>OY978470.1:10617500-11112025 GCA_963854805.1 Plagodis dolabraria
ACTCTGCGACCCTTTCATAATTTTAAGTTTAAAACTAGTTTCCTAATTTTGTTTACTATATTTCAACATTTCTCATATTTGTAAACCCTAAACATACCATATATAACTTAAAAATATTCTGTTAACAATTCAATAACCATTTTATATAATTATCACTATTAAAACGTATATCTTTACCAATTGTAAGCTACAACAAAGAACAGTGAGTCACGATCGGGCCTATATAAAGGCGTGTTTAGCCGCTAGCCGTTTAGTCTCGATCGTGCGCTCGGTAAGTCAAGACCTCCTGAAGATGCTTCGTTTAGAAGCGAAACTGGTCGGGTATTCTTCCGGTTAGGGTGCGTGATGTTTATGACGTCACGTAGATAACAGGAAAATTAGGCGGAATTGTCACTAGATATATAATTTTATGCTTTTTTAAGTGTTTTATTTAAATATTATTTAATGTTTTTTAGGATACTTTTAACCTTTAACTGGTGACGTCGGGCCTCACAGGCCCGGCGGCATTAACGAAACTTTATTTAGCCCCCTTCCCCGCGTGTCTCGGGTTTGTTCGTCTCTGTAGCTTCGAATTTAGTTACGCCCACGCCGTGGACAAGGATAGTTGTGACGGCGGGAGACAAATTGGTAAGTAACACGGATTTAAAGTTTGACCGAGGCCTCTCAGGCCCTACGTCACCTGTTACGTTACTTTTTTCCTATCTTTGCTTAATTGTTTTTTCTGCTTTTTATAGCGTGTTCCTGCAATTGAACACGATGGGTGATACAAAAACCATCTGGAATACGGCGTAGAGTGCTAGAACAGAGAATTTCAGTGCCAAGTACCAGCAGACAAGTTTTAACAGGATCAAGTTCTAACGTTTAAAATTTGAGGATTTTCACTAAAATGTTGAAGAAAAACGGTGTAATTTCGAAACTGTTATACTAATTAAATTTCTTTTAGGCAGGTCGTGTAGGGGGGACGTAGCTGCGTCTTGATTGGTATCACACACCCAGACGGACTGTAGGGGACTCTAAGGGAAATGTTTCTAAGTTGAAAATTTGAAATTTTCTGATAGATTTTACTAAATTGTCTATAAAATTATCCCTATTAAATATTATTCGCTTTTTATTATTTAGTTGTGTTTGGGACGTGAAGCCGCTTCTAAAGAGGTATGACACACCTATATTGGGGAACGTTTTGAAGAAGATATATCTACTATGAATTTTGGGTATGTGACGGCTTATGAAGACTTTTTAACCGCCTTCCAAAAAAGGAGGAGGTTCTCAATTCGTCTGTATTTTTTACATACAAAATGTACTATAATGACAAAAATCATTTTACAAATGTGTTTCGTATAAAAAGCACGTATGTGTAGTGCGTGTAGTGCGCGAAACAGTTGTGTCCTCAGTGCCACTGAAAATTATTGAAGTTTACTTATTGTCAGTTCTGTTATAACATACGTTTTTAGAGATTTATGTTTTTTTATAAGTTGATTTGAGTCTAAACTAAGATAAAAAAATAATGTTACATTAAAAAATGTTGATTTTTGTGTTTTTATGCTTAAATGTTGATCTCATGTCGTTTTTGTCGGATATAATACGAGAAAATTTTATGATGATGTGTAATAAAAATAATACTTTTAAAAAACAAATTTATTTTATTTCATCCATAATTATTGAAATAAACAAAAAATCAATTCATAGTTAGGCTAAGATATTTTAATTTGTATAAAATCGCATAGATTCGACAGAGGCCTGTCAGGCCTCACGTCACCACTTATGTTACACAAACACTACGTCACCAGTCAAAGGTTAAAAGTATTTGTTATTATAAAATATGGATTCCCGCAAAGTAACGCCTGAATCTATTCATTAAATTATTTGAGTTCAAAATTTTATGCACATGGCGGGAATCGATATCGCGTCGGATGCCCAATGATCGGAAGACGCGTGTTCGATTCCCGCCTGGGGCATAATATTTTGTAATCTAATAATTTGTAAAAATATGATTTTCGCTGAGCACCCGATAGTGCTTGTAATCATATTTAGAAATATTAATATAGTGTTTACTTAAAATAATTTTACTGATATGAACGATGTGTTGTTATTTTTCAGGCATCGAACGGTGAACACGAATGCATAATGTGTCACACGTGGTACAAAACTAAGAAAATGCTCAATAAGCACAAGCAACGGCACGCGGTCGTGTACAAATGCAAGCTGTGCCCCATGGTCACGCACAAGAAGTGAGTATATACACTGTCTTTTCAAATTAATTTATTTTCCTTATATTTGTAGTGAAAAGTAGAGTGTTTTACACATTTTTTCTTATACTACTGTAACCTATACTTTGGAAGATATAGTTTGTTTAAGTGTCTTGTTTGCTTTTCTAAGACGTCCGAATGTTTTGAAAAATAAAATCTGGATGATCTTGAACCAAATAAATTTACCAACTACCATGATGTACATACGAGGTAATGGAAGGACATTGAACTTACTCATTGAATGTAGGCCGACGACTATAGATAGATAGATAATTCTTTATTGAACACACCAGTAAATAACAAAGTATTAAAATATGAAGGCTCACAATCAAATGTTACAATGGGCGGCCTTATCACTAACAGCGATCTCTTCCAGGCAACCTTGGAATGGAGAGGAAATACAGGAATTATAAGACGGGGGTGCAACAAACTAATATAAAAAGTGAGGTTATACAAACTACGCTAACTTAAAATTGAAGCAAAAAAATAAAAAAATATTGTTATCAAAAACAGACAGATGACCTAGATACTAATAATGTACATACCATAAATACTAATAATAATATACATATTTCAATACTCTGTCAGACATACACTATGTATAATTTTACGGTGATTTTTTCACTAACGTGGTCCTTAATAAACGTACCAAGGAATTGCAGTCACAAATCAAGCATAAATGATTGCTAGGTTTGTTAAAATTAGCATATTTTCCTTGACTTGTAGTTGAAAAAGTAATATCACCGAACTTTGACTCTTCATTACAAAAAAAAACTATAGGACTACCCTCGGCAAGTTACTTCAAAAGATGGCCCATTTAGCTAAGATTTTGGAATAGTATAGCACTACGTTCTTTTCTAGCTACAGCAGCTGTTAGATATTTTTTTTCTAAATATCACCTTATTCAAAATCAAAAACTTTAGTCAATACTTTATTTCAGTACAATGCTTGTTGGTAAATTCGGCTAGTTATTTAAGGTTAATTAAGAGATCGTTCTTGAAAAGGTGCAGAGCCTGCATCGTGAAGGTGGAAAACACTATGAACATGTAATAAATTAGATTACCCATAGGACACCCAGCAATAAAGAGATGTGATAGAGCGAGATAGCTACGATCTTATGCTACATGTGTAAGCGAGATGGATAGTGTAGCTGATACTAGTGCATTACCGCCATCGCTCGCTCGGGATTCGAACCCGCGTCCATCCACCCAGCTAAAGAGCATGATGAAAGCAAGGAGGCGGGGTATTGCTCTGACCAATTGAGCTAACATGACAATGAGTCATAACTCAATTTTTTCCTATCGTATTTTAACCATCATATTAGGATGGAGCGACATCTATAATTCAACTTACGTTGTACTACAAACAAGACTAATATTGCAATTAGCTTTAGGGCCCGTTTCAGAATGTCCTAATCAAGTTTCGGGTTGCTATGCAACACATAAAATAACTGAATGATAAAAATAACAGTTAACATGCAGCGCGTTTCAAGCTTTAACCGATGGATAGGCTAAATCGATGACTGTCAAACGCAAAGATAGTGTTATATTTAATAAATATTATATGTTCTGGGTAGTATAACCGGCACTTACTCGAACATTCTGAAACAGGGGTCCATCCACCCCTTTAGCCGGGGTATGCTCTTACCAAGTGAGCTAACATGACACAATGAATCATAACTTTAATTCTTGCTCTCGTTCTTCAACCAAAAAAGGGGTGGATGGACGCGGGTTCGAATCCCGCACAAGACTATAATTTTTTTTCTCTCGTAAATTTGTAATGTAATTCGCCTAGCAGGCGTTATTGCAGACTTAACAATGTTAAAATTCTTAAACAGGCCCTTAAACTTGTTAATGATGACGCAACCCTATTATTTTATGTATTTTTATATTATACTAGCTTTCCGGGCGCGGCTCCGCCCGCGCGTATGTCGGTTATCGCGCGAAAACATTAACCTCTTTTTGCGCAGTCGGATAAAAACTATCCTATGTTTTTTCCCGGGTCTCAAACTATCTCCATACCAAATTTCATTCAAATCGGTCCAGTAGTTTTGGCGTGAAAGCGTAACAGACAGACAGACAGAGTTACTTTCGCATTTATAATATTAGTACTGATTATAAAACAACAGCAAGTGTGGTTGTTTTGAAACTTATTTTTGGAACTGTTCTTCATAAAGACATACTTATATTAAATACTTGAACTACAGTAACATAATTTTTTTTTCTTAATATAATGGCCAGTATTAGGAACACCAGCATGAAAGAGATCAGAAATCAAAGAGTTGGTAATATCAATTTATTAAAATGCACTTGAATATTTAAATATGCTAGTGGCCCTTATTTTTTTTATGAGTAATATACAGGGTTATTGGTAAAATGCTAGCAACCTCCTAGGGTTGACTTCTGGTAGTCCTAACAAACATTTTGAGATGATTTTTTAAACTTTTTTTTGTGTTTTTTTATTGTGATTTGACGGAATAAGCACGAGGACCACCTGATATCAAAAGTCTCTTGTGCCTGTAATGTATTATTTCATATTTTTTTCATCCCACCATCTCGGAAAGAGTATTTTTAATCTTCAATATCTGAGTGGAAAAGCCGTTTTTATTCTCTAGAGGATAAAGTAAATTTAATTTAGAACATCGTGTGCACTAAGTTTGTGAATTAAAAAAACATTAAACCTATTTACTGCTACCTCAATGGTGCCGAATATATCATACAACTTTTTTTTAATTTGTTAAAAACTCATACTCGGAACCTTCTTGGTGTTCTTTTTTCAATTTGCTTTGTACGCCGTTCTTCATTTCCTCGCTGAGGTGGAATGAAAAGTTACGTGTTGCACTCGAGTGCAAAGATTTTTCACCTCGTGCTCTGTATGAATCACTCGCTGCGCTCGTGATTCAATTTTAGAATCCTTTGCTTGCTCGGTCATCAAAATTGAACACGCGGTTAAAAAGCAACTTTGCACTCTTGTATAACAAATAACTATTATTACTTTGCTCGATGTAAATATTCAAACCCGAGAGGTCACCGAGAGGAGAAAGTGACCGATTACCGTCGAGGGTGTCGTTTGATTTAAAACACCCGAGATCGGGAATCGCACTTTCTCTCGAGTGATACATAGTGCTTTATACTACACCTACCTTTTATTTTACTTTTCTACGAAAACTGAATCCTCAAACAACACACAAATTGAAAATGGCGCCAATGGCGTCTGCAATTTTCACATGTTCTTTTTTCAAATTGTTTGACACCATCCAACACACAGCTAGTGGCCAGTGTCATTTTGCGAACTTGGAGATAAAAACTCACTGTAAAAACTTTTTGGCTTTTGATATTTAGGTTACCAGCGCATAGTCTTACCCAAAATTAAAAAAGAAAAACCACGTAAGAAATGGATTTTCATACACTTTTCTCTCCCGCTCAGATGCGTTTTCTCGCCGCATATTTGTTCGATATGCAATGACGTACTTTCTACCGTAAATTTGATAAAGTATCAAGGTACTTTCCGAGCAGGTGTAGTATAAAGAAATTTACATGGCGGCGCAGTCCAGTGTTGCCGCGGCGGGCGCTCTTAGCTTGGAGTAGGCATTGTCTTTTACTACGAGACTCAATACTTAAAACAATAAGTGTTTCTAGTACCGTCAGAAACTTTTAATTCATATAAAAAACCCATCTCAAAATGTTTATTAGGACTACCAGAAGTCAACCCTAAGAGGTTGTTAGCATTTTACCAATAACCCTGTATATCCTCAAAAATCCGCATTGAAAGTTTTAAGATCGGACAATCGCATCCATGTGTCATTTACCTAGTCGATCGGTTAAGAACGGCTAGGCAAGCTTCACTATGAGCGCTTTTATGTATATTATATAAATTTTGCTTTCAGGAATATAATGATGAGTCACTGTATGCACCATTGGGGAAAGAAGGTTACCTGCAATATATGCGGAGAGAAATACAGGTGAGTGCAGTGGGCCTAGCATATACTTATATATTTAAAAAAATATTGGAGCACACAATTTTATGCCCCGGGCGGGTTTTGAACCCGCGTCCTCCGATTTCGCGTCGGTTGCCTAAACCGCTCGGCCACCTGGGCACGGCTATTTCTGCCGAAATTTCGTGCTCCAATTGTATTTCTTTTCTTTTCTAATTTCGGTCTGGTACTGTTTGGTCGCATACTATTCCCGTACTAAATTTCAACAAAGTAGGTCCAGTAGTTTTTAAGTTTATTTGTTGCATACAAAATATACATCTTTCCTCTTTATAATATGATATTAGTGAAGATTATAAAAAGTAGAGATTAAGTAGTATATTTTACAAATTATTGGAGAGCAAAATTTTGTGCCCTGGGCGGGAATCAAAGCCGCGTTCTCTGATTTCGCAGCGGATGTCTAAACCGTCCCCTATGACGGTTTAAGTAATAAACAATTGGAGCAGGAAATTTCGACTCGAAATTGCGTGCTCAGGTGGCCGAGTCGTTTAGGCATCCGGCGCAAAATCGGAGGACTCTGGTTCGATTCCCGCACGGAGTATAAAATTTTGTGCTACAATAATTTGTAAAATATGATGGTTCGATTCCCGCACGGAGTATAAAATTTTGTGCTACAATAATTTGTAAAATATGATGGTTCGATTCCCGCACGGAGTATAAAATTTTGTGCTACAATAATTTGTAAAATATGATTTTCGCTTAGCACGCGATGGTGTATTGGAATCATATTCAGAAAAAAAATAGAGTGTTGTATTTTTGTATATCAGTACTAATATTATAAATGCGAAAGTAACTCTGTCTGTCTGTTACGCTTTCACGCCAAAACTACTGGACCGATTTGAATTAAATTTGGTATGGAAATAGTTTGAGACCCGGGAAAAAACATAGGATAGTTTTTATCCAACTGCGCAAAAAGAGGTTATTGTTTTTGCGCGATAACCGACATACGCGCGGGCGAAGCCAAGCTCGGAAAGCTAGTAACAAATAAACATAAAAACTACTGGACCGATTTGAATCACCATTAAGATCTTACATTATCCTTGATGAACATAGCCTATACTACAGGAGACGTGGAAGATCGACCTAAAAGCATCAGACATCTTGATGAGATATATATTTTTATCTAATATTAGTATATTATGATACAAGTGAGCTAAGTTATATAATGAACAAGTTGCTCACGAGTTACATATTCACTTTTTCAACGCCCTTGCGGGGCAAAAAAAAATATATTGCACAAATGCGATACAAACAACATAAGAAAATGGCGCGCATGTTTTTGTTTTTGCGCGCGGCAAATGTATTGTGATTGATAACAAATACTTAGCCTTAAGCCTCTTTGTTGTTCACATCTGTATTACCCGGTTAAATTGAAAATGCTCTATTTACTCGCATATAATTTGCAGTTACGTACTTACTTAACTTTGTAGGGATAAATTAAAAATGCTCTGTTTACTCGCATATGATTTGCAGTTAGGTACTAACTTAACTTTGTAGGAATAATTCTATTACGCACTAGTGTATAATATTATTATGCACGAGGGTGTCATAGTTTGGTTTATGGCCCTAAGAACGATATGATAAAGCTCACTTATGAACAAGGGTGTTGAAAAATTTATTAACAAACATGCCTATGATAACTTGCCTATCGAAAAGTTCGCATAGCTATTTTTAATAGGATTAATTTTAATTAAATTTCTTTCATCACCTTCACTCTTTTCATAACTGAATGAATTTCATCGCAACTGATTTTCAACACACAGAATATGCCTAGGTCACACAGAATAGGACTACCTGGCAAGCAGATGTGAACAGGTCAAGTCAATATAGGTAACTACACCGATATGTTAACCAATCGATATTAATATCATAAGTAAGATATTTTATTTACTAAACCAATCATATAGCAAAAAACAGTACATAAAATAAAAAAATATTAAATTAAAAATATCTATGAAAACTTTTCGATAGGCAAGTTATGATAGGCATGTTTGTTAATAAAAAATATGTCTTATCAAGTTATCTGATGGGTGAGGGTCGATCTTCACCGGCTCTTAGACTACTAAAAAACAATTTTTTTAATGAATAGATTCAGGCGGTACTTTGCGGAAATCCATATTTAATAATAACAAATATTTTTAAAAGTACCCCAAGAGAACATTAAATAATATTTTAATAAAACACTTAAGAAAGTATAAAAATATATATCCAGTGACAATTTCGCCTAAATTTCCTCTTAAGCCTACGTGACGTCACAAACGCCACGCAGCCTAACCGGAAGAATATTCGACTAGTTTCGCTTCTAAACGAAGCATCTTCAGGAGGTCTTGACCCACCGAGCAACAGGAAAATTAGGCGGAATTGTCACTAGATATATATTTGTATACTTTTTAAGTGTTTTATTAAAATATTATTTTATGTTTTCTTAAGATACTTTTAAATATTTTTAATATTGTTAAGTTTGCAATAACGCCTGCTAGGCGAATTACATTACAAAATTACAAATTTACGAGAGAAAAAATTATAGTCACGTGCGGGATTCGAACCCGCGTCCATCCACCCCTTGAGCCGGGGTATGCTCTAACGGCTAACCAATTGAGCTAACATGACACAATGACTCATAACTGTAATTCTTGCTCTCGTTCTTCTTGCAACTCAAGGGGTGGATGGACGCGGGTTCGAATCCCGCACATGACTATAATTTTTTCTCTCGTAAATTTGTAATTTTGTAATGTAATTCGCCTAGCAGGCGTTATTGCAAACTTAACAATATTAAAATTATAAGGTTGCGTCATCATTTACAAGTTTAAAACCAATTGCAAAATTGGTCTTGTTTGTAGTACAACGCAAGTTGAACTATAGGTGTCGCTCCATCCCAATACGACGGTTGCATGAAGATCGAGAGCAAGAATTACAGTTATGAGTCATTGTGTCATGTTAGCTCAATTGGTTAGAGCATACCCCGGCTAAAGGGGTGGATGGACGCGGGTTCGAAACCCGCACATGACTATAATTTTTTCTCTCGTAAATTTGTAATTTTGTAATACTTTTAAATATATTTGTTTAGTAATAGTTTTTTATAAATTTGTTATTTATTAACACTTTTTATGCATTAACATAAATAAAAGCCATAAAACGGCACTTATACGGCACCCAAGCATAGACCGCAGCGGTCGACTAGGCAAGTTCCACGCAGTCCATAGCCATCATTGCTTCAAAGACTATCTACTGTTGCAGTCACGGTGCGTCGTATGCGACACACAGGATGTTGCACAGCTCCAGTCACGAGTGTAACATGTGCGCGCGGAATTTCGCTTCTGACATTGGACTCACTATGCACAAAAGGATGAAACATGCTGTAAGTCACGTTAACGTTTTTTTTGTTATTGTGACGTAACAAGCACGCGGCCCATCTGATATTAAGCGGACTAACCTCTGCCTTTAATAGATACATTTCGTCACAAGTCACGATATGCACTGCGCCCGAGACATTTGTTAAGCCTCATGTGCCTGCAATTTTACTGCCTCTCAAGGACTGCCGCCGGAACACAACGCTAGGTGCTTGGCGACAGATTTTCTACTTGAGTGTGGTAGGCCAGGCGAGCAGTCACATATAGTTTTATGACCATTAAACAAATTTAGCAACAAACCAAAGAGTCAGCATCACTGCAACAGAATTAAACTCAATACTCTTTCTTATTTCGTGCGGGCATTCGGAACAGTTATGCTCATGAAAATGTGTTGGCAAGCGTCGGGATCGAGTGCCGGGGCGCCCTCTTTTCTCGGCAATGGTTGAGGAGGACGATGGCTGGCACGCGACGCGAGTCAACTCGTGAACGAGTGCTGCTTGAGGACACTGGTGTCCGTTCGGAATGCCTGTGCAAATCCGTTTGCTAATATTTAGTAATAGTGAATTCCTTAAAATTGTGTTCCCCCTAGTATGTAAGAATGCTCCCCGTATTAGTGATTACTTAAACGACAAAAATGCTTGGACTGGTTCGCCTCTGCCAAGCTAGCGCCTGTCACCTACGTAATGTAAATTAAGTACTGTAATAATTTTACTATATAGTATGTACTTAACACATTGTTAAAAAACGTTTAAAAGAATGGCCCTTAGTTTCTTGCCCGTTCTTCTCGCAGTGGCTCTATAATTTTTTGTTTGCTGAACGTGGCAGTACAATGTAGTATATTTCAATATTAAAATTTGTAATTGACCTTCATAAGAGCGTCGTAGACGCCTAAATTGAATAAATGATTTTGAATTTGACTTTGATTAATGTAATTACTCAATAAATTCTCTGTTAACTTCAAAAATGGCACGGACCCCGGAGTCTGTGGAAAATGAATAAAACCAAATAAAAAAAAAAAGAAACACTCAATACTCAAATACATCTTAGTTAATCTACTTAATACTAGACGACTCTACTAGAATCTGGTTGTAAAATAAGCGCGAGCCCACACAAAACTCAGCTTTTCGCTAGTAATATAAAATTTGTATGAATCCACAGAGTGCTAAGTAACTCGTCTCAATATTTCAGGGATTGGACGAGAAAGATTTCCCGGAGCCCACGAAATGTGAAGTGTGTGACATCACATACTCCACGCAGGAAGTTTACATGAAGCATTATAAGAAAGAACACGATCCCAACGGGCGGATGTAAGTCATACACACTTACACACCATCTTACACACACCTACCACACTTTATTTGTCACATGCACACTCCATTATACATATACCTTGAAATTGTTCCTTATCATTCCTCATATTACATATTTTTCGTACAGAAACACGCACCTTCCTAAATTACATAGTAGTACTCTTTAAAATAATCCGTGGGGTGCCGGGTTAGAATTGCACCTTCCCGATTTCATCCCGTGTGGGTGTCGTCAAAGTCGACTAAGGGAAAAATACTAGAAAGTGGGCAGCAGCGCCTTCTTAAGAACTATGCCATCTTGCACTGCGATCCCAAAGCCGCCTGCCATGCGTGGGGATTATGGCAAATACCCCCTACATAGGGGAGGCTGTGTTCAGCAGTGGATGATCCGGCTGATACAGTAAAGTACTCTTTAAATGTCTAACTCAAACCCACTCTATCTCTATATAATATAAATTACGTGTCACGTTGTATGTCCGCGATGGACTCGCTAAACTACTGAACCGATTTTAAATTTGATTTGCACACCGTGTGCAATTTGATCCAAATTGGAAGATAGGATAGCTTACATCTCAATTTATAGTCGTAATTACCCGTTTCGCACGGGTAATTACGATTTTTTTAAGAATACTAGCGCCCGGGGAAGGCCGCTAGTATTCTTATAAAATTAGAACTAAAGAAAAATTTGAACTGCTTACGGGTTTCTAACCCGTGACCATCCATCCTTTTATAGCTTGGACTTTATGAAACGACGATGGCCGAGCCCTAATAGCTATGGACTGCTGTGCTGCAAGTCCTAGGTTCAATTCGGCTTGAGCTTCACCGCTTGGTGGAAGGGCATTTTGCGGATTCTCGCCTGGCTAGCTACCACCATCAAGTAGAAAACCTGTCGCCAAGCACCTAACGGTGTGTTCCGGCAGCAGTCCTTGAGAACCAGTAATATTACAGGCACATGAGACTTAGCAACTGTATGTTTCAGTGTGGCGGGCGCAGTGCAAATCGTCACTTGTGATGAAATGCATTTGTTATAGGCAGAGGTTAGTCCACTTAATATCAGGTGGGAATCGCGCTTTTTTAGCCACTATTACATTTAAAAAAACTTGCTCTGCCAATTGAACTATCGTAGAAAGTGAGTCATAGCAAAAAAAAATCCTTTAACTTTTATTTATAATTTCTTTATTGTTTTGTAGGTTAAGAACAGTACGCAATTTCGGAGCGAAATGGCGGCATAAAAAAGAACGCCCTGCACCGAAAGAAGTAGATCCAAATAACCCGAAGCGAAGAAATCGCAGGGTAAAATACATACCAAATCTGTTGTCAGACGAAGAGCGCAGCAAACTCGTGATGACTAATGAGCCTCGGGGTCTCTACGCCGCGAAGACTTTTGCCGCAGCAACAGCCGCTATAAAATTGGCAAGAGAAAGAAACATGATGCTTCAAACGGGCGAATCGTACCAAGAGATTCGCGACGCAGCAAGCAGCATAAGTCAAGAATTGACGAATTTCGAAGATGATATTGGCGCAGCGACAGTTATTAAACGGACTACGGCGCCAAGTTACGAAAAGGTGAGTCAAGTCATCAATGCAAAACGGAAGACTAAAATTCAAAGTGACAAAATTGATGAAAATTATGAAGAGAATGAGGAAAGTGCACACGATATGCCGCAAAATTTCGACGCGATCACCCAAAATGTTGAGCATGAAAGTGAACAGAGTTTCGATAAAACCGTGGCTGATGAAGTGATAAGTACTAGAGTCATACATTTAAAACATCTACAGCAAAAATACAATAAACATGGCACCGCTAGAATAATACCAAAAGTAGCGAACTCGACACATAAAATCACAATAAATAAACATAAAGAACTTGATATGCCACAATTACTCAACACGACATCCGAGGCAAGTCCAGAACATTCAATGAACGACATAAATCTCAAAGGAGGAAAGTGGAAACCTATTATGCCACAAGTTTTTGATACCATGTCGCGTGATGCAGATGTGTCAAGCAGTATTGGTAATCCAGCAAAGAATAGACATGTCAGAGGGAAGTGGAGACCCAATATGCTTAAGGTTAACGATGATGCTGTTGCATCAAATATCAATGACACACTTATTTCTAGCTGCGTTGACATCATCAACGCAGCTAGAAATAAGAGAAGACCTAAAATGCCTCTAGTATTTGACACAATGAGTCGTAATGAAGGAGATAACAGCATGAATATCGAATACGGAAAAAGAAAGCTTGACGAATATGATACCCAACAAGTTTTTAGCACTTTGGCTCATGATATTAACACACCAGGCATTACAAAATATAATGCAGACGCACCAAGCAGCAAAATCAATAAGGCATGTGGTAGAAATAAGTTTGCTGGGAAGAGAAGACCGCAAACCGCCAACACACACAAAAATGTAGAAGAAGATGTGACGCACAACTATGAAATTGTTTATCAAGACGCAGCAAGCAGCAAAAGCAATAACACTGATGAAAACGTATTCAAAGGAAAGAGAAAACCGCAACTTGTCGACGTAAGAGACAGATATATAGAACAAGATGTGATACAAAACTACGATTTTTTGTATGAAGATGAAGCAGCAAGCATTCAAAACGACGCAGGTGATAGAAACATGTTTGCTGGAAAGAGAATACCGCAAATCGACGATGAAAGAGACAAATACACAGAACTAGATGTTGCGCAAAACTACGAAATTGTGTGTGAGGAAGACGCATCTAGCAGTAAATGCAACGCAGAAGGTGATAGAAACATTTTTGCTGGTAAGAGAAGACCGCAAATCGACGATGTGAGAGATAGGTATATAGAAGTAGATGTTGCGCAGAACTATGAAATTGAGTGTGAAGAAGACGCAGAAAGCAGTAGGACTATTGAAGCGATGTCAGCAATAAGTCAGTCTGCTGATGAATTTGCTGACATCATAGCGGGGCTGAGTCCTTCGAAGAAACGAAAGAAAGTTAATGTTGAAATGAATCCCACTTATGGCTATGTTTATAGCACTTACCATCCTTAAATGAGAATTAAAGAGATAAAAGTTTTGGTGTCGAAATCAATGCAGTTCTGTGAAGTGAAAATTGTGTGTTCTGAACCCGTGCCACGATAGACGCTTGACATCAATCAGGCAACTTCCTATTTTTTGTTACTGTAAAATAATTATGTTAAATTTTACTTTTATATCTTTTAACCAATGCAATCCAACGAGAGGTCATCAATTTTGCGTTTAGAATTGAGTGTATAATCCGATGTATTAAAAGTTTTGCATACATAAATATAGATTGATTTTGCAAACATTTTATTAGTTTGCATGGTGTTAGGGCATTTTGCGAATGACCGCCTGTCTAAGCTCATCCTCAAGTAGAAAATCTGTCGCCAAGCCCCTAACGGCTTTTTTATGTTATCGTGACGGAACAAGCTCGAGGCCCACCTTATGTTAAGCAGACTAACCTCTGCTATAACAGATGCATTTGGTATCAAGTCACTAATTGCACTGCGCCCGTCAACTTGAGACATTGTTGTTGAGTCTCATGCATGTGACTGTAATTTTACTGGCTCTCAAGGACTGCTGCCGGAACACACCGTTAGGTGCTTGGCGACAGATTTTCTATTTAATAATGCCCTTCCACCTTGCAAATGCATGGCGTGTCCCGGCAGCCTTCCTTGAGAGCCAGTAATTCTAGGTTAGCGTGAACAAGATTTTCGGCCACATCATCACTTACCATCAGGTGAGATTGTGGTCAAAGAAAAAATAACATTGAAGCGTGCAATTCACGTGCAAAACGCGGCGAGTTCGCTAGCGGGAGACGGCATTATACCCTTAAGAGGATTATACAGCGCGTACTTCTCCATACAAAAAGAAAAAGCTCTTTTCTACCTCTTAATATTGCCCAATTTCGGTGATTTTTGTGTTCATGTATTGAACATATACTAGGCTTGTACGTTTTATTTATTCCAATTTCCAGTTTTCTAAATGACGTTAAAGTTGAAGCATATTCTGGTTTCTTTGAAACTTTAAAGTTTCTTCTAACTTTAAAGTTTCTTCTAACTTTAAAGTTCTTCAGAAAACTGGAATAAATAAAACGTACAAGCCTAGTCAATGATATGCATGAACACAAAATCGCCGGAATCGGGCAATATTAAGAGGTAGAAAAGAGCTTTTTCTTTTTGTATGGAGAAGTACGCGCTATATAATCCTCTTAACTAAAGATCTAGAGTTGTAAATATATAAGTATATTATAAGTCTTCATTCATATTGTTACGTGTTTTTATTGTGGACTGTTAACAATAAAATAATTTACAAATACCATTTATTTTTAAAATTTTCCACAGATATTGCAAAGTACTACGACGAAATGTTATTACAAAATATGACGGATATTGTGACAAAGTCTAACACTACGGTTTAAATCACGCAAACACTACTGTCACTGCATACATTGCAAACGCTTGGTTCATAAATGAAATACGAGAATATGCACTGTTTGCGCGCAAACTATGTGAACCGATATGTAGCCGCGCTTACAACATCTGCTAACTGTCAATTTGCTTTTTCGCAATTGACCCAAAATAACCTTCACGTCAATTATTGACAATAGAAGTTTTGCATTTCAAGGCATTCTTTTGTGAACAGATGTTTGTACGTTCAACATTCTAACCACAACAATTAAAATCTCCTCATCTGTCAAGATTTGAGTTTGACGTTTGTGCACACATTGCACTACCACCTTTCTGTGAGCGTTGTTTGCGGCCGGAGGTGACGTCATTATGCTATCGTGGTGTCTGTTTAGCAAGTTATGAACCGACCGTTTGCGTGCATACAGTGCAAATAGCGCATATTTGCGTGACTTGAACCGTAGGGTTAATAAAGACATTTAGAATTTGGGGGGCTGAGTCACCCTCGGTCCCCGGGCGGCGCCAATCAGGTAATACGCCTCTTTAGCATGAGAGGACATCTTGGTGTGTACCAACACACCAAGAGTCAAGATATTTTACTTCCAACCAGTAATATACAAACACTGCAGTGTTTAGGTTTGTAGGGCACTGTACCAAGTGAAGTTATAGGGCAATCGAGACTTAAAAACTAATGTCTCTGAGTTTCGAGTGCAGTGCATTGTCACACACTGTAACTGTAATGGACAGATGTAATGCTAACCGTCAGGAACTGGCATGATCATCTCGGCACTTATTAAATGTTAGGCAAGCATGTTCTACCGACGACCGCGTCGTCACCTTCCATCAGATGAGACTGCGGTCAAATGCTTGCTCATCAAAATAAAAAAAAAGTACATTTAAAAATTCCTACATCCCTTTTTTTGCTGTACTTGGCAGCAGAATGTAATCTTTCAGTGTTTAATTTTGTAAAAGACCTTTATAAGAGCGTCGTAGATGCTTGAATAAATGGTTTTACTTTGATTTTGATGCCGACGCAGCAAGCAGCAAAATCAATGCACCAGGCAATGGCCATCATGGTGAACGAATTTTTGACCAAATACTCAACAAATACTGTCGAGCAACCACCAGATATGGCTCTAGCCGACTTCTTTCTGTTTCATCAAACAACTTGCCGACGCAGCAAGCAGCAATACGCCAGACAGTGGCGCAATCAATGCCCGAAATAAAAGACATCCGAGGCTAAGTAAACTGGCAACTTTCCATCTTTGCTTGAGGCTTTTGAGTCTTGCCTCCAACGCATCGTCACCTATGAGTTTTGCTCTATTATATATTGAATCAAAGGCTGATATTTAGCCGAACCATCCCAGAGATGGCGTGGCTGCAGTATTTCATACAAGACCGGACATGAGCATGTAATGTGAAATACTGCCGCATTTTCAAAAGGACATCCAGATTCCAAGGGAATTCAGCACTGGACTCGTATAACCCAAAATTGAGTTTGGGTGTTGTACTAGAAGAAGTTGTACACAGCAGCTTTCCAGAAGTGTATGATGCAAAGATTGCTTAATAATAACAAATATTTTAAGAGGTCTTTCACAAATTCTTTCGGTTTGGCTATTGTATTGTATATTGTTAAGTGTTTTTCTAAAATATTAATTTAATGTATTCATAAAATATAATTCGTTATTATTAAGCAATCTTAGTATCCATGGATTTCTGCTAAGTAACGCCTGAATTTATCAATTATCTCAAAGATTGCTTACATTTGATTGAGAGAGAGAATTAGTAAGGTAATTAATTATCTCAAAGATTGTTTACACTTGAAGGAGAGAGAGAATTAGAAAGGTAGTTCATTATCTGAAAGATTGTTTACACTTGAAGGAGAGAGAGAATTAGAAAGGTAGTTCATTATCTGAAAGATTGTTTACACTTGAAGGAGAGAGAGAATTAGAAAGGTAGTTCATTATCTCAACGATTGCTTACACTTGAAGGAGAGAGAGAATTAGAAAGGTAATTAATTATCTCTAAGATTGCTCACATTTGAAGGAGAGAGAGAATTAGTAAGGTAATTAATTATCTCAAAGATTGTTTACACTTGAAGGAGAGAGAGAATTAGAAAGGTAGTTCATTATCTGAAAGATTGTTTACACTTGAAGGAGAGAGAGAATTAGAAAGGTAGTTCATTATCTGAAAGATTGTTTACACTTGAAGGAGAGAGAGAATTAGAAAGGTAGTTCATTATCTCAACGATTGCTTACACTTGAAGGAGAGAGAGAATTAGAAAGGTAATTAATTATCTCTAAGATTGCTCACATTTGAAGGAGAGAGAGAATTAGAAAGGTAGTTTATTATATCAAAGATTGTTGTTTATATTTGAAAGAGTGAGAATAATACAGGTAATTAATTATCTCAAAGATTGTTTACATTTGAAGGAGAGAGAGAATTAGAAAGGTAGTTCATTATCTCAAAGATTTCTGCTTACATTTGAAAGGGATAGTTTGTGTTACCCCATAACTCTTTTCATGATGTACCGATTTTGATGATTTTTCGAAAGCTGGTGCTTCTCCTGTGGTCCCATTTAAATTTGAGTGAGATCTGACGAATTGCACTTGAGTTGTGCCTAACAATGCCTATTTTATGTTTGAAGTCTGTTGATTTTTTTCATTAAAAGTGCTTGTTTACAGTTTTGATATCACTAGTAAATAATACTACAGTAAGGTAATGAGGTAAAAAAAAAACAATAATAATAACAAAAAATATTTTAATAACTTAACAAAAAACAATGTGCCCACAATTATTATCACATAGGCGTCACCACCATTCAGCGGGAGACGCGCAAGCAAGCTCTGTGTAAGCTGGTTATTAACCAAAAACAGGCACAGACCAGCGAAAGTTGACTACGCAAGTTTTCGCCTAAACACAAACATTCAAAATCGTTTTTACGTTACATAGATACAAAAATATATACATAACTCTTTGGACCAAATAAAAACTACCCAACCCATACAGTTTAAAAATGTAAATCGTTCGCTTTAGTTTGCGATCGAAAGCGCATCTTCGGGTATATTCGTCGTTCCATGACGGTCAGAAATTACATTATTAGAGCGCACAAATTCGCAAATAAAACAGTGACCTTGCAGAAAGAATAGCGGTCATTGACTCCATCATTCATTTTTGTGTTTCGCAAACAAAGTCATACAGGACTCACGGGTGCAGAACAGTCATTGTCTTACGTGCGACTGCAACAGCATCATTTTTGCAGAGATATGACAGGGATGGACGAATCGAGGTCAATGACCGAAATTCCTTTCGCTTGGCAACGATCGTACTTTAACACTAATATAACTACCCAACACTTCTTCACAATAACCATTCAATTTTACACTTCCCCTTCCCCCATTTTGAATAATTAAATAAAACATTGGTTTGTACTTATTGACCCCGTGGAACGCCGGGATAGAATCACCCCACCTCTGAGTGTTATAATAAGACATTTTTTGGGGGTAAAACCAAAATATGAATCAAACTTTACAACGCAGCCTCTTTCCCGTCCCAATTCAAACTTTCTCTTCTCCTAAAACATTAATATATCTCTTCTCCGTTTTGTTCCTGGCAAAAATAAGTCATCAGCCATTTCAAATAAGAAAAAATAAAGGAGGTAAAACGAAAAAAATGTTTGGGTAAAACCAAAATCTATATCAAACTTCAAAACGCAGCCTTTTTCCCGACCCATTTCAAACTTTCTCTTCTCCTAAAACATTAATATTTCTCTTCTCCGTTTTGTTCCTGGCGAAAATAAGTCATCAGCCATTTCAAATAAGAAAATATAAAGGAGGTAAAATGAAAAAAATGTTTGGGTAAAACCAAAATATATATCAAACTTCAAAACGCAGCCTCTTTCCCGACCCATTTCAAACTTTCTCTTCTCCGTTTTGTTCCCGGCGTTATAATGTCATCAATCATTTAAAATAAGAAAAAAATAAAGGAGGTAAAATTAAAACAGTTGTTTGGGTAAAACCAGAATACTACTATAAAATTTCGCAGCACACAATTTTACAATAACCACTCCTGACTATCTCATCTCCGTTTCTTTACCCGCAACAAGTCATTAATCTTTTCAAATAAAAAAATAATGGGGATAAAAACTGGTGTAAAATGGTGGGGCAAAATACATATATAAAATCAAACTTTGCAACACGGCCTCTTCTCCCCATGCGAAACTTTTTCTTCTCCGTTCTGTTCCCCGCAACACTTGGCAGCTCTGCGTCCCTTTCCCGCAATAGGTCTGTCTCGCTCGTCCCACACGACTACGCCGTCACATTGACAAATACGCTTCGGGTTTTGGAATACGCCAGCGGAACGTGCTATGACTCCGCATGCTATACTGTGAACAAAAAGAGATAAGTTTAATAAATTACATTTTCGCTTCCCATGCTCGTAAAGTTCTTCTTTGTTCCCGGTTTGAAAGCGGGTTAAAACGGCTTTTTATGCTCTTTAGGCATTAAAGTCTACATTTTGTACAAAAGCATGAAAATGATTGTTTTATTTAAAACTAGCGACCCGCTCTGGCTTCGCACGGTTGTAATGCATGCAACATCACATTAGAAATCTCTGAATTATCCATTTACCGATTTTTTTTAATGCCTGATAGGTTAGCCTTTGACCACTATCTCACCTGATGGTAAGTGATGATGTGGTAGGTGTTGTTCAGGCTAACCTAGAAAGACTGGCTCTCAAGGACAGCTGCCAGAACACACTGTTAGGTGCTTGGCGACAGATTTTCAACTTAAAGAGGTAGCTAGGCAGGTGAGCATTCGCAAAATGCCCTACCAACATGCTATAACGACTGCTATCCTAAGACAACAACCGGGACCGACGGCTTAACGTGCCCTCCGAAGCACGCTCAGTAGTAATGTCACCAGCGGTCACCCATCCAAGTCATGACCGAGGCGGACGTTGCTTAACTTAGCTGATCGGTTCAGAATGGCTAAGCACACTTCGCTACGAGCGCTTCAAAACTGTGCTCTAATGTTATAATTTCCAACCGTCATAGATAGAAGAAAATATATTAATAAAATAGCAAAAACCTTATCAAAAGACACAAGAAAAGTAACTTTTTTTATTTACCTTATTAGCTTTGTGTTATTAAGTTTAAGTGAACCTTGCTAGTTACGGGATCGATTGTCATTCATTTTAAACGACTATATCATCAAGATAGGAAAATATTTTTCAGTTATTGGACTGTAACTCATACACCGCTTGACCGATTTCGATGAAATTTAAATGGGACCAAACGAAAAACATCAGCTTCTAGGCAAAAACAGAATTTTCAAAATCGGTTCACCCAGTCAAGAGTTCTGAGGTAACAAACATTTTAAAAAAAATACAGACGAATTGAGAACATCGTCCTTTTTTGAAAGTATGTTAAAAAATAATTGTATATTGTCACTTACGGTGGTCCAGAGTCGCCATCTATTTTGGAGGTATTCGTGGAGCCTTTCCCGAGGTCGTCTGCCCGCTCGGTGATCGCTATGGCGCGGCCGATTATGTCAGATATCTGTCATAATTACACAGTACTACAGTTCTCGGCTAATAATATGCTCCGACATCGGTTTTGCGATAGTCATTGGCTGTGGGCTGCCTGGCTTGAGCTTCACCGCATGGTGGAAAGGCATTTTGAGAACGCCCGCGTGGCTAGCGACCATCGTCAATCAGAAAATCTGCCTCCAAGCACCTAACAGTGTGTTCCGGCAGCAGTCCTTGAAAGCCAGTGTAACTACAGGCACATGAGACTTAACAACTGTGTCTCAAGGTGACGGGCGCAGTGCAATTCGTGACTTGTGACGAATTGCATCTGTTATAGGCAGAGGTTAGTCCGCTCGACATGGTGGGCCTCGAGCTTGCCCCGTCACAATAACATAAAAAAAAACTCTTATGAAGGACCTAGAGGTAAATTTCTTTTTGAGTACGCTGGTTATTTACATCCTTAGATGTCAGTGAATCGGCCCAAGTTTGGTAACAACCTAACTTTAGGCCAGAGGTAATTTTACAAGGGCGACCAAACCAGGGCTAGAACCTGCCGCCGATCGACGGGCACAGTCAAATCAAAATAATTTATTCAATTTAGGCGTCTACGACGCTCTTATGAAGGTCAATTACAAATTTTAATATTGAAATATTCTACATTGTACTGCTGTTCAGCAAAAAAAAATTATAGAGCCACTGCGAGAAGAACGGGCATGAAACTCGGGGCCATTCTTTTAAACGTCTTTTTACAGTGTGTTATACACAATATAATACAATTATTACAATATTTGTTTAAATTACATAGGAGACAGGTGATGGCTTGGCAGAGGTGGAATTTTCCAAGCATTTTTGTCGTTTAAGTAATCACAAACTGTGTAGTAGGATTTCTTAATCAAAATGTTTTTCACGTGCAATTTGAATTTTCCTTCTGTGAGCATTGTAATATGTTCGGGAATTTTATTATAAAACCGCACACAATTACCTAAAAAGGACCTTTTATTTGTCTTTGCTAATCTAAAACACGGTACCGTTATTTTATATTTGTTCCTAGTGTTGTAATGATGGTTGTCACTGTTTAATTTAAATTTACTCAATTTTTTCCGAACATACATAATATTTTCAAATATATAAGGTAACTATTAATTCATCAACAATACTGCGGGGGATGGTGTAGAATC
This sequence comes from Plagodis dolabraria, assembly GCA_963854805.1. Lineage (NCBI taxonomy): Eukaryota > Metazoa > Arthropoda > Insecta > Lepidoptera > Geometridae > Plagodis > Plagodis dolabraria. The sequence continues at coordinate 10,639,505 of OY978470.1, forward strand.
GATAACTGAATGTGATCCACTCATAATTAATTTTCACATAAACAAAATTAATACTAACTATTGCCTAAGCTGTGGCGCGTTGACTTTGAGAATGATAGCGACGACAACACTCGCGGCCGCCGTGGACTAGACTCACACATACATACGCGTTCTAGGTATACCGAGTTCATTGCCCTCGCAATGCGTTAGAATACCTAGAACGCGTATGTCATCTAACATGACAAAGAGTCATAAATCTATTATTTTCTATTGTTCTTGATGACTCATTGTCATGTTAGCTCAGTCGGTCAGAGCATACCCCGGCTAAAGGGATGGATGACGCGGATTTGAATCCCTCACATGACTATAACTTTTCGTCTCGTAATACGACGACTGGACTATATTTTTGTAATATAATCAGCAGAGCATACGTTATTAAAAAATATAAAATAATACAAAAATAATAGATAAAAAAAATAGTTTTTTTTAAACTTATGACTCGATAAATTTATAAAAAATACGGCATTATTTTTTTCTCAAAAATGGCCAACTTTTGCTTAGGGACATAATATTCTAATTCATCGGTAATAACCTCCCCTACCCCGTGGGGTGCCGGGTTAGAATTGCACCTCCCCATATCATCCCGTGGGTGTCGTAAGAGGCGACTAAGGGAAAAATACTGGAAGGTGGGCAGCAGCGCCTTCTAAAGAACTCCCAACTTGCACTGCGATCCCCAAGCCGCCTGCCAAGCGTGGGGATTATGGCAAATACCCCCTTAATAGAGGAAGCTGTGTGCAGCAGTGGACGATCCGGCTGTTACAGTAACCTCCCCTACAGCCTCCTGGCAGCAATAGGTCGATTAACCAATAACCCTGTATAATAAATAAAATCGATTCTACTTGATAGATCCTCTTTTTTTTAGTAGTCAGTTAAAAACTAGAAACAGTGTATAAGCAAAAATATCATGAATTACCTTTAACACATTGTCGACAATTCTAAAAGTAGCTCGTCCGTTTTCGTCAGCGTGTATGTTCCCCAGGTCCCCGGCGTGGCGTGCCCCCGGGGGATCGCCAGGGGCCCCGTGAGGACTGCCGTGGGGATTGTAATGGGGGCCTATCGATTTGCAGCCCTGAAACGATATTGTTATTCATTTCATTCCACATTGAATAACGTCACATTGAGAAATACTGTTTAATAATAAAACTTACACATCACTCTTCACACTATCACTTCACTCTACACACTTTCACATCACTCTACACACTATCACTTCACTCTTCACACTTTCACTCTTATACATGCGAAAGTTTGTAAGTGAGAATGCGACTGTTTATGTTTGTTACTCTTTCACATTGAAACGGAAGAACCGATTTGGATGAAACTTGGCATAGAGATAGTTTTAGCCCTGGACACAGTATACTTTTCATCATCATCACTTTTCATCGTTATCAGCGAGGGTGAAACCACCGGACACAGCTGGTTACTTTTACATCATAGTTCATTCACAGATAAAAACTAGTTTTACCGGCCAGAATGACATGGTCCCGAGTTGGTACAGATATTTTCAATCACGAAGGCGCCCCTCCAGCGGCATTTTAGAATGCATTATTCTCTTGGTATACGCGTTCCAGGATGGAAGTTAGTGCTGTTCTTGACAGGCCAAGGTCTTTTAGTAGGTTTTATAGGGATTTGGCTTGGATACCCCTTACTCAGATTTCTACAGTATATAAATTACTAGCAACCCGCCCCGGCTTCGCACGGGTGCAATACTGATACTAAATAATCTGTAATATCTTAGAAAATATTCATTTGAATAACATGTTCTAAAGGGCCATATTGATCTATATTAAAGGCAGTGTATATGTAGTGGGTATGTACTTAATGCGATAAGGATGAATTCTGTATTACTTAAAATCGCTTCGTAAATAAGCCATTATTATTCGTAATAAGTAAACGAAAGTAAAAAATGCTTATAGTGGGTTATTCCTAAGAGATAGAAATATACCATTGCGGATTTTTTTGTAGCTCTTTTCAAGGTGTACAATACTGTAGTACATCATTTTGATCTATCTCGTAGGCTTCAGCCAGCGTTTGCAACGTAAGCGCAAAAAATGTGTTTATTTACGACATCACATAGGAACCTCTTAAATTATCAATGTTTCTCTATTATATTATGCATGTATTATACATATAAACCTTCCTCCTGAATCACTCTGTCTATTGAAAAAATCGCATCAAAATCAGTTGCGTAGTTTTAAAGATCTAAATATACCTAAGACAGACAGACAGATTACGGGAAGTAACTTTTATACTATTTAGTGATGACAGTAAAGCTAATATAAAGATGAGATAGCATAGGTTCTCCCTCACGAGATTCCTCTGTAACCATACCTGGCTGAGATCCCCGTCGTCTCTAACATGCAGCCCATGGGTACCTGGAGGCAACGCGTCCACACTGCCGTCCGCCACAAGAGCCCCGTCCGCTTGTTGGAAACGGATTATACCGAGTACAGACCCGCCACAACCTTGGCTTGAAACCATCGCTACTGCCGACTGGGTGTCTGGAGAAAAATAGTTCTGCATGTCAGATCGGTGTATGTGGCACAGATACGAGTTTTTGAAGCGCTCGTAGCGAAGTTTGCTTAGACATTCTGGACCAAACAGCAAAGCTAAGCAAAGTCCGCTGCGGTCATGAGTAGGATGGATGACCGCTGGTGACATTACTACTGAGCTGAGCGTGCACGTACTTCGGAGGGCACGTTTAGCCGTCGTTCCCGGTTATTGTCTTAGGATGGCAGGTAGAAAATCTGTCGCCAAGCACCTAACGGTGTGTTCCGGCAGCTGTGATTGCAAGCCAGTAATTCTAGGTTAGCCTGCACAACATCTTCGACCACATCATCACTTAGCATCAGGTGAGATAGAGGTCAAAGGCTAACCTATAAGGCAAAAAAAAAAACATTGGCATCACATTCTAAAGTGCGGGGCAAGATCGTGTCAATATGCATTTAAATATGGGCCAAAGACCTCGGCTATGCCATTTTGTGTCTTATTTCAACAGAAGAAGCACTACGTTAGCAGCTATATATATTATTCCGCTAAGACCTTATTCCTTAAAGTTACTTGAAAGTTAATGTTTTTTTGCATACAGTTTGCGTTCCTTAGCAAGAGTGCAAGAGTCACACCAAACTGGGTGAACGGATCTTTTATATGGTCCTATTTTCACATATACAACCTTAAAAAAATCACACAATCCAATTATGAATTACCTCCAAAGCCTTGAAGTACAGTCCGTTTCCCTGATGCCCTTGCAACCAAATCCAAAACTTGTTGGTTCGGCAAAGAAGTCTCAACCATGATGGCTCCATCTTTAAACAGGGCCTGTTTCACTCCATCTTGAGATTTGAGCTCATTCAAGGTACGATCAATGAGTCTCTCATCAGGTTTCGAACCGAAGTCTACGAGAACTTCTAACTGAAATGGATTGAATTGAAAAATCATCCCTATTATGTGTTTTTATCCCCTTGTAGGGGGGTTGCTATAGGTATGTCTTTTCTAACAACACAACAGATGACACAAGAACATAATTATTAAATATGTTATTCCTAGCAAGTTTTTTTTTTATTGCTGATATGCAAGCCTTTGACCACAATCTCACCTGATGGTAAGTGATGATGTGGTCGAAGGTGTTAATAGGCTTAACCTAGAATTACTGGCTCTCAAGGATAGCTGCCGGAACACACCGTTAGGTGCTTGGCGACAGATTTTCAACTTGAGGGTGGTCGCTAGCCAGGCGGGCATTCGCAAAAATGCCCTTCCACCATGCGGTGAAGCTCAAGCGGGATTCGAACCATGGACCTGCTGCGTGGCAGTCCATAGCCAAAGCCACTGAGCTATCACTGCTTCAGAGTTCAGAAGTTGGTTTGTAATTTAATTAGATCCAAGATATAAAATAGAACAGGGGAGTACAAAATACTACAATACAGGCATTGGCCTGTATTATAGGTGTGCGTACTCCCAGCGGCAACATGTTGAAATACATGATTTGAGCTTAGCAGATATTTAGTGTATGAACTGGTGTAAATGTGTATGGTAGTTTTAAATTTGTGTGTCCAGCCATTCATAAGATACTTGCGAAAAACACTTTCCGCTGGGAGAACGTTCTCCCAGCGGAACTTTTTCGTCAAAACGGCCGCACGAAGAAAAGAAGTATGCCAATAATTAGAGTATACCGAGAGGTAAATGTGTGTGTTTAAATGAAATTTGTGTGTCGTAAGTCTCTGAAGATATGCAAGATGCCGCTGGGGGAACGTTGGGCTGTTTGCTGGATATCCTAAACGGTTAAGCGCACAATTATGATTATTTTTACACGGGTCTCTATGAATTTGTGTGTAATGTTTGTGAAAACAGAATCCGAAAAAACATTACAATTTAGACAAAAAAAAATTAAACAAAAAATAAGGTTTTTAAGTTCTAGTGCTTAAAATAGATGTCTTCGAGATTAAATTTTCATGTCAATATGTGCCCTTTAGTAGCTTACAATATCTTGCCAAGTCTCATTTGTATAATATGAGTAGTTAATGAGTTTTGTTGAAAAAACCATGCCTAAATCACGCCCGTTTTCGCCATTGGGTTTGACGAGTTTTACAAAGGTTCGCAAATCAAAAGGTATCAAAACAATTAGTGTATTGATCCATTTATCTGCTCACAAAAGTTTAGCTCAAACCACTTAATAGGTAAATAAAGAGATAAAGTTAAAAAACCCACAAGATACGAAACTAGTGATAAGCCGACCAAGTTTGAATGGTAACAAAAAAGCGGCCGCACAATATTAACTACTGATCTTCCAAATTTTATAGCATTGTACAGATACTTTGGTACACTTGCGTACACAATACTTATTGCCAATAATAATTATGAAACAACCTATCGAAGTTAAGTTTTTGTTGCAAAAGAATTAATTAAATTTCTAAGCTTAATGTGCGTACGTAGGTTTATATTTATGGATAAGTATTTGAAAATTCGCTAATATAAACATTGAACAACTAATTGCAGTCTACGACAAACGACACGAAGCGTAGTTATTTTATAGAAATGTGAAGGTACGCACATAAGTTTAGAAATTAGCTCATCATTTATATATGTAGGAAAAGTTAAATACATATTCTTCACCACACTATATTAGTAGCACAGTAGGTAAGTAAGAACATAATCCCTGTTATAATTAATCAATCGATAGGGATCGAAAGGGGACATAAAAGCGCACACCCAGTACGTAAAATGCACACAGAAGTGTTGTTAATGGCTGACCACTTAGGTATGGTATGACTAATACACCAAAACAAAAGCTAAATGCAAGGGCCGTGCAAAACAAAAACCACAGTGCTGCTCTCTATGTTTCCGGAAAAAGATTATTTGCGGTCTCTTTTATTCTTTCATCGCAGAATCATGGGAGCGAAAGTGAAAGAATAATAAATGCCTAATTTGAATAGATCAAATTACGGCCAAAGACACTACGGGCGATTTCCGCGGGACAACCGCGTGGGCGCTCTCGCTCGTTCTCGTTTCACCGCTGTTTGCTACTACCTAAGTACTATTAAATCATTAGGTAAATAAACTGAAATGCAGTGTATAATTCAAATTTTGGTAATGATTTGAAAAACAGATGTGTGTATTGGCACGGTAATGTTATCTATACAGTATTTCGACTTCATATAAACGGACGAATCGCGAGCTATACCTACGCTCCTCGATCTCGGTCTGCGCTCGGTACGCAGACAGACTCAGACAGTCGCGACTGTGCCGCAGTGACGAATGGACGGTGTGTTACTTTTTTAACAATAACCGCGTGATACTTTCAATTACAATAAGTTAACGTACATATTACATATTTAATATGACGAGTAGGATATATTGTGCTGTTTTTGGTTGCATGAATTCGTCAAAAACGCATCCAGAGATAACTTTTAGATAACCTGAAAACTGAAAGGTAATACTATAAAAATAATTTTACTTACTAGTAAGTAAACTTATTTTATAGTCTACATAGTTGACGGTACATAATGTGTGTCATTTTAATGGACAAGTATTTTTTTTAATCCCCCGAAAAAAAAAACTCTCGATTAATAAAAAAAGTTAATAGAGTAAAGGAAAGTGATTGACATGAGTGAAATAGGTAGTTATAAGCTATATATTAGAATGCGGATTTTTTATACTTTAAAATTAATATTTTTCGGTCGAAAAAAAGTATATTGACAATCACAAAACTAAATGGAAACACAAAGTAGGCAAATGTAATTAAGGTGCTGGAGGCGCGTAGCCCTATCGCATGTTTAAGTACAGCGCGGCTGTAGGTAGTTATTTCAACGACAGAGCCGAGTTAAAATACTGTATAGATAACATTACTCATATTATACAAATGAGACTTGGCAAGATATTGTAAAACTAAAGGGCACATATTGACGTGAAAATTTAGTCTCGAAGACATCTATTTTAAGCACTAGAACCTCACGCTAATTCCCACGCAAATAAAAATAACATATATTATAAATAGAATATATTACATACCTACCCTTTTATTTATTGAGCGGGAATATAAGTAAAAACTAGTTAACTAGAATAATTGTGTACGCAAATGTACCAGCCGCATAACAATATAATTCTATTTATTTTGGAAGACTAGCACTTTATATTGTGCGGCCGCTTTTTTGTTACCATTCAAACTTGGTCGGCTTATCACTAGTTTCGTATCTTGTGGGTTTTTTAACTTTATCTCTTTATTTATTAAGTGTTTTGAGCTAAACTTTTGTGTGCAGATAAATGGATCAATGCACTAATTGTTGTGATACCTTTTGATTTGCGAACCTTGTAAAACTCGTCAAACCCAATGGCGAAAACGGGCGTGATTTAGGCATGGTTTTTTCAACAAAACGCATTAACTACTCATATTATACAAATGAGACTTGGCAAGATATTGTAAGCTACTAAAGGGCACATATTGTCATGAAAATTTAATCTCGAAGACATCTATTTTAAGCACTAGCACCTAAAAACCTTATTTTTTGTTTAATTTTTTTTTGTCTAAATTGTAATGCTTTTTCGGATTCTGTTTTCACAAACATTACACACAAATTCATAGAGACCTCTGTAAAAATAATCATAATTGTGCGCTTAACCGTTTAGGATATCCAGCAAACAGCCCAACGTTCCCCCAGCGGCATCTTTCATATCTTCAGAGTCTTACGACACACAAATTTCATTTAAACACACACATTTACCTCTCGGTATACTCTAATTATTGGTATACTTCTTTTCTTCGTGCGGCCGTTTTGACGAAAAAGTGCCGCTGGGAGAACGTTCTCCCAGCGGAAAGTGTTTTTCGCAAGTATCTTATGAATGGCTGGACACACAAATTTAAAACTACCATACACATTTACACCAGTTCATACACTAAATATCTGCTAAGCTCAAATCATGTATTTCAACATGTTGCCGCTGGGAGTACGCACACGTATTATAGTATTTAGTACTACCTACTACCCAGCCTAGTTTAGTAATCAGAGAATTAAGTGAGCGTGTCTTAAAATGTAACAAATCACTGTAAGTACCTAGTACCTATGTATTAGTAATAGCTGCGTGTAAGCAGGTTTATAATACCTATTCAGTAAAAATAATCAGTATTTACACTATGTAAAAATTGAATATGAAGTGTTTGTTTATTAATAAATATGGGTGATGAAGTTAAACTTAAAAATAGATACTCAAAAAGATACAACTACTTTCATTTCATCATCATCATCCGGAAGACATTCACAGCTGAACAAACCTCCCCCCATTGAACGCCACAAAGAATGGCTATTAGCCACTTATAGCCATTGGCTACCTGCAACTTTCACAATATCATCAGTCTACCTAGTGAATCAAATTTCATTTCATACCAAATTAATCCAGATTTTTTGAAGCGCTCATAGCGAAGTTTGCTTAGCCATTCTGAATCGTTAAGCAAAGTTAAGCAACGTCCGCCTCGGCCATGACTTGGATGGGTGACCGCTGGTTGGACATTACTACTGAGTAGGGATGGGCCGAATATTCGTCTTATATTCGGTAATCGGCATATTCGGCAGGTTTGCCGAATATTCGTATTCGGCCGAATATTTGGTCATATCACCAAATATTCGATAAAAGGGTAGGTACTCAAAGTTAATACAGTATTAAACCGATTGATCATGAGTTGAGTGTTAAATGTGTCCTATATTTTGTTTTTATGTGGTAAGTAATTTGCAGTATTTTTATGTAGACACTGTAGTTTTATTTCCAATAACAGCAGATAAAAAATATGGTTATTAAAAACAATTTATAAGTATGTAGCTGTTTTGGGGTTAAAATACTGTACGGTGCAACCGCATATTCGCCCGTGTAATCATTTTTGGCATCGTTCTAAGTAAATGACCAGTTCATAATTAGCATCGTATCTCACGCGGCTCACTATCATTAAATAAACATTTATATCAACTAGCAAATCAAGGATTTATTTCTCATTTTATATCATCTTTAGAATACAGTCTCGGACCGTACAACTACTGTGAACTCTTTAAAATAAATACCGTTATTATAATCAGATCTTAATTGTGAGAAATAAAGTTTTTTTTTTATTAATTTATAAATTAAAAAAAAACTTTATTTCTCACATTAAATATTAAAATTCCCATAACAAACTTACGCGGTGAAGTTTTACTGTTTACTAGATGATGCAATAATAACATCTGCGCTACAACGGGGGAGCAGGAGGGAGTGTCCGGTGCATTATTTAAGTAAGGTAATCAATTGTGCCGAACATTCGGCCGAATATTCGGTTCGGTATGAGTTTTACCGAACATTCGGCCGAATGTTCGTATTCAGTGAAACCCATGTTCATGTGAGGGCACGTTAAGCCGTCGGTCCCGATTGTTGTCTTAGTATGGCAATCATTACAGCATGGTGGTAGGGCATTTTGCAAATACCCGCCTGACTAGCTACCACCCTCAAGTTGAAAATCTGTCGCCAAGCACCTATATAAAAAAAATAGTTCTGCATGTCAGATCGGTGTATGTGGCACAGATACGAGTTTTTGAAGCGCTCGTAGCGAAGTTTGCTTAGACATTCTGGACCAAACAGCAAAGCTAAGCAATGACCGCTGGTGACATTACTACTGAGCTGAGCGTGCACGTGCTTCGGAGGGCACGTTAAGCCGTCGGTCCCGGTAGTTGCCTTGGATGGCAGGTAGAAAATCTGTCGCCAAGCACCTAACGGTGTGTTCCAGCAGCTGTCCTTGAGAGCCAGTAATTCTAGGTTAGCCTGAACAACATCTTCGACATCATCATCACTTACCATAAGGTGAGATAGTGGTCAAAGGCATGAAAAAAAAAAATTTGAACAAAATAAGTCTACTGCTGTGAATGAAACCCTCTTCCATTATAGTCAAATAATATCTATATTAAATAGAATAGAAAACAAAGAATTGATTGTAAATGAAAAATATATGAGGCAAAAGGCTGGGCTGACTGAATTTCAGAGAGGCTAGTGACATCACAGACAAGTCACTTATGTAATTTTAAAATTATTAAAATACTTTATATTTAAATAATATACCCCTCAGTCATTTTTACTTATGTAATTAAAAAAAATACAGTGATTTATGAATTTGACCTATATTTTTATTCCATTATGTTAACCTCTAAAGAAAGAGTGTGCAAGTTAGATGCAGTTTTAGATGTATGTGCAACAGGTGCAAATATGCACACTCAATCTTAAGCGGCTATCAGGTGAGATTATGATCTAAGGTTAGCCTGCATGTACACTAATGATATGTACATTCATATCCAATATTTTCTATTTTATTTCTGGTAAAACAAGTTTCAGCCAGTTTATTTATTTACAAAACAACCTATTACTGTTATCAATGTAATTTTTGTTAAGGCTTCTGCGTTAGCCACAGCTGCCATTAACATATGTATAGCCACCACAATTCAGCCAATGTGTGCTTATTTCATATAGTTATTTAAACATTATTATATTTATTATAAATACATTTAAGTGCTTTAATTTGCCATATAGTAGGTATTTAGGATGAACAAACAACTATAGGAATTCAAGGTATAGGTATACATACATTTTATTGACAGTTTATTATCCATGGAAAATAAAAGAAAGAATTTTATCACTGTTTCGAATATATATTTCAAAGATATGTGACAAGTTCATTAAATATATTGAAGCTAAGCAGCCATTAGTTGTTTAAACGTACATGCCTTAAAAAACAATAATTAAAAGATTTAAATCTACAGATCCAACCATTCAAATATATCCTATCAAGAATTTATTATGGTACAATATCCTTACCTTGGAAGTCACCATATTATACGTTCACTGTTATGTTAAAACAAACTCACACTCACAGCAAAAGATAAAATAAAAAAAACACTTTACACTGTTTTTAATTTCGAAAGGTAAACAAATCTAAAAATTATATGAGGTGCGTTCGTTTTGGCTCGGTTGCGTTTGTAGCAGTTTCAAAAGTGGCATTTGTATCTTAGCGTTCGGAAAGAAGCTTCTGCTATTTTTGATCACCAATGACTGTATGCTATCCGAACGTCTTATACTTATTTTCATATTTTGACAACCGCTGAAACCTAAAATAACGTTTTCTGGAACTGCAGCTAAATATAAAGGAGTAAATACACCAAGCGCCTGGCGGTAGCGGGGCTGGCGGGCGCGGGGCAGTTGCCGGGCCGCGCGGTAGGCGTTCACACCAAATTCAAAATGGCGGCGCGTGTGGGCGCGTGCCCGCCGCCAGCGTTGCCATATATACAGATTTCTCCTAATTTATAATGATTTCCGATGTGCGATACAGATTACCATTGGCTACAAATTTTAAGAATTTTCACATTCTAGTGACCTAATTGCAGCAATCTGCTTAACAACATATCAAAATAAATAATCTACTCATACTCATGCAGTCGGTAATTATAGTGCTTATGACTTCTGAAATAAACTTATATTGTATTGTATTATTATTAAATGTTGTCAGCAATATCTTATCAAGCCTTGTCGCATTTATAAGAAACATTGATGGATATGTATAGTAACACATAGTTAGGTGATTAGTGATAGATAGATTTGCTAGTATAGTGTGGTATCTGGCCAGGCGTTCATTAAAAAAATAACCTACCTCAATCCTATAACGACTGCCATCCTATGACAACAACCTGGATCGATCGACGACGCAACGGCTTAACGTGCACTTCTAGGCATATAGAAGCGTAATTCTAAATCCCACTAATAGTGACCCATCCAAATTAGAGTATTGTATATATAAATTATCGATTTTTGACCTAGTAGATAGATAACTTTTGCTCTTTTGGCGACATAGCCCACTGCGCCCTGTACTGCAAGACACGCCACACGTACGCATTCTTGATATTTTTTTTATTTATACCTACCTCACGTCACGCCTACCACACTCCTTCGTGCTTCGCTTCATCGCCTTGATCAGCAACTATAACGCTACGTCACTAACCTATCTATCAATATTTCATATAGATGCGACAAGACTCACGCTTAGATCAATTCTTCTGATATAACTCCATAATCATCCATCTAATAACTTCAGGAATTCCTTCATTAAGTCAACTCTCATATTTTTCTAATGATAGCTTATAATTCATGAAGATATGTGTAATCAGAAAGTCATGACTCTTATAACTAGTGGCTCTCGGAACCATAATCCTCGAATTTCTACCCTTGCATAGCTTACAATTGAGTAAGGGTGCACTGCGCACGCACATGGGGAAATGGGTCACAATTTGATGTGACACAGGCAATTTGCATTTCTTCATTACTCCGGAAATGGAACCGACTTCAATACTCAAGTGTGAAATAACTTGTTGAAGTCGGTACCATGCGCACAATATTGTGATAAAATGTACTTTTGAACTATCATGGTACCGACTGCTACAAGTTATTTCACAATTTTAAGTGTGCAATTCGGTTAATTTTCAGGTTCATTATTTTTTTGTGACACTTCTTACGGGATGGATTGCCATTCACTGTCAATGAATATAATCATCAAGATATGAAAATACATTTTACTTATTGGAAAAAAATACAAGTAATCAAAAATACCTAGATCGATTTTGATGAAATTTAAATGGGATCACACGGGAAGCATCAACTTTCAGATAGAATTAATCTTCAAAACACCCAGTCAAAAGTTCTGCGGTATCAAACATAAAAAAAAGACATGCTGAGTGCCTACTTCTTTTTTAAAGTCGGTTAAAAAAGGTTGCATATACACAGTGTCTAATGTTGTATTGATAATGACACGGAACCTTTCGTGCACAAGTCCGACTCGTATGTAGCCATATTTTTCTTACGATTTAATCACCTCCGTTTTGGTAAAAAAATTTAAAAACTGATTCAACTAATTTTTTATGTAATTATCTAACCTACTTACAATTTTGCACGAGATTCAGTTGCGAACTGCGACTTGTAGGGGAGAATACCTGGACAGATAGAAAAACATTTTTGTCCAAGCTGAAACGGAGACGCTTCGTGCTCACTTGGTAATAATCTCAATTTGTTTGGTCCGGCACTCATTTCCTTATCAATTCTCTGTTCCATAATACCTATTCCAAACAGTAGGTAAAATCAAAGTCAATAAAATCCATACATCAATATTCCAATCAGTATGAAACGTAGTGCATAAAGAAAAGCCAAAGTTGGTAAGTAGTTAAAATCCAAGTGTAACCTGCCCCGAAATATTCTTAAAATAGACACAATAATTAATCAACACTATTGTCAATTATTTTTTTATATGGCAGATATAAGATCATTTTAAAGTTTTAGAACCCCATATAACTATCGTTTTGTAAAGTTTCAAAAAACTGAATCGCCAAAAAAATTCAATAGACATATCGAACCTGAAATCAGAATCGAACCTTCTACACAACTTTTTAAAAGTAATAAGCCTTAGCTTAAGCATTTCAGACTTTACTACACGCTGTGATGAATTAGATTTAAAAACCGATTACCAATTTTACATTTTTAAACCACAACCACACGCATACAAATTTATACAGAGCAGAGCTCCGAAAAAGCAACTTCGTCATTAAATAGTAGTTCTTTGATTTTATCCTAATGAAAACATCGGAACCATCAACGAAACTAGTAACACCGAGGAGCGCGGTTGCGGTGATGTTGGCAGCGCTGGAGGCGTGCGCGGGCGGCGCGCGGCGCAGGTCCCGCGCGGGTGCTCGGTGTGAACGCCTCCATACAACCCCATACATTTCAGACAGCGCGGGACCGCCACGCGCCGCCTACCGCGCACGCCCCGCGTCTGGTGTGCACACAGCTTAAAGGTGCAACAACTGAAGCCAAAGATATAGGTCTGTAATTAAATCTGTCGGAGGCATCGCCAGTTCTATTCTTTATGATAGGAACCACAATATTTCTCATAAAATGTTAGTTGTCAAAAAACGATCACAACGATCCCACGGTAAGACGTGGGTCAAAAATAGCACTTTTCTCTGTCATTTGTAGCGTTTTCAGAGCTATCCGAACGGTGAGCGAAAACGATATATATGCTCACGAAGTCCCTATACGAACGCCCTGTGTGATCATTTGTAGCGTTTGTGAGTGTTATTTTTGGAACTGATAGGCTATCCGAACCCCCTAGTAGTAACTAGTAAGTAATGACTGTTTTTCTTTCCCATAGATTTTCTGGTGTGTTATTGAAAAGTACTCTGTGGACCTGTGGTGTGAATTTACTTTTCTATTTTTTTTCTTTATTTATTGGCAACTGGATACTTAGTCTTTGTGCCTTTCTTCTCTATGCCATACAGGGTTACCAGATGGTTGGAATTTGTCTGGATTGCCCCAACATTTCCTATATGACTCCCAACAATTTATTAAATGTCCCGATAAGGAGTTTCTGCAGAACATATTATCACGGTTTTTGAGGCACTCAACTCACCCCGATTAATTGAACGACTATTGCTGCTTTAGATAATTATTTGAACATCTTTCAAAGGCAAGGTTAGGTCAAATTACTTTTGGGCATTTTATTTGAAATGCAACCAAAGTGACTTATTTGAATTTTTATTATTGTTTGTTATCAATTCCTGTAACCAACGCTTTCTTTGAAAAGGTGTTTAGTTTGTTAAATAATTTGTGATTATATGTACCATAAACCGTATAGCCATTAATAATTTCTGATTTGTACTCAGAAATTATCACATGGATCAAAATTCTTACTTTAGATTCAGTGAGACCAAACGCCAAATGCATGTGCCCAAGTAAAAATTAATATAAAACATTACAGCTACTTCAATGAAAGAATTTAGACAACCCACAAGTCTTTGTAGACTCACAGGCAGTCCAAATGCTCCAGCCCACTACCAGTTGGCAGCGTGCTCAGCATGCTGACGGCATTGCCCTGTTAAATATATATACACTGTTTTAGTTTAGTAGACGAGGAACGAAATAACCAAGAGTATTGAATACCAAAGTAAAACCAGAATTTACTGAGTATGTTGCCGCTACGTTTTAAACATTCTTCACTTCACTGCATCGCGGGCCCGATAATAAACTACCTTTGTTTTATACTCACTCGAACAAACGCTACTATTTCATTCAACCGGGAGGAATACATAACTCTAACAACCAAAACATCAATACGTCAATTGACGTCACGAACGTCAGTGACACAGGTTCGTCTCCGTGCGTAAATAATATCTAATAATATAAAATATCCATATCTCACTAGATAAATTTAGATAAATTCCGCGAAGTTATTACCCCCTTGGTGTTATAAGTGATTTGTGAATGTTTTTTATGAGTCACTGAAGGAAAGAAGTACAAATTAAATGGATTTTCTGTGTGTGATTACTACTTCAACAAAATAAGTACCCACATATTACTTTTTCTTCAAAACTTGTAATTACTTCAGTGGGATATATTTAATTCGTTCATGATAGGTGCATATTTTACAAGTAATTATTATATTTTTACTGCCATTTCTTATTATTGGCCTTGTTATTAGAGTTATACGAATAGCATACTCGTAATAATGTCGAAAAAGTGTGGCGCCTGCGGTCGCTTCACGGGCACAACAGAAGGCGTTAGGTGCACTAAATGTAGTAAACACTACCACCGCCAATGCGTAAGCACACCACCGCTGGAAGCGGGAATGGCGTCGACATGGCTTTGCACGGGATGCACGAAACACACTCCTCTTCAAAGTACCTTAGCTAGCTGTAATGATGACAACACAAAAAAGCCCGACGAACTCATGCGAGAGATGTTGCGGGAGATGAAGTCATTTCGGTGTGACTTTAACGCTATGAGAGATGACATAGCTGGTATGAAGAGAACGGTAGCTTGCTTTGGAGGGCGCATGGATGGGCTTGAGACTAGACTTGGCGCACTTGAAGACAGAGTAGCGGAACTGCAGGTTAGCCCCGTCGTTGCCACTGCTACCGACGATATGATGGCCACCATCGACCGCTTGATGGCGGAGCTTAACGACCGGGATCAAGACTCTCTCCTAAATGATGTGGAGATCACGGGCATTCCCGAACAGCAGGGGGAGAACGTTGGGCATATAATGAGCCTTATAGCTGAGAAGCTCGGTGTCTCTCTCGAGGAGCGTGACCTCGTTTTGGTGGAGCGAATGGGCCCGCGAAGAATGCAGGTCAGCGAGGGTGCGGCGCCCCCGCACCCTCGCCCGGTTGTGGTGCGCCTCGCCTGCAGACAGCAGCGCGACGCCCTGCTGCAGGCCGCGCGCGTGCGCAGGAACATCACTAGCGAGGGACTCGGAGCGACGGTCGGCCCGCACCAGCGCCTCTGCCTCAACGAACGCCTCACTCGTTACAAAAAGGCGTTGTTTCTCAAGGTGCGTGACGAGAGCAAACGTCGAGGGTGGAGATTCACCTGGACCCGTGGCGGTCGCATATTCGTGCGCCGTGAAACGGGACGGGCGTCTTTCAGGGTTCGTTCGGAGTCCGATCTCCAAAAGGTTTTTGGTGGTGAAGCAGAGGAAGTCAGAAGTTAAAATGGAATATATATTGAATAATAAAACTAAAAAAACGTTTAAAAAATTAATCAATTATCAATTTATTTCATGTTATTAAATTTTTATTATAATATGAATTTGATTACTGTTTGCAATGCGATGTTACCAAATTTGCTACTCATAAGACTGTTATTATGCAATCATATACCTACTTTTTTAGTTATTTGTGAACCAATTGGTATTATTACTTTATTAAAGCCATGTAATTATATTATACTAGAGTCATTGGGGACTATAATTATGCAAGTGATATTAATTGTGAAGGTGGTGAAAATTTATGTATATTCATGATGGCTACTAAATACTTTAAAGTTGGATTATTTAATGCGGGCTCGCTAGGCACAAGGCATGATGAGTTTATAGTTGCAATGGAAAGATCGGATGTTCACATAATGGCTATTAACGAGACATGGATTAAAGAGGGCCAGGAGGATAATGCTCCCTCTGTCAGTGGTTATAGGTTCAAACATTCACCCCGCCCGACGTCGGTCAAAAAAGGACATGGTGGTGGTATTGGGTTTTACATTAAGCATGGTGTAAATGTGCGAATCTGCCCACACCCTTACACTGATTTAGTAGAACAAATGTGGTTGAGGCTTAAAGTAAACTCACGCAGTGTTATTATTGGCACTGCTTACCGCCCCCCATGGCTTAATGTAAATGTATTTTTAGATGCATTAACTGAATCTGTTACTAGTTTTGCAGAATTCGACCATCTTGGCATCTTAGGAGATTTCAATATAAACATGCTTGTTCCAGGAGATAGCTCCAATAAACTATTACAATCTTTTTTAAGCTATTGTGACTTAAAACAATTAATTATGGAGCCTACTCACTTCACAGATCATAGTGAAACACTAATTGACCTAGTTTGCACTAATGCCAACTCAAGATCAGTTAAGGTGTGGTATATTCCTGACCTTGGTCATCATGCGATGATTTCTGTGGAGTTAAATATTAAAGCTGAAAACCCTATACCTTACTATCATGTGTATAGGCCTTTAAAAAACATATTATTAGATATATTTAATGCAGATTTACTTTCGATTAATTGGCACATTTTAGACAGTCTTACCAATATTAATGAAATTGTACCAGTTTTTAATGAATGTATACTTAATTTATTTAATTTGCATGCCCCCAAAAGAAAAATATATATAAAAAAATAGACCTCCTTGGTTAACTGAAACAATTTTAGAAATGATGCAAATACGTGATAAGTGCCATATACAATATAAAACTACTAAATCAGATATCCATAAACAGTGCTACTTAGACATGAAGCATATTGTTATACATTCTAGGTATCAAGAAAAAAAAGTTTACTTTGAAAAAAATATTAATAGAAACATTAAAAACTCGAAAAAACTATGGAGAAATCTTAAATCCACAATTATTCCTTCAAATAAAAACAAAATTGACATTCCTAGTAACTGTAATAACCCTAATTTAATCAACAATCACTTCCTTGATGTCCCTGGTAGCAAACATGTCCATTTGTCAGACCTTATTTATTATGAATATCATCGGTTAATTCATCTTTATTTCAATTGAAGACGGTTAGCAAGAAAATTGTTGCCAGTGCGATACAAGGTTTGTCCTCAAATGCTGAAGGGGTGGATGGTATCTCATTGGAGATGATTAACATTACGCTCCCATATACATTAAGTATTATTACAAAAATTATCAATCTGTCTATTACAACAAGTACATTTCCAGATATCTGGAAAATATCTATGATTAAACCTATTCCTAAAAAACAAATTGTAAGTTCCATACAAGATTTAAGACCAATTAGCATACTACCTTGTATATCTAAAGTTTTAGAAAAAATTGTTTGCCGTCAAATGATAAATTATCTAGAGGCTGAAAAAATATTGCCTACCACACATTCTGGCTTCCGAAGAGAGCACAGTACTGCTACTGCATTACTTGATGTAGTAGATAATATGCTTGCAGCCCAGGATCAAGGCATGGGCACAATACTAGTGCTACTTGATTTTTCGCGCGCATTCGATTCAATTAATATTCCTCTGCTTTTGTCAAAACTATCATTTTATGGCTTTGATATTGACACTGTCAAATGGTTCGATAGTTATCTGAATCTTAGATCTCAAATAGTTCAAATTACTGGGCTAGATGGAAATACAAGTTCGTCCTCCCGGACATATAATCTAAGAGGTGTTCCCCAGGGATCAATTTTAGGCCCCATACTTTTTATACTGTACAGCGCTGATATTATAAATTGCATCAAGCACTGCCAGTATCATATTTATGCCGATGACCTTCAGATATACTTAAGTTTTCCACCACAAAATACTAATCAAGCAGTTCAAAAAATTAATGAGGATTTAGGTAGATTGGCAGAATGGTCATTAGCAAACTGTATGGTTTTGAACCCTTCCAAGTCCAAATATTTAATAATAGGATCTAGAAAACAAATTGAAGACATAGCATGCTTTGGTCCACAGATCACTATCAATAATGATTCAGTCAAGCATGTTGATGAAGCGCGGAATTTAGGTTTAATCATAGATAGCAACCTACACTTTGAAAAACATGTGGAAGAAGCAGTACGAAACTGCTTTTATAGATTGCGGGTACTGTACAAAGTGAGGCCATATCTAAGCACAGACATTAGAATAGCATTGTGTGAATCCCTTATCTTATCGAAACTTAATTATGCTGATGTGGTATTTGGTCCATGTATTTTGTCTAGAACTGAAAAACAGCTCCAGAGAGTTCAAAACGCATGCATTCGCTTTTGTTTCAAGGTACCTGCTCGTGGACATGTCACTCCAGTCCTTAATAATGCCAACCTTATGAAGATGAAAGCCAGACGGCAGCTTCATTTTGCAACATTGCTTTTTGGTGTATTAAAACATAGTGAGCCTGAATACCTGTGTAAGAAACTGAACTGGGAGGATATGTATTCAGCACGCAGGCCAGGTCGCAGGCTTTTAACTCAACATTTTAGAACCCAAACTTTCCGTGGCAGCTTTCGCTATTCTGCAAGTCATTGTTGGAACAACCTTCCTCCGCCTATGCGAGTCCTGCAAACGGTAAAAACATTTAATAGACACCTAAGAGTGCACCTGATTCAATCTCAAATATCTGCAAATATGCTACACTGAAGTCTTGCTTTTACTATATTTATTATTTTATTTATAATTCTTCAACATTTTAAATATACATTGTAGGCATAATATGAATATATTGTACCTACATTGTTGATTGCATAATTTTTGCTTATGAGTGCTATTATGAATATGTGAAATCAAAGCGACGTTTATGTTATATGTTATGATTATATGTATTACTTAGGTACCAACGATTATTAGAAATGTGTTTTTAAATATATGCATAATATTGATTGCATTTTATAGGTTAGGCTTTACCTCATGTTGTACTCGATGTGCTTGCGGTGGTGATTTACATAGGTATGTCAATAATTCCTTGCCACTTTTTCTTGTATACTTTTGTTTTTATACCTAGATGTTACTTAGAGGACCTTAAACCCTAAAGGACCTTCGCATGGTTGGAAGAAATAAATTGATGACGTGTTAAAACGTGCGCATGGCTAGTTGTTGTTGTTGTTGTTTCTTTGTTTTTGGCTTCTGCGACTGGGCGATATCGCAATTTTGCCAATGTCATGTGCTGACTGTACTAGACCGACAAGTGATGGAGAATAATCTGTCATAAATGTAGGTACGGTATGGTTCTATGGGAGCATCCACATGCTGGCTTCCAAATTCAAGAGATTGTATAATCTAAAACAGTAATAAAAACATCACATAAGCACAGCTCTGTATCTACACATAAAATAAATAAAATATATATTTATATGGTGACTTTAAGAAATATAACAAATATATTACGTTAGTAAGTTAGTTTACTATATATATCATAATTTTATCTTATTATATGAGATAAATTTACATAGGAGGTACACAAAAGGAGTATGGCAAAGTGAGAGGAGAGATTTTAGGGAAGTGGGACGGGGGATCTCTCGAGGGAGGATATCATAGAGAGATAGCCGCAGCCTCTGGCACTCAAAAAAGAGGTGATTAATGTTTCCTTCGTCCAAACCACATTCGCATAAGGAGTGATCCCTAACCCGAATTTTGGCCAAATGAACTGGGGTACATGCGTGTCCTAACCGAAGTCGACATACTACTGAAGTTGGAATTTTGCTTGTATTTCGAAACTTAAAGAACCAAGGTTTAGCTGGTATATCTGTCTAGATTTCGCTATAAAATATACCCTTAGTGGTCTTAGAAATTTGCCATTCCTTAGCCCAGGCAATATTCATTTGAGGTTTTACAGTTGCACATAGGTCATGAAGGTAAATTTTAAAACGATCTGATGTTCCGACATGGATTGCCTGCCTTGCGCATGAGTCAGCTGACTCATTTCCAGCTATTCCTTTATGTCCTGGAATCCACGCTAGTATAATGTCAATTCCTATTTAACTGTCACAGGACAGTGACAGTGACAGCTCCACGTCCGTTTATGGGTGTGTTCGAGGTTATGTCCAAACGGTTATGGTTTTTTATTTTTTGTTCGTTTTGTTTACTTGTAATACGTTTACGTGTTTTAATTGTATGTTTCTTTTTAATTTCCTGTTCATGTGCGTTCGTGATGTTAGTCCTGAGTTCCGACTGAAAAACAGCGCTGTGGTTCATTTATGTACCTAGCACATGCTGAGTCGGAGCTCTTTTCTGACGTCACGCAACATCTTAATTATTCTTTTTATAACTAATATTATATATTTTGGATTTGTCTGTTTATGTTTGTTCTTTTATTGATTGATATTTTTGTTTTTTACATGTACCTAATATTATTTTTTCGTTTTGTTCGCAAATGTTTGATGTTGTGTGTTGTCAGAAATAAATATATTTTCTTTCTTTCAATACCTACTTAAAATATCAACACCATATGTTCAACAGTACCTATAATAATTTTTAAATCAATCTGTTTATCATTGACTTTGATACGTAGTATATGTACATGTATGTTATAATCTATGCTAGGGCTTGCATTATCCGTCACATTGGGGTATCCGGATAGAACAGGCAACTCTTAAATTTAATTAAATTAAATTTAATTCATCTCTTCACTCATACACGCGCATAGTAGGAACTACAAATTCCACACGCACAGAGTAGAAATCAAACCCATAATCATAGTGTTTTCCATATACCTAAACGTACAAACTCGGTGAAATTTGGCATGCATGTTCTTGAGCTTAAAACCCATGATTCCGGTTTGTCAATTTTCCGTATTGAAATAATCGTTTTGTATGACAATTCTGATTTTCACATTTAGAGATAAATAAGAAGACGAAAAACTGGCTAACCAGAAGCATTGGTATTGGCCTCAAGTCAAGGACATGCATGCCAAAAATGATAACGTTTGAACGATGTTGATGAGAGATTCACCGCCGGTTTCCCGTACGCGTGTCAAAACTCAATTCATTTAACAAGCCGTCACAATTAACAATCTGCTAACTTTCAACGGGTTTCGGGGACGCATATTAATGAAAAATTACAGAACACGTCCTGAATAACATGCTTGTTTATCTATGATAACATGAAATTAGAAAATGTCGTTCAAATTTATTCATTCTCTAGTGTTCTGTCTTGTTTTAACGCATAGCGTTGTCTCTTCTGTTTTGACATGAAATGAATCCCAAATAATTTTTGGCATCGCAATCGTTACTATGGTTACCAATTAAATATGACGGATGATCGTAAACGTAAAGCAACAATATAGAGGAGTTCGAAGCGTTCCTCTTTGTTAAAATACAAGCCCATTTGGGCATTCACATCCAACAATACTATTTGCGCTCAGATTTCTAACTGACAGAGTCCAGTCGTGTGAGTGTACGCTCTAATACCTAAAATGTCAACTTTGATGGGTGATCGCTAGTGGCATTATCTAATTTCATTAATTTTTATGAATCCCTTTATACTCAATACCATCATGTTGACTATAAATACTTTTTAGTTTTAAAGTTATTACGTCAGTAATAGTTTATTGATAGTGAAAGTCACTAGCGTACGTGAAAATGTGCGGGTTTGTTGTGTAAGTTCATTGCTTGTGCTGTCCAAGCGTGCCGCTTTGATTGATCGATTTATAAGTGTAAATTATGGCAAGCTTGTATACAGTGCTGCGTTCAATGTGTGTTTTATTGGTTTTGCTAGACGTTGAAAAGGAACTGCATTTTCTTGCATATTTCTGTTCGCAAAACAGCGGTCTCCCCTCACTTGTTGCTTTTTATCGTAAAATTCGATTAAAATAAAAAAATAATTAGCAGCATTTTTATGGCTGATACGCTTTGACTATAATCTCATCTGATGGTAAGTGATTAACATCTGATGATGATGAAGTCAGTAGAGAAGAATAGGTAAGAACAGCCGTCGTAACATACCATTAGATGCTTGGTAATACATTTTCTACTTGAGGGCCAACAACTATCAAGCCTATCAATGATTCTAAAAACTCCCGCCCCCGCATCATGCGGTGAAGTGTAAGACCGCGGTGAGATTCTAACTATGGACTTCCTGCGCATCAATACAAAATAATACCACTTCTCACATCAACGTGAATATGTTGTAGCCGCACAGAGCTTTAAACCATATCTTAACGCCCTTAGCCGAAAGGTGTTTTCTCAAAGAGGGTTGGGGTCTGGAACGTCCATAACCTATCTTGGGAATGCTTTTGTTGGTAATACTATCTACAACCAACCGCAGCTGGGCAGCTGCGGTTTGTTTAAGGGCGGCTATGGTTATGTTATTCACCCTATTGAGCAACCAATGAGCAGCAACACTATAATCACGTAGTCTTCAGTAATATATTTACATAGTTCTATAATCGGACTCTTGTTCTATACTCGTTCATCATACACACCGCTAGGGAATGGAACACTCTGCCTGAGTCTGTGTTTCTGGTTAATTACGGGGGTCTTCAAAACAGGATTGAATAGGTATCTTCTGGGTAAGCGCGCTCTATCATCGATCGCATCGTCACTTAACATCAGGTGAGATAGTGGTGAAGTGCTAGTACCTATGGCATAAAAAATAGCAATATGTGTTTTTAGAGTAATCATACTTGATATAATTCTGTTCTTGTTCTATCTTATCAGTTATTAGAGAAAACGTTGTAGGTAGGAATGCCTAAAACTATTTTTATATATTTTTACGATATCAAGACGTTAATCTTAGAATAATTGGTCGATTTTGGGCAATTAGGTTTAGCCAGTTTAACAAACCGTTAACATACCGAAAAGCTTTTCAGAAACGCCAAATTGCAATAATTGGCGATTAATTGGAGATTTGACATTAGTGTTGACAAACAGTCACATGAAGTTTTCTGCAACCCAATCTGCGTTTGACAATAAATTAACAAGCATTTAACATAATTTGTCGCTGATTTGCGTTTCAGAAACCGGGGGCTGTTGACAGATATACGGACAGTGGAGTCTTAGTAATAGGGTCCCGTTTTTACCCTTTGGGTACGGAACCCTGCATTCGTGCACGAGTCCGACTTGCAATTAATTGGTATTTTTTTTAAATTTCTTTAATATACTGCAGCAGGCCTATAATCGGGGCCTAGCATATCGCCCGCAGTACGAAGTAATATAAGCGCTAAGTTACGGTAATGTTATCTATACAGTATATTAACTCGGCTCTGTCACGGTAATATTATCTATAGAGTATTTCAACTTCATAGAAACGGACGAAACGCGAGTTATACCTGCGCGCCTCGATCGCGGACGCGCTCGGTACGCAGACAGTCGCGTCCACAGAGTACTTTTTTATATACGGAAAGTCGCGTCTGTGCCGCAGTGACGAAAGGACGGTGTGTTATTTTTTTAACAATAAACGCGTGATATTTTCGCTTCAAATAAGTTTATGTACATATTACATATTTAATATGACGAGTAAGATATATTGTGCTGTTTTTGGTAGCATGAATTCGTCAAAAACGCAGCCAGAGATAACTTTTTTTTATTTTACCTGCAAACTGAAAGGTAATACTATAAAATAATTTAACTTACTAGTACGTAAAATTATTTTATAGTCTACATATAGTTGACGGTACATAATGTGTGTCTTTTTAATGGACAAGTATACCGCAAAAAAAATGTATCAGTAATAAAAAAACAGTGAATAGAGTAAAGGAAAATAATTGACACGAGTGAAATAGGTATAAGTAAGTTATAATAATATTTTAGGTAGTTATTAGAATGCCGATTTTCAATACTTTAAAATTTAATAATAAAGCATTTCGTATGTACGCCTCACAAATATTTTTTGGCCGCAAATTTTTAAGAACGATTTTTGATTCTAACATAAACATGGTTTTTTGATTAAATCTACCTACTAGTCAAAAAAAAAACAACACGCATTTTTAGTGAACACTTCCTGTTTAATTCACAAAGTATTTTATTTGTTTATATAAATAAAAGTATATTTACAATTACAAAACTAAATGGAAACACAAAGAAGGCAAATAATAATAATTAACTGGAATAAATTTAGTTTTGGCTTGGGCCAAATATTAGCTTGGGCATTGTTAGCACGCAATTTTCAATTGAACTGTGTAAAACCTTTTTTTTTTTTTTTTTTTTTTTTTTCACCCGGGAAAATCCTTTATGGATACCACCCGCCCCGGGGGGAGCGGAGTGGTTATGTGGGAGTCCTCGCCTGAAGGGCCTTACTACCCCCACGGGGGGGGTAGTAAGTGAGGTTACCCACTAAAAACCCGGGATGAGCAGTCTGCCGCCTAGTAGGGCGAAATGGGGTAGCGTTAGCAGTCACCATCTCGCCCCGGCGGCCGGCCCGTCACCGATGACGGGCCCCGGCCAATGGAGGGATGACCCGGCTCATTGAGGCCATCCCCCAGACGTGTGGGATCGTGCAAGCCAGTGGAGAATCCCCCGACTCTCCACCGATGATCCGCACAGCACTAGGAAAGAGCGAGAAGGCGCCCGAATCGCCTTCTCCTCCCCCCAGTTCGTCTACGCCGGAGCGGGTCCGCGAGGACGTCGTCCTCCCTCGCCCGCTCCGCGGCCTCTTTCTGCGCCATCACCGCTTCGCAGAAAGAGACCACCGCCTGCCACGATCCGTCGCTGCCGAGCATAGCGTTAACCACGCTCGGCAGCGACAGATCTGCGCCAATGACCGCTGTGAGGGTGTGCCGAACTGTGTAAAACCTCGCCCAACCCTAGCTAGGGTTGTTACAAAGTTGATTTGTTTTGTGTAGGGAACCGAGTTAAGTAACTGGTTGTGTATAATTTTTTCTCAATCATCAATAATACTATCTCTTCCGTCTTCGGACATGTACGAGTGTGAATACAGTTGCTATATTATAAAACCAAACTAATGAAAATGAGCAGGGGCTCGTATACTATAATTTAATAGAAAGTTAAGTTCTATAATCAGTCTTATGTACGAGGGTGGATTGAAAAGTTCGCGGCCTATCACATAAATACTTGAACTGTTTTAATGTAACTGACCTGACCTCATTCGATTTGCTTACTCTCTGGTTGTCACATTGTAAAATTTTATCGCAATTAAGATGTTTTAAGTCAAATGTCTTCTCTCATATGTCTTTACACCGTTTATAAATATTTTATGTAATTTTATTAAGTCCAATAATATTCGTTTATAGATGTTATTATTAGTTTTTAAATACTTCTAAACCTTTATTTTTGCTTTATTAACTAATCCTAATTATTTATTTATTAATTAACCGCGCATTCTTTATTTAAACCGTACATTGGCCACACTCTGACACTGGCAGAAAAACGCCAATTACGCCAAGCTGCGTTTAAAAGCCATCTAAAGAAGAAGAAGAAGAATTCGCAATAGCATTATCAGTTTTTAATTAGACTAAATTTTGTGAGCCTAAGTGCAGCATTTTTAAAGAATGGAGAAAATTGAGCAACGTGCGGTCATCAAATACCTGTTTAAAAAAAAAACTAACTCCAAAAGAGATTCACGAAGACATGTCAACAACATTGGGGGAATCCGCTCCGTCGTATATACGACTGTGAAAAAGTGGGTTGCTGAATTTAAACGCGGACGAGAGAGTATTGAAGATGACCCTCGCTCCGGCCGGCCTACGACGTCAACGACTGAAATAAAACATGGGGAAAATCTGTGATCTGATATTGGCAGATCGGAGATTGACCATCAGGGAGATTACAGACACTATTGGCATCTCGTATGAACGAATACAAAACATCATAGTCAATGAACTTGGATTTTCTAAGGTTTCTGCGCGGTGGGTACCCAGATTGCTTTCAGTTGAACAAAAACTAATACGGCTCACGATTTCTCGCGACTGTTTGGAAATGTTTGAGGCTGATCCACAAGATTTTTTGGCCAGATTTGTGACAATGGATGAAACCTGGGTACACCACTACACCCCAGAGTCAAAACAGCAATCCAAGCAGTGGAAAAAACCTGATGAACCGACTCCAAAAAAATCCAAAGCAATTTTGTCAGCTGGCAAGGTGATGGCGTCAGTTTTTTGGGATGCTATGCTAAGGGTGTCATCATGGTGGACTACTAACTTCTTGCAAAAGGTGAAACTATAAACTTGGCTTATTACTGCATCCTTTTACGTCGTTTGCGTGAAACAATTAAAGCGAAAAGGCCAGGATTACTCAGCAAGAAAGTGTTGTTTCATCAGGATAATGCACGCATTCACAGGTCTGTTGAATCTATGGCTCAAATTCGCGATTGTGGCTTTGAATTACTGCCGCATCCCGCCTATTCCCCTGATTTGGCACCTTCAGACTTTCATTTATTCCCAAACCTAAAAAACACCTTGGAGGTCAAAAATTTTCATCAAATGAGGAGGTTGAAGCTGCAGTGGGTGACTTTTTTGAAGGCCTTGAAGAAACTTTTTTTATGACTGGCATACAGGGGTTGGAAACCAGATGGAAGAAATGCATTGAGTTAAGTGGAGATTACGTGGAAAAATAAAATTACTTTTGTTTATATTACAAATAGTTTTCTTGCTGAGGCCGCGAACTTTCAATCCACCCTCATATTACAGAGAATATTGAATTATTATTATTAATGGACGAGCAGCAATATGCTGATATGTCCATGTCATTGCAGTGTTGGATTTATAGTTTCAGAAGAGATTTCTTTTCTGTAGCCATTTGTCCAGTTTATTTTTAAAATTGTTGATTGATGTGGCTGACACATTATGTTCTGGTAGTTTATTCCAGTTATGCACTACTCTGTTGCTCAAGAAATGGTGTGCAGGCTTTGTTATGGCCAAATCCCGAATAAGCTGGATTTCATGTCCCCGGATTGGCCTTGAGCTTTCTCTGATTATATAAAAGTCTTCTATATTAGGTAGGTTATAATATTGATTAATAATCTTAAATGTCTCAATAAGATCACCCCTAAGGCGTCTTTCTTCTAGACTAGTGAGGCGTAGTGTTAGGAGTCTCTCTTCATAGGACTTGTGACGCAGGGCCTGTGGTAATTTGGTTGCTTTCCTCTGGACACTTTCTAGAAGGTTAATATCCTTTTGGAAGTATGGGCTCCAAACTTGAAAACCATACTCTAGCAGGGGTCTGATCTATGTTTTATATATTTTTAGAAAGACTTCTACAGTGAAGAATTGGAATGATCTCCTTATGACATATAAAAATGAGTTGGCTTTTTTCACTATAGATGTCATTTGAGCTTCCCATTTCAGATTAGATGCTATTAACACTCCTAGGTCTTTTTGCAGATCAACAGACTCTATATCACTGTTGTCTAACATATACTTTGCTCTAGGGTTTGCTGAGCCCAAGTGTAACACAGTACATTTTGCTGCATTCAGTTTAATAATCCAATCCCTAGCCCAGGCTTGGATGCAATTAAGGTCCTCCTGCAGCTGTCCAGATTTAATTAGTGGGTTGGCAAAGATTTTACCATCATCGGCAAAGAAGGCGGTCTGAGATTGGATCACCTCTACCAGGTCAGTGATAAAAATTCCAAATAGATGGGCTGAGAGGACTGAACCCTGGGGAACGCCACTAAATACTTGTTTTGGTTGAGATAGGTATGTTCCAACACGTACTTGATAAGTTCTCTTTGAAGATCTTTTAAGAAGTTTCCTATCCACTTGAGTAGTGTACCCCGTACTCCAAAATGCTCTAGTTTAATCAGTAGGCGTTGGTGAGGGACTTTGTCAAAGGCGCGTTCAAAGTCCAAGTACACAATATCTACAGGATCATTGTTGTCAAGACTTTTTGTCCATGAGTGTATGCATGACAGCAGATTTGTAATGGTGGATCTCTTTTTTGTGAAGCCATGCTGTTTAACTGATATTACACATTCTCTGCTTAAAAATTGGGTCAGTTTTATGCTTATGATTTTTTCCATTAATTTTACAACAGTACTGGTAAGACTAATAGGGCGGTAGTTTCCGGTGACCATCTTGTCACCCTTCTTATAAATCGGCGTGACCTAGGCATGCTTCCAGTTTTGAGGTAAGTAACTATTTTTGAAGGACATGTTAAAAAGTGTCTTAAGTACAGGAGCCAAGATGTGGGCACTGTTCTTAAGTACAAGACTTGGAACTTGATCAGGGCCAGGAGATGAGTTAGTACGCAGGTTTGCAATTGCTTTCTTCACATCTTCTACAGAAAAGGATATTTCAGATAGATCACGTTCCACACGAGCCACACCAACTTTCATCTGTTGTGACAAGGGGGGCTCTAATGAGTATGTTTTTTGAAATTCTTCGGCAAAAACACCAGCCATCTGAGAAGGCTGCGTTACCAGGTCACCACTCTGGGTCCGGATGGCTGCTGGGATGCTCACTTTTGAAGATGAACATCTCCGAATCTAAGAGTAGAATGATTTGTCCCCATATTTAAGTATTTCGGCTTCATAGCAGCTCCTTTGTTTCCTCGACATATCAACACATTTGTTGTTTGTTTCTCTGTAGAGTTGGTAGTCATTTTCTGACCCAGAGATCCTGTAATTGTCCCACAGAGTTTTTTTTTCAGCCACTAGTTTTAAGACATTTTTATCAATCCATGGTTTATTTCGGGGTTTATTCTTGACTTTTCTTTCAGGAGCATGTTTATCAACAGTTGTGTTGATTGTAGACAAGGTCTCCATCCACAATTTTTCTGTATCATTGAAACAGTTTACCTCCTCTAAATTATTTCTTAAATCATTGTTGAAACTGTCAAAATTAATATATTGGTAGTAACGTCTAAACTTAGGCGTATCAGTAGATTTTCTTACTAGGCACTGAAGGCTGAATTCTAGTACAGCATGGTCACTTTTGCCGATTGGAGGTTTGTGCATTACTTCATCAATTAGAGAATCCTCATTTACCATAACAAGGTCTAGTAAGGATGATTCTTGCCCATGTCTGAAGCGTGTCTGGCTTTTCACCAACTGATGGAGATTGCTGTCTCGGAACGCTGTAACAAAGAGTTCTTCGGGGCCAGAATAACATTGGCCTGGTGGAATAGGCCATTTAATAGTTGGATAGTTAAAGTCACCTGCAATGATCACTGTATTTCTTTCAGTAGCAGCAATGAGATTATTTAGTAATGAAGCGTCACGAGTTTTCCATACAAGTTCATCCTGACTACCTGATCTATATAAACCAATAACCAAGAAATTATAAGTACTAAATTGTATATCTACATATAGCGCCTCAACTCCATCGCACATATAATTTTTGTTGCGCCTTGATATGATAGGAATACCGTTTAAATGTTCCTTTATATAAATGGCTACACCACCCCCTCTAGTTTTTCCTTCAGCCTTATTTTTCTTATGCTTTCGGTCATGTCTTAATAGTGTATAGCCTGGGATACTGTATGTGCTATTACGGTCATTGCTGTTTAGCCAGGTTTCCGTGATGATTGCAATACATGGTCTATTTGTGTTTATGTAGTTCAAAAAGAGATCAAACTTAGATGGTAAAGATTGTATATTGGTATAGGTGAAAGTAAGGGCAGCATATGGATTTCTATTGACATTGCCTAGTTTTTTTGTGTGACAATTTTTGGGTTACCTTTTATATATTTGATGGTGAGGCCGGTTTCCCCTTTTACAGTACGGCCTGTCAATACTTCCCGGAGCTTGTTCAGTTCTTCACGTTGTTTAGGAGTTTTATCGTCATATACTCTTACCTGTTTTTGAGCCTTACTCTTGTTTTTCAGTAGGTACCCAAATAGCATCTTGACGGTACTTTAATATCACCTTCAATGGGCGCGGCTTTACTATACCGGGTTCACGGCGGCCTAGACGTTGTACCTTTACCACTTTGTCTGAGAAGTCAGTGCCGTTGTTTATGTCGTGCAAGATTTTCTTCACACAAAGTTCATCATGTGACTTTCTGTCACTGCCAATGTCTGAGTCACTTTCCTTAACACCAACAAGTATTACATTTGTGGCTCTGCGCTCCCGTTCCATTATTTCTTCTAATAATGCGTTAGTGTCTGTGGGCGTCTCGGTCATAATCGTCGCAGTTCCCGATGTTTGATGGGGTAAGGCGTACTTCGGCGAGCTGCTTTTTTACGCCGTCGAGTTCTTCTCTCAATCCATCGTAGGATTTAATTAGCTTTGGTACTTGAAAAAGAGCTTCTCGGCATGGAGAACACAAGTACAGGAGGGTGCGTTTGCCCTTTAATCCCATAACACGCACTTCACTAGTCGTCAAGTTGCTGCATTGAAGACAGATATGTCGTTTGCAACCATCACACTGCACCGCATTTTCATCATTATGATCATCTTCACATTGGAAGCACTTTATTTTATTCGACATTGTTAACAAGGATTTGAATCAGACTAGATCAGGCTACGAAAATACGTTACGATTTTTACACTTATTTGTCTCTTCACAAACACTTTAGCAAGTCTTTTTTCAATGATTTTACCACAATAAATGCGTAATTGATTATTAAAAAAACAATTTTTTGCCAAAATAATGTTCTTTAGCTATTTAATTCTGATTTAAAATACGACACAAGTTCCAACACTGCTTCTTCAATCGAGGGTAGGGGAGAGAAAAAATTATGCAACATGTTTTGGTTTTTCTTTACTTACGGAATAACATATCTATTAGAGATGTAATTAATATTGTAGAGCCAAGAGCGCCCGCCGCCGCAACACTGGAAAAAGTAGTCTTTTTGGTAAGTGGTCATTATGGGTAGTGGACTTTTTACGAGTAGTCGTTCTGGGAAGCTGTAAGTTTTTTTTAAATGTTATTTAGACGGAACAAGGTCGAGGCCCACCTGCTATTAAGTGGACTAACCTCTGCCTATAACAGATGCATTTCGTCACAAGTCACGAATGGCACTGCAGCTGTCACATTGAGACATAGTCGTTAAGTCTCATGTGCCTGTAATTTCACTGGCTCTCAAGGACTGCTGCCGGAACACATCATTAGGTGCTTGGTCGCTAACTAGGCGGGCATTCTCAAAATGCCCTTCCATCATGCGGTGAAGCTTAAGCCTGCAGCGGGATTCGAACCATGGACCTACCGCGGCAGTCCATAGCCAATGCTAATAGACTTTTTTAGAAATGGTTAATTTGGTAAGTGGACATAATGGCATGGTACATTCTGTGCTATAGTAGTCAATCCGCGGATTCCGCTCTATGGTCGGGACGCCCATATGCTTATTGATAAACACTGGAACCGATGCGCGGCCGCATTGCGTCCCTGCTCGCGCCGCTCGTCACCCCACGCACAGATACTTCGCGACACGCGCCCACACATCACGGACTCAAACTACTCAATGAGCTCATAAGCCGTCAGCCAGATATCGATTTATTCTATACAAAGTCAGTCAGTTGCCAGCATGCTGGGCACGCTGCCAACTGGGAGTGGGCTGGAGCATTTGGACTGCCTATGAGTCTGCTATGACTAATAGGTTGTCTAAATGCTTTTATTGAAATAGCTGTAGTGTTGTATATAGTTCATAGTATTTTGTTTAATAAAGGCATACCGCCAGAAAAAAAAATCTATACTAAATTTAATGTTACATTGGAAAATTGTATACGACACATACCTGAATTATGTTTTTATTCCTAACTTAACTGTAGCTCAAAAACGTTTTGGTCATTGACTGTAAGTTTTTTATGTAAATAAATGAATAAATAAATAAGTAAGTGTTTGGTAAATACCTTGTATTGAAATAATCTCTTCAGAATAAAACAATTTATTAAATTGATGAAGTATTTAAAAATATTATAATTTTATATGTTTCATTCCAAATTAACACACTTTCATATAGAATATCTACCAATAATATTATTGTTTCTAAGTAATAATAATTATCTTCGATCATGTTTAATATAGTTTATAAAGTTTTAATAACAGTTTAAGTTGTTATTATTTAAGGATAGTCCATTTCTATACCTTCCCACAGACGAAGGTGCCTCCCCATATTTGAGTGTATTTACAACAAATATTGCCTAGACAAAAGAAAATATTTTACATTTCTAAGTATGATTACAAGCACCACCGCGTGATAAGCGAAAATTATATTCTACAAATTATTGGAGCACAAAATTTTATGCCCCGGGCGGGAATTGAACCCGCGTCCTCCGATTTTGCGCCGGATGCTTAAACCGCTAGGCCATCTGGGCACGGCTATTACTGCGAAATTTCATACTCCGATTGTATTACTTTAACCGTCACTAGGGGACTACTAGACTTAACTCTCGGAATGATGTCGCTACCTTTCTATATATCTATATAATATATTTTACATTTTATTGTTTTACTGTATGTATAAGCATTTACAGCCCATACCAAGGCGTAGTGTAAAAACGAGGCTTCGCCATAATATATGCGCATCAATAATTTACTGTGAAGCAGAGCGCCTTAAGGCCGTCATAAACACCACATAACCTTGTGGTGACAAATGTCGATATATCAAAACGGGGACAGCGGGCAATATTTTTTACATATTTATCCAACTTTACTAACGGGGACCGGGCACGGGGACTACGGGAAGTCATTATAAATATTTAATTAAGGTACCACTTTCCCCATTAGACGTGGACACAGAGTCCGGGGACAACGGGAATACACCTATTTTGCCTAGGCATGGATCATCAGTCTGAATATGAACAGAAAGCTATTTAAAGATAATTTTTTGTTGTGTTACATGGTGCTTCAGACAGTGGGTACCCAACTAGTCACACAAACATACTGTTAATTGAAGTTTTTTAAGTCGTCCCCTTGAGTTCCACAGTTACACGATGGTACTTTTACGTCACGCACTATGCTTAAGTTATTGTAATTACTAATTACCAAGCTCCCAATGTCAATCACCTATGACGTCACCAAGCCAAATATGTTTTTTTTATTTACTGCGATCGACTGCCTTACAGCCATAATTAAATATAAAAGCCCCAATCAGTGTGTACTAGCAGCTGTCTTCAAGAACTAATTCTCATTTTTGTATCTTCATTCACTAGCATGTGACCTTGGACAGAGGTGAAGGTGTTGTCACTGTTGTGTCAGTCATTTAAAACGGACCTGAGTATCACCAGATCAATTTTAAAATAGTGACCACTGTCACAAAGGATCTTTACTCTCATCAAAGCAGGTCTGAGTTTCCGCTGAATTGAAACTCAAAAGCACATCTGAAATATTCGCTCTGAACTCGTTTGTCTGCGTCTCAGTTGACGTCAAATTTCCACTTGCTGGGCTTGAAGCTACGCTGTCAAACAAACTAAACATGGGCTTTGGTGAATCATAGACACAGAAACATGTCTGCGTCTCTTTCATACTCATATCTGGGTCTGTCAGCGTCTCTTTGTTAGATCTATTCAGTTCAAACTCCATCGGAAATGTTTGGGTTTGAATATCAGACAGCGAAACAGTTTCTGGGAAAAACATTGTATCATATTCGCTATGGGATTTCAGCGATAGCAAATCTTCAAACACAGTTTGCGTCGATATCTCATCAGTTTTTGTGAATGAATCATTTTTTAAAGTGTTCTGCCATGAAGGTAGAGTCACATCGTTTCTGATAGTGTTTTCCAAAGTTTGCGTTGCGAATGACCGTTTTGGACTGTCACAGATAATAATACAATCTAACGCCGTCTTTGACTTCTTTGTCTCAGGCTCGTCTTGTTTACATACCTCAGCTTTCCTGGCATTTTTATATTGCTTATGTAAGTCAGGGTGATGTCGCATCAAATGTACTAATAACTGTTCATTTTTATTATAGGTTTTATTGCATAATTCACATTTGAAAACAAAATTACATGTTTTCAAGTGCCTATTGAAATCGGTTATTAAAGGAAACTTGGAATTACACTGATCACATTGAAAAATTTTACTCTTATGCACTTTGTTATAATGTTGGTTAAGAGCTTTCCGCTTAGCAAACCACTTTTGTTTACCCGATGATTCATTATACGAACAATCATCGTGGTAGCAAAAGTATTTCAAATGTATTTGGTAGTCGTTTCGCACACCGTGTCTCCTGCTAAGATGAATCATAAGGTCTTTCTTTTTCATGTAGCACTCTTTGCAGTTGTACGGACATGGAAGTGTTATCTTTGCGTTGGTGTCTGGCGCAAATATTGTAAAGATGAGTTGGTTATCATCAAACGTGTAAGTGATTGTATTTTTAGATGGCTCTTCCGAGTGTCCTTCAACGTTCTTCTGAAAAATATTACAAATTTGGAAATTAATTACAAGTGTATAAGAACATCACATCTACAAGATTGTCGCTAATTAACTGGCCATATGTGACAGAAGTAGTAGATGATCCAATAGCTTAATGACCGTGCAGGACGGAGCAATGCAAGTTTCCGTGCAAGTGGAAGCGCGCTTTTAGAAATCAGCTAATGATTTTACTTGGATATTTCTTTTTCTTTTATATTGTTATCTAAACACCGCGTACAGTATTGTGCATCACCATTTGCTCATTAAAATCGTCCAACTAAAACATTTCTTTATGTACCTTTTTTTCATTTTATCAATAAATATCATTCCATTCCCGTATCGCCAGTTAATTAGCGGTAACCTTGTATGTATATATACCGTGGATATTAATATATCAACAATACTGCGGGGGTTGGTGAGGAATCGATAACTTAATATGTTGCACTCATGATTAATTTTCACATACACAAAATCAGTACTTAATAATATCATTTAACTAGTGGCGCGGTGTCTTAGCAAGATATCGGCAACCGCGGTCCATTCACACACGTACGAACGCCACGGGAAGTCAATGATACTAGGCACAACAAAACAGCTGTTTCGTGTACTTATACCTATTCTGGCCGGTCTTTGGCGGCTTGCAACAAAAGAACGCGCGACGCGGTAGCGCCTTAACACAATACGGCATACCTATGTACTTGCAACTCAATAAAGTAGGTACTTACGTAGATTAGAAATTAAAAATAATGTAGGTAAGTAAAATTTGTGAATTGAGTAGATATCTACACCACGTTCGGCGTACACGTGCCACAGCTTTGGCAATAGTAATTTATTACTGATTTTATGTATGTGAAAATTAATAATGAATGGAACACATTCAGTTACTGGAGGTCTACTCCCAAAAACGAAGTTCGAAGCTTCGTTTCGGAAGTCGGAACGAAGTACCGACGAACATAAAACTTATACCCTACCACCATATAACTTCGGATGCGACTTGTACGGTACTTCGTTTCGGATTCATAGACAAATATTGAAATCTTTTAGTAGGTTCTTTATGGTAGACATGTAACAACCGGTAATTAAATTTTAGAAGAAGAATGTTACGATAATTATGAACTATTTATTCATTTATGTGTATTTAGAATTCAATGTATTCTACAATTTATTTTCTTAGTAAACAAATGTTTTTCAGAGTGATGGTTGTCGACAAACAAAGAACCTAATTGAATGATGCCTTAAACTATAAACTCTTTAGTAAATTCTACTTCGAATATGACAACGAAAATGCAACCATGGACTTACATTAGTAGATAAGCCCATATGATCAATACACCGTTCGTCAGAATGTTTTTGTTTTCTAACCAGGTTGTTTTCTAATTCAGACTAAGACCCATAATTAGGGCTTCTTCATTTTTTGAAATACCTATTTCTAGCGCTGCTTTCTATGAACAACCATGCAACGCGTACCTAAATTTAATATTCTTCAAAACACAAGAATGATTTAATATATTGTAACGGCGACTTTTGCATATATACCTATATACATTCATGTTCGGACTACATAAATTTTTCTTCCACCACCATTATACAGAAAAAGCCCTATGAAAAACCATACTCAGTGTACGTGCTCATTTATACTAGGTACATAGGTTCTTAGTCAAAAACTAAAATGTGTAAAAACGGAATCACAAAAGTTTTGTTGAGGCAAAGTAGTACGTTTCTCAGCAAACGATAACTATTCGACAGACTTAAACAGTAGGGCGTATCTACTCGTATCATGAGATTACCATTCATCCATAATCAACTTACTGTGTAAATACGAAGTAATAAATGCCATACAACATTTGGGGGTAGCGTCAAATACGGGCAATATGTCAATTCACGAAGTACGGATCGAAATTCGGATCCGAAAGTGTTTCGTGGTAAGAAAAGGTGCGATCCGTCAAACGAAACTTCGAACTTCGTTTTTGGGAGTACACCAGTGTTTCCATACCAGCCCCCGCAGTATTGTTGATATGTTAATATCCACCTTATATATCAATAATGTATATATTGTCATAAAAGTAAGTCTGTATGAAATCTTTATAGTCTAGACGAGACCTAGTTAATCTAGATGAGAGCGTATGAATGTTGTGATTGGTTTATGGCAAGTAAGTTAATTTTGTGACTTTTGTAAAAGAACTCTTACATACCTTGGCTATATTCCTGAGTACAACATCAGCCTGTTGGCATTGGCTCCGGAACTTTTTGCATGCCATCAGTGCATCTTCACAAGTCGTGCAAAGCAGCTCCGATATTCCCTCAGCGCTTTGTAACTGGAATGAAGAAGTTTAACTTGTATAATACCAGCCCTGGGGAGATCTTCAACAGAAGATCAAGTTAGTAGCACTAAAACTCTTTGCGCGAGTTCGTCAAAGTCAAAATCATTTATTAAATTTAGGCGTCTACGACGCTCTTATGAGGGTCAATTACAAATGTTCATATTGAAATATTCTACATTGTAATGCCACGTTCAGCAAACAAAAATAATAGAGCCACTGCGAGAAGAACGGGCAAGAAACTTGGGGCCATTCTTTTAAAAGTTTTTTAACAATGTGTTACATACTATATAGTAAAATTATTACAATATTTATTTACATTACGTAGGTGACAGGCGCTAACTTGGCAGAGGCGAACCAGTCCAAGCATTTTTGTCGTTTAAGTAATCACAAACTGTTTAGTAAGATTTATTTATCAAAATGTTCTTCACATGCAACTTGAATTTTCTTTCTGTGAGCGTTGTAATATGTTTGGGCACTTGATTATAAAACCGCACACAATTGTCTAAGAAGGACCTTTTATTTGTGTTTGCTAATCTAAAACCTGGCACCGCTATTTTATCTTTATTCCTTGTGTTATAATCGTGATTGTCACTGTTTGATTTAAATTTACTCAAATTTTTACGAACATACATAAAATTTTCAAATATATACAGACTTAGTAAAGTTAAAATATCAATATCTTTAAAAAGAACTCTCAGGGATTCCCTAGGATCCATTTCATATATGGCTCGAATTGCACGCTTTTGTAAGAAAGATGGGAAGTACCGCCACCATACCTATCTCTACCGACAAGCAGCAATTTTCGTATTAGTGTGTTCCAATTTGAAAGGTATGGGTGCCAGTGAAATTAAATACATGAGACTTAACAAAATAATGTCTCGGAGTGATAGGCGCAGTGCAGTTCGCCAGTTATGACGAACTGCATCTGGTATAGGTTACCGATTAACACCAGGGGCCGACTCTCACCTATTATAATAGTAATAACATAATCTTACTGCAAAGTTGTATACCTCCACGTCAATTAAGCAAGCTTAAAAACAGCGTTTTGATGACGACAGAACAAATTTCTCACAATTTTTGTCATACCCTGACGTTACATTTGATATTAGGAGTATAACTGTTCCAACGACATATTCGTCATATTTATCCTTCATAAAAAAGTTACAATCTAAGGGCAGAATCAAACTATTATTATTATTTACTATTATACGATAAAAATGGGTTTAATGTGTAAATTAAGTAAAATGTTTTTTTTATTTCTATTATAATTAAATGCATTTATTTTAAATTATAATATAAATAAACAAACGAAACTAAAATAAAATTACAGGCAGCTGTTGTGCGCCATCCAAAAAAAATATTTAAAGATATCAAATATGGTCCATAAATCATTGTGTTTCGGAACAATGCAAGCGGGATAACGCTATCTCGCTTGCGCATAGGTGATACATATTTAATTCGTTATTTAAGTAGGATTAAGGGTCGGAATAGTTCGTGTCTACGATGATTATTTTAAGCATGTAACAAAATGCACTTTTTTATGACAATTACTACCCAGTAAATTATGACAACCTTAAAAGTTATTATAATAGATGGAAGTTTTGACGTATATCATAGTGACATTTATTATCATATTGTAGCATTAATTTAGAGCTTTTGGAGTGACAGCCATCAAAATTACAAATGCTTTATTTAAAAAATAATTGATCCTAAATAGAGTGTTTTCTTAAAGATCTGATAGACCTATTCAAGGTCGTCATAAGAGGTGACAACTGTCAAATTTAAAAGAGCTATAGTTTTTATACTATTGACGCTCTAGTACTCATTTCTTCACTCAAGAGATAGAACTCATTTAAATCTTTATTTCAGATGACCGTTGTCAAACTTGTAAGATCTAAAGTATAAATATATATAAAGATAAAAGATAAGGATTCTTTATTTGCGTAAAACATGGTATACAGTTGTTATCATAAAAAATTTAAAGTGCTCATGTTTTGCTAGTATTGTCGTAGCATGCAAATTAGTACTATTTAAACTAAGTATATTATTAAATTATTTCAGGAAGTCTCTTACATTGTAAATTTTTGTATCCTGCAACCATGCATAAGTTTTCTTTTTAAATTGTGTTATATTAAGATCTTTAAATTCATTTGGTAATTTATTGAATATTTTAACACACATAGCTAAGCAGTTTTTAGAATATTTAGCTGATTTTGGTACTACATTATAAACTAGTCTGTACGGGTTGCGTTGTACTCTCAAATGCATTTAAAAATAAATACTTATGCTGCATTACAAATATACAAGTTTCATATATATAAAGGGCAGGTAGCGGTAACAAGCCAAGAATCCCAAACAGTGTTTTACAAGATTCGTCTGGTGGAATTCCACATATTGCTCTAACGCCCTTTTTCTGTGCAATGAATGCTCTATTAGTGTCGTCGGTACTATTTCCCCACATTACGACTCCATATCGCAGTATCGATTCTACATAGGCCCGGTAAGATGTAATGGCTGTCTTTCTATTTGTTACGTTTTTTATTCGACTGAGCGCATATACAAATCTATTGACCTTGTTACTCAGATTTTCTAGGTGCCCTTTCCAATTTAAATCTTGATCAATTGTTACACCTAGAAATTTTGTATGGGTTACTTCATTTATATTTTTTATATTCAACTTAAAATTGTATTGTGTATGTTTGGATTTATGAAATTGGATATAATTTGATTTATTTAAATTAATTTTTAGGTTATTAGATTCTAGCCATGAAATCATTTTGTCAATAGTGTTATTAATGTCATTTTCATGATTATAAATTGCATCATTAGATTTTTTTGTAGTCACAATAATTGATATATCATCTTCAAATAAAATATAGCATCCAAAATAGTGATAATATATTGTCACTTAACAAACCATAGAACATATGATACAAAACTGAAAAATTATATTTCATTACAGTTACTAATATAAAAAAGTAGTCATTTTGTGAAGTGGTCATTATGGGTAGATAGAGGACATTTTAGGCGTAGCAATTTTGGGAGAGGTCAATATTAGAAATTAGTGGGCATTATGGGATGATACACTTAAAAACTACATGATCAAAGTTAATGGGAAATATTTGGTCCTATTAGAAGTTATACTCTAGTCTGCCCAACAAATACCAAATCATAAAAATACAAGCATGTTCTTAGATCATATCAAATGAATTTATGATATTATCAATGCACAAATAACATTTGCTCATCAAATTTAACACTAATAAACAAAATTAGCAATTGTTTTACTGCTATATGAGCGATTTCCATTTAGAGATACAAACAAGTGTCACTCATTCATTCTTTAATTTAATTTTTATGGAGAAAGATATTTAAATCTTTCACCAAATACCTTCTTTATGCCCCACAGTAAACACAATACATAATATACATATTAACAAATTTTTATCATATTTTTATATCCTTACATATATTTATACCTGCTTGCATACATATTTATTATTGTAATATTGTTACTTTTACCAAAACTTCTGTGTTTTCTGTATTTTATTGCAAATGTTCCTCTTGCAGGACAGACACTGTCTTTTGCAACATAGTACAAACTAAAGCAAAAGGCAGGGCTTCACAAATTAATATTGTGTCATATTTAACTATGCAATAAACTATTTTGTATTTGTATTTTTGTATTAATTGGCTGACCTTCATTAAACTTTAATCATTTAACCATTTGGTTCATCAAGCGCGGTTATTTTCAAAACTCTTACTTACTAAGACTGAGAACTAGTTTTTAGCCAAGAAAGGCTGAGGCCAAGATCTCTGTCAGTTCTTAATGAAATGTAAGCAAATGTATTATTAAAAACAAACTTTTACATAGTTCAAAAATGAAAACTTATAATTTTCATCCTCATTAATATTAACAAATTATATTATTATGGCCCCGTTGGGTGCTGGGTCAGAATTGCACCAACTCATATCATCCCATGGGTGTCGTAAGAGGCGACTAAGGGAAAAATACTGGAAGGTGGCCAGCAGCACTTTCTAAAGAACTGCCAACTTTCACTGCGATCCCCAAGACGCCTGCCAACTGTGGGGATTATGGCAAATAACCCCCTTAACAGGGGTGGCTGTGTTCAGCAGTGGACGATCCGGCTGTTACAGTATATTATTATAAAATAGGTATAATTTAAAGAATGTATGACTTTCCTAAAAGATTAGGAGCTACTTAAGATGCAAAAGATTTAAAAAAAATTGTTCATCCAAGTTACTGTGCCCTGTTATTT
The DNA here is from genome assembly GCA_963854805.1 of Plagodis dolabraria. Classification (NCBI taxonomy): domain Eukaryota; kingdom Metazoa; phylum Arthropoda; class Insecta; order Lepidoptera; family Geometridae; genus Plagodis; species Plagodis dolabraria. The sequence continues at coordinate 10,680,868 of OY978470.1, forward strand.
TTTAAATAATAGCAATTTTAAATACCATCTACATTGTTGATATTTTCCTTCTATAACATTTTATATTGTAACCATTTTACATTGCAAACATTATGCTGTCAAAACGAGAGTACACTTTACAATTAAGGATGTTATTAAGGTCTCATAGCGTTTTATGAAGCAGTACATTGGTCAACAATTACTTAGTATTAAAGACCATACAATCTGTAATCTTTGAGTACTGTATCTTACCAATATACTGTCCTACAGCTGTCAGACACGAGCACTCACGAAATAATTCCGTTTCAGCATTTAATAGAAAAAAAATTTGTTAGGAATAAAGTATATAAACAATTAAATTTTTTAAATAATTAAAATTCTGAAGCGCTCGTAGCAAAGTTTGCTTACCCGTTCTGAACCGATCAGCAAAGTTAACACTAGAGTGCACGCGCGCTCTACTATAGTAGAACGCACTCACATATTATCTTGCCTTTCATTCATTTTTACAATGACGTCCTCCTGCTCCTAGATTAGCCTCACCGACAAAATCCTGGAACGCGATAGTCTGGCGCCTACTCGCCAAATTAACGCATATTCCTGTAATTAGGTGTCAAAGTTCAGCTTCTACCATAGTAGTACCTGCGAGTATTGGCGTAATAAAACTGAATGTAAGTAAATATTAACATTTCATGTATAACGTATAAAAAAATCATGTTGTTTTTTTAAATATACATAGTTACTTATAAGTCTTTGTGTATTTAGTAATTATGAGTACTTTGTTTTAGCGAAAAGATGGACAAAGAGTCATCACCGTAACAAAGGCCAGAAAAATATTGTGAGATGCAATTTTCTCTACGATCTTTCGTATGAGCTGGTTATATCCCTCATAGCAAGATTGACATTAGAAAATCTTCCCTCAGTATTAAATAATAAACCGAAATGGCTTTTGTTGCAAACAGATGAGATGCCTAATAAAGACCCTGATGAAAGACTAGGAAGAGTAGGCAATTTTGCCTTTGCTCTCAAGCAAGAAATCAGTCCACCAAAAAGTGGTGCAAGCGATGTCCCAGATTGATTTGCCCTGATCACCAAGTTGTAGTCTATATTGAACGCAAGGATTATCACCAGTAGGAGAGTCTAAGTTTATTAGAAGTTTTTTTTTGGAGCTGATCTCGAACGTGAAAAAAATTTTGATGTTTATAATTGACATAATAAATTGGTCCTTAGATACTTTTACATCATTAAAACTGCTAGTTTGTGCATCTATAGTGATTTAAAATAAACATAAATAAGATATTACTGGGATTCATCATTTTACAACTTCACAGTTTAAAAATATTTGTAATTATAATTTCTACTATAGTAGAGCATGCGAGCACCCATGTAAAAAAAAGGGGCGCGTGCGCTGTACTGTTAAGCAACGTCCGCTGCGGTCATGAGTTGGATGGGTGACCCCTGGTGACGTTACTACTGAGCGCTTCTGTGCTTCGGAGGGCACGTTAGCCATTGGTCCTGGTTGTTGTCTTTGGATGGCAGTTGTTATAGCATGGTGTTAGGGTATTTTTCAAATGCCCACCTGGCTACTTACCATCCTCAAGTAGAAAATCTGTCGCCAAGCACCTAACGGTGTGTTCTGGCAGCTGTTCTTGAGAGCCAGTAATTGTAGGTTAGCCTGAACAACATCATCGATCACATCATCACTTACCATCAGGTGAGATAGTGGTTAAAGGCTAACCTATTGAGCATAAAAAAAAGTACATAATTTTTGAGAGCAGTCCTTGAGAGCTAGTAATGCTAGGTTAAGCCTGTTAACACCTTGGACCATCATCACCTACTATCAAGTGTGAATGTGGTCAAAAGCTCACATATCTGCAAAAAAAAAACATTAAGGAACAAATAAATAACATTGCTATGTTAATGTCATATTTAATTAATATACCTAGTTAATAAACAGTCAATACTTTGCAATAATATGTATGTATGTAACTTTAAATTTTGTGTGCATAAAGGGCTTTATTTATATTATGTGGTATAGTTATTTTGTACAGAAATATATCTGGCATTGTTGATGAAACACCAACATCAGGAATATTTTAGTGTCACTTTAGCTTCATACATGCCGATCAAAAGATTGCAATTGAAGCATAAAATTTCGGCTCGAAAGAGCCTGCCCAGGTGGCCGAGGGGATGATATCGACTTCACATTATACGTAGTGGCTAGTGGTCAATGCAATTTTAGAGTTAGCAATAGAGAGACGCACTGCATCTCACATGATTTGTAGGTTCTAGGCGACATGAATAACCACTTTCAAGGAGCACCTTGCCCCCTACAAGTAAGAGCCTGCCTGTACCTATTGCCTTGCCAGAAATGTAGCTTTAGTATGACTGTACAAAAGAAGCCATGCCTACATTATTTGGGGTTCATATCACTCCAACTATTCATTACATGTGTAACAAAGTATAAAAAACACAACATGAGTAAATGTAAACTTCATTAATTTCTCAAAAACTGTTCAATTGCAGTATGTATATGCACATGAGACTTATCAACTGATTGTTTCAGGTTGATGAGAGCAGTGCAATTCGTCACTTATGACGAAATGCATCTGTTATAGGCAGAGGTTACAACTTAACATCAAGTGGGCTTGCATTGTTGGTTCCCCGGGTGCAGAGCCGGTGCTGGCATCAGCGCTATGCCGGCAAGTGGATAATCGCACAATGAGAATGCTCTCGAGTAAATGAGTATGAAAAATGTTTAACAAACCAGAATATCTGTCAATTTGGAGAAGTCTTCCATCAAGCCCCATTCTCGAATATTTTTCATCTCACCGCTATCGATGAGGCATCCCCGGCATACTAACGCGTATTCATTCAACGGTGTCTGCAATTCCACGAACATGGAAGTCATTTTTACAAAGATTTATTCGGAATAAAATTATAAATAAACAATATTGAACAGATGTTTTTTTTTATTGGCGTATGGAAATGAAAATCCACACATCCACAACACTCCACAGACATTCCACAGTTATCAATTATCATCCACAGACGATCATAGATGACAAGATACATACGGGGGTGCGTTCCTGCAAGCCGTGAGGCAAGTCAAATTATGGTCTGAACGCGGAAATGCACTCGCCGCACTGCACCGTTCTAGCACTCACACTTGAGCTTCATTTGAACCAGACAAGATTTGATCATAAGGGGGAGAGAAGCGAGCCCTATTCTATGTCTAACGCCATCTGTTAGAAAACCAAAGGGTTAACATCGCTGCAACAGAACTCGATACTCAAATACCATCGTAGTTAATCTACTTAATTCTATAGGACACCACTAGATTCAGGATATAAAATAAACGCGAGCCCTCACAAAGCTTAGCTTGCGAATAAGTATGATATATATACGTATATAGGCCAAAATTTCACTACCATTTAAATCGGCCAAATCTTGGCGTATCTGTCGAGAGGCGGTCACTTCAAAGGTCCGGTGCGACGCAATCCAAGAGCGTACATAGGACAGGGAATATATTTTGTCATTCGTTAATTTTCCTCTGTGATCCCACTGCTACAAATGGGTGACAATACATAAATTAAATTAGTGTATACCTTTAAACAAAAAAACTTTCGACATTTGTTGAATGCTGATATCCACCAGAGTGACGTGGTTTCTTTTTACTTTTACTAGATCGCATAGTCATTAAAACCACAGCCGCAGCTGCAGCGACGATACGTTCTCTTTCACTTTGCGTTTGGCAATGAAGCTATCAAAAGATCTACACAGAGGGACACGCGCAGTTGGAAGAGCCCTGTCTGCGTGCGTTGCCGTCCGTGGTCGTCGCAACGTCGCGCGCCGCGCCGCGCGCCTTGCTTCGGTCGCATCGAGAAACAGTTTCCTTCTCGATGGTCGGTCGTGATGATCATAGAATAATACCACTCCTACCGGTAGAATCGCGGGCCGTGGGAAGCTACCTTAAGAGACACATCCGCAAAAAAAAACAATTTCCATTCCCATTCTCATAACCGAAGAATTGTGGCCATTCCGAAGGAATGGAAACTAATTGAATACGTGGAATGGAACGTTTTGACTACATTCCATTTTACGCAAAAAATATGGTACATATTTCACAATTACAATACATACACACACAGCAGTAAATTTGAATGGTATTAATTTTCGTAGTTTTCTTGTGTGATAATCACTCAGGCTAATTAGGGTTCTCTATTTGTCATGATAAATAACACAGTTCACCACACTTATTGAACTTATTATTATTATTAATATCTACTGACATCATTGCCAAATGCCCGGTCGCATGTCGTTTGAATAGAAACTAAACTTATGCAATAAGTTTTTAATGTGGAGCAAGCCACCTAGTTTCAAAAAAAGAATTTATTTGTCAGTTTGGCATTTTATTTGACTTTGCTAAATTTACAAGAGTATGATTGTCTCATAAAAAGGTAATTAAATGCAATATTTTCTATAAATGTAGGGAAAGGCGGTAAATTTACGAAAAAGCCGGTATCAAGTGCCACGAAGTTCCTCAATTTGCGTTCCATTTCGCACGAAGTTCGGTTCGGTCGCCATTTGCGCCACGATTGCTGGCTGATGGTCTTCTGTGTAAAATACGAAGAATTATAGGTTATAGTGATAAAAACTCGACATATTAGTGCATTGTATGAACTTACGACAGCCGAGCATTCTGTGGACGGTTGTCGAAGGTTCTAAAAAACACCACAATCATATATATTGAGTGAGTAACAATGTCAATTACTTTTACGACGTAGCATGGGTACCTACACGTGTTAAAACTGTTTCAATTTTTCTCAATTTACGCTCACACTGAGTGCAATTTACTGTCGACTTTGTACTCAGACTTGTGACGAGTCACTTTAACCCTAGCATCGATTGTAGGAAAAGTCGGTCAATTTATTATTTTGGTTTCTAGGTTGATTCTATTTTTGGCTTGGCTGTACTGTACTTCTGTTCCTAGTTCTAAATTAGAAATAAAATCTTATTTGAAAAGTTATTCGCGCTCGCTATACTCAAACAGCATACGTGGAAAGTTTTTATGACTTTTTCTAAAGTAAAATAGAAAGTCGCATATTTTATATGCTAATCAGGGCACCTTTCATTTGTTGACATACAATTTCATAATATTCAAGTGTTTACGTCGACAATCTGCTTTGTTTTTATATTTGCGATTAAACATGGAATTCTACTGTTATTTCAACTTGAGGAAGATATGCACAGCCATATTATAAATAACATTACACATTATCTTGGAATGTTAATTGCAAGTTGTTGTCTAGGTTACAAAAAGTATTATAATTGACATAACAGTGATTGCATGGGCAGCTTTATTTTGACATGATTTCCTTATCAGCATTTCATCTTACCATAATTAATAGTGAAACTGTTTAATAACTTTGCTAGCTGGTGCAATCAATTATATGCATAGTTTGCAAGTATAGTTGAACTACAGTCTCAATAATGACATTGTGAAGTGTTCTCTTTGGGTCACACCTGAGAAGAAGCTTTTGTGTTTTTTTTTCAGATACTGGTAATATTGTAAGAATTATATTATTTACTATACTAATGTTTCATGTCACATACTATTAATATTCTCCTTGTTTCTATGGAAGAATACATTTATTAAATGTTTATATACCAAACAAAATAATATTTGAATGATTTTCCTTTGAGTGACAGTTATTAACAAAGAACATTTACTTGTCAATATATATGTAACCTATTCCAAATAGTTCAAAACATTTTGTTTAACATTAACATTTACCCATGAATAGGCATAATCATATAAAAAATTACTAATACAACAAACAAACACAAAAGTGAGCGAAATGGTGTAATAGCTTGACAAGCATAAATGTAGAAAACAAGAAACTACTAGTAATGACAAAACGGATTTTGCCTAAATTATTCTTATAATTGGCTGCATGGACCATCTTAGAGCCTGAAGGCAAAAGTATTGAAAAACAGAATTTTTGGACATAAATACCTGTCTATTTTGATTGACCAACAGAACACAATTCAAAGTGCATCAAAATACAGTGCAAATAATTTTCTACAATTTTTGTTTATTGTTAATGTACTATGTGATGTATTAAAAATCATTCTGAGTTGTAGTGTGCAGTAAGTCAAGGCCGGTGTTTAAATCTATAAGTATCTTATAAATGGGAATTCCCATAAAAAAACTTTTTCTTACTAATACAGTCTAATCTTATATTTATTTGTTTTAATTAGAGTAATTACAAATGTAAATGTTCTGAATTATGTTTTTTTACCTACAGTAATTACACATTTAAATATACCATTGGCAGCTGCTGCTGAGATAGAGACAATCTTTATCTTACAAAAGCGTGCAATTCGAGCCATATATGAAATGGATCCTAGGGAATCCCTGAGAGATATTTTTAAAGAAATTGATATTTTAACTTTACCAAGTCTGTATATATTTGAAAATATTATGTATGTTCGTAAAAATTTGAGCAAATTTAAATCAAACAGTGACACTCACGATTACAATACTAGGAATAAAGATAAAATAGCGGTGCCAGGTTTTAGATTAGCAAAGACAAATAAAAGGTCCTTCTTAGGAAATTGTGTGCGGTTTTATAATAAATTGCCCAAACATATTACAACGCTCACAGAAAGAAAATTCAAGTTGCATGTGAAGAATATTTTGATAAAGAAATCTTACTACACAGTTTGTGATTACTTAAACGACAAAAACGCTTGGACTGGTTCGCCTCTGCCAAGCTAGCGCCTAACACCTACGTAATGTAAATTAAGTATTGTAATAATTTTAATATAGTATGTACTTAACACATTTTTAAAAAACGTTTAAAAGAATGGCCCTGAGTTTCTTGCCCGTTCTTCTCGCAGTGGCTCTATAATTTTTGTTTGCTGAACGTCGCAGTACAATGTAGTATATTTCAATATTAAAATTTGTAATTGACCTTCATAAGAGCGTCGTAGACGCCTAAATTGAATAAATGATTTTGACTTTGACTTTATTTGTAAATATGTAGGATATCGCCATTAGTTGTACCTTTTTTTTTTATGATGGAGGATCAGGCACAGTTCTCACCTGATATTAAGGACAACCTCTCCTATAATAGATGAATTTTGTCTAAAGTCATGAATTGCACTGCGCCTATGACCCTGAGACAAAGTTGTTGTGAGTTATTATTTACTGGCACTCAAGGACTGTAACCAGAACACACTGTTAGGTGCTTGGCGACAGGTTTTCTTCTGGAAGGTAGTAGCTAGACAGGCGAACATTCACGAAATGCCCTTCCACCATGTGCTGAAGCTGAAACGTGCAGTGAGGATCGAGCTTTAGGCCTGTGAAACAGCTGTCCATAGCTATGACTGCTCGGCTATCATTCTTTCACCTGATATACATACATGTGTTCCTAAGTTTACACTTATACGAAGCAATGATGGCTCAGTGGCATTGACTATGGACTGCCGTCCAGCAGGTCCATGGTTCTAATCTCGCCGCGGGCTTTAGCTTCACCGCATGGTGGTAGCGAATGCCCTCCTGGCTAGCGATCACCCTCAAGTAGAAAATCTGTCGCCAAACGCCTAACAGTGTGTTCCGGCAGCAGTCCTTGAGAAGCAGTAATTCTAGGTTATGCCTGTTAACGCCTTCAACCAATCATCACTTACCATCAGGTGAGATTGTGATCAAAGGCTTACCTATCAGCAATAAAAAAACAAAAGACTACCATTTCAACAGCTTCTACTGGTCTCTCTCTTTGGTTAAACACCACCAGGAATCGTAACTGCTGCATCTATCTCATCTCTCAGTCTTGAGGTCTTAGCAAAAGTGTCTTATTCAATCTATTATTTATCTTATTTATTATTGACTAGCTTTCTGGGCGCGGCTCCGCCCGCGAGTGTGTCAGTTGTCTCGCAAAAACATTAACTTCTTTTTGCGCATTTGGATTTTTTTTTTTTTTTTTTTTTTTATGCCTGATAGGTTAGCCTGTGACCACTATCTCACCTGATGGTAAGTGATGATGTGGTCGAGGATGTTGTTCAGACTAATCTAGAGTTACTGGCTCTCAAGGACAGCTGCCGGAACACACCGTTAGGTGCTTGGCGACAGATTTTCAACTTGAGGGTGGTAGCTAGCCAGGCGGGCATTTGCAAAGTGCCCTACCACCATGCTGTAACGACTGCTATCCTAAGACAACAACCGGGACCGACGGCTTAACGTGCCCTCCGAAGCACGGAAGCGCTCAGTAGTAATGTCACCAACGGTCACCCATCCTTAACTTTGCTGATCGATTCAGAATGGCTAAGCAAACTTGGCTACGAGCGCTTCAAAAAAAGCGGATAAAAACTATCCTATGCTTTTTCCCAGGTCTCAAACTATTTCCATACCAAATTACATTCAAATCGGTCCAGTAGTTTTGGCGTGAAAGTGTAACTGACAGACAGAGTTACTTTCACATTTATAAGGTAGTTTACCACCCCCAAGTTGAAGCCAATCACCTAATAATGTGTTCCGGCAGCTGTCCTTGAGAGTGAGTTATTCATTATGTTAGTCTGAACTGAATCTTGAACTACATCATCAACTCTTATCATCAGATGAGATAGTGGTCAATTAGCTATCAGTACTTCAGAACTAATATTATAAATGCGAAAGTAGCTCTGTCTGTCTGTCTGTTACGCTTTCTCGCCAAAACTACTGGACCGTTTTGAATTAAATTTGGTATGGAAATAGTTTGAGAACTGGGAAAAAACAGGATAGTTTTTATCCAACTGCGCAAAGAGAGGTTAATGTTTTTGCGCGATAACCGACATACCCGCGCCCGGATAGCTAGTAAATAAATATGTGACGAATTAGTTTTTTAGTATGTTTGTTTTTTAACCCGGAATCTCACCATATCATTTTAACCAAACTCTTTTCTGTTTTCAGCTGCAGTGCAACTCAGAAATGAAGATAGCCACATCTAAACACACAGATTCTATTTTAAACCTCATTATACCAGTGCCTAAAACCAAATAAACCAACAAACGAACAGTTTTCCCGCCATAAACACAATTTGAAAGTTCTCAACTGTCACTTTACTTATTTTCAAATCAATTATTCCTTGCCAGTAATAACTTTAGCCAGTAGGCAGTAACTGTCACAAAACTGGTTTTCTAAACAATAATATTTATTCAGCTGTTGTGGTTGCAGTGAGATTTTTTCGTTTTTTGTAATTAATATAAAGTTTATGGATTGTGCGTGTTGCCAGTTAAAAATTGTTTTTCAATAATGAAAATACCTGAGACGTCGGCAAACATTGGAGCTTATTACGGAAACGAAGAAAATGGCCAGTGGCAGGTATGTATCTGTTTTAACTACAATAAAACACCCAAATATGTATTAATGTGTATTTGGCTAGGTAGCCAAAGTAAAGAAGAATGTAAAGAAGAAGTTTTCTTATGCAATTAGATTATGACTAGATTGAGTATATATATGTAGTAAGGGTAATATAATATTGTAGTACCCTCAAAAGTTCAGACTATGATACTATACCTACAAGCTACTCATACATGTATATAACAGTATCTTTGATATGCATATCCAGAAGTATCTTCGCCATTTCCCATACTCGGCGATGAACTAGTGGCTCTCGGAGCTGTAGACCTCGCGAGTCTGCCCTTGCATAGCTTACAATTGAATAAAGGTTCAATGCGCATGCTAATGGGAGAATGGGTCAAGAAATCCAAAAAATATAGATATGTAATGTAAATAATAAATGGGCGGGCCCAATGGCACGCGGGCGGTCTTGTATAATAATTTATTACCTATATGACAGAGAGAGCCTACCACTTTTAGGCAACTGACGTGCGTATCAGGACATTTACATTAAAAGAATTTCACCAAAAATAATTAAGTATTGATTTGTTATATATATACCTTCATATTAAATAGATAACCATAAAACTTAGAGAAATGGACAACCCTGCTAACCAGACTAGAGTAGGTATTTGAATCTACTAAGGGCCTCCAGTTGGACTACTTTTTGATTTTAGTATGTCAGGGCACTGCATACGTGTGAAGTTGGGCTTGCAGATATCCAAAGGGTATGCTCATGCCCCTCATTTCAGACTCCGACAGCACTCCGCGCTTACCGTCATATCATACATGTACACAGTAGTATTTTATTTTTAGGCAGAATTTCACCAATCTACGTTATAATTATGCAAGGTTAACTTTCGCCGGATATTTCCATCAGTCGCGGACACTATCGCGTATGCAGGGGGATTCGGACGCGTCCGTGCAACATTCGGTCGCCAACTGCACAGGAGTGTTGACACTAAATAAAACTTTTGATCTTCTTTTTTTCTTATGTAATTTTTACTAACTCATTTCGTTCAACGTACCCTGTCAAATACATAAAGATGTCTGGACAATCTTACTTAGGGCCAATTTCACCAAACTTGGATATAGCTGTAGCCTATGTTTACATCCATAGTCGCGTAAACGAAGTCACCTAGGCTGGTCAATCGTGCGGGGCGTAAGAGACGGGTCGGGGGCGCCGTCCCCGAACTGCATGCACCACATTCGCCGTACTTAGTTTGTAGTTGGGGATACACCGTTCAGGGCTAATGTGTATTTATATCTGTAAAAATAATGGCACTAAGCTTAATTTTACATATCTAACATAAACAAGCTAAAATTATATATAAATATAAGGCCAAATCCCCAATAAGCTGGATTTTATGTCCCCAGATTGGCCTTGAACTTTCTCTGATTATATAAAAGTCTTCTATGTTAGGTAGGTTATAATATTGATTAATTATCTTAAATGTCTCAATAAGATCACCCCTAAGGCGTCTTTCTTCTAGACTAGTGAGGCGTAGTGTTAGGAGTCTCTCTTCATAGGACTTGTGACGCAGGGCCTGTGGTAATTTGGTTGCTTTCCTCTGGAAACTTTCTAGAAGGTTAATATCTTTTTAGAAGTATGGGCTCCAAACTTGAAAACCAAACTCTAGCAGGGGTCTGATATATGTTTTCTATATATTTAGAAAGACTTATACAGTGAAGAATTGGTATGATCTCTTTGATTTGATATTTGACTTCTTTCCTTAATATGCACAAAAGTTGCATGAGGGTTTCATGTGCCACCATTTTCTCATGCTCCTACAATTTTACATGTACATATATTCTTAAATATACTTCCAAGGATAAACTTTCAAGAAATGTCACATGCTTTATCAGTTGTGAGTTATGACGATCAAGTGTTGTTATTGCACCATCCATCAACAGTTCAAAGAATAAACTTGATAAGTGACTTAATTAAAACAATCTTAAAGCTTTTTAAGCGGTAAACTCTGCCTATAACAGATGCAGTTCATCACAAGTGGCGAACAGCACTGTGCATATCACCCTTTTTTTATGCCTGATAGGTTAGCCTTTGACCACTATCTCACCTGATGGTAAGTGATGATGCGGTCGAAGATGTTGTTCAGGCTAACCTAGAATTACTGGCTCTCGAGGACAGCTGCCGGAACACACCGTTACTGGTGCTTGGTGACAGATTTTCAACTTGAGGGTGGTAGCTAGCCAGGCGGGCATTCGCAAAATGCACCATGCTGTAACGACTGCCATCCTAAGACAACAACCGGGACCAACGGATTACCAACCAGCGCTCACCCATGTCATGACCGAGGCGGACGTTGCTTAACTTTACTGAGCAATTCAGAATGCCTTAGCAAATTTAGCTACAAGCACTTCAAACCTTGAGGCGATTGTGTGTCGGTGATAGTTTGTGTTTCCGTATGATTATTTTAAGCATGAAAATATACCCCCTTTTCTATGATGTTTTCGTTAAAGGTGGGAGTTGCTCCCCTGTATGGTCTAATATCCACTTTTGCACTATTTCAGCCTCGACATATGCTATTTTTGACCGACTTAAAAAAATTAGGAGGTACTCAATTCAAATGTATTTTTTTTAATGTTTGGTACCTCAGAACTTTTGACTTGGTGAACTGATTTTGAATTTTTGATGCTTTCTGTGTGGTCCCAGTTTCATCAAACTTGGTCTAGCCGTTTTTTTAGTTACATTCCAATAACTGAAAAGTGTTTTCTATCTTGAAACTATAGTAATTGACATTGAATGACAATCAATCCCGTAAGTAGCAAGGGTCACTAAAAAGAGTCAAAAAAATGGAATCATCTTCAACACTCCAAATTGTGAAATGACTTGTCAAAGTCGGTGCCATGTGCACAATATTGTGATAATAGGTACTATTGAACCATCATGGTTCCGACTTCAACAAGTTATTTCACACTTTTGAGTGTTAAAGACGGTGCCATTTTGAGGTAAAAACAAATTTCTATTGTCACCTAAATTATCTATTCTCACCTAAAACATTGATTAAAATAGTTCTTATTGAAATAGATATTGCCTATTGTTTTTCCCACTATCAATTTAGTTTTTTTTTTAGGTTTATTTGTGTCTAACAATGACAACTTCTTATGTATTTGTTTTATTTTGGGTAACTTACCCAATTGCCCGCACTTGGGTCACAGTCAAATCCCAATACAAAAAGAGATAGCGGTATATATATCAATAATGTCGGTTATAAAATGATTTATACAAATTCAGCAGTACTATTGAACACATTTTTAAATTCATCGCTTGAATAGCAGATTCAGGAATCTTAAAATTTTTATATGAAAATATAAAAATTTACATATAAAATTTTTTGCTAAAATAGTTTGCATCTAAAACGGCTTTAAAATTACTTAAATAGGATAAATAATATAAAAAGATTGTTTTCTTTTGACAGCCAAACGGTGTGATCATAGACAACGGTGTTGGAGGCGGTGTTGTGGGAAGCGGCGACGCCGGCATGCACCGTCCGCCTGTCTATCCAGTGCATATACCTAGAGGACACGTCCCCGGTGAGTCATAGAGAAATAATATTTACTAGAGCTGTTATACCTGGCGGCTGATATGTTTTTTTACGTTATCAAACACCACTTTTTAAGCAGTAACGGCTCAGTGGCATTTATTAACAACTAGCTTTCCGGGCGCGGCTCCGGCCGCGCGTATGTCGGTTATCGCGCGAAAACATTAACCTCTTTTTGCACAGTCGGATAAAAACTATCCTATGTTTTTTCCCGGGTCTCAAACTATCTCCATACCAAATTTCATTCAAATCGGTCCAGTAGTTTTGGCGTGAAAGCGTAACAGACAGACAGACAGAGTTACTTTCGCATTTATAATATTAGTACTGATAACAACACTGATCGTTTAGTATTAGTATTATACATATATATTTAATAAGCGACAATTAAAAGTCAAGGATGTGGCCGTCTCAAGATATCGATGGGAAAAAGAATGTTGTTCCGCTCGTCACATTCGTATCTATGCCCGTTATTGTATTCCCGCCAAACGCCTTCTCGAGTTGTCCGCGTAGGCCGCCAGGTAGCGCTTTTTGTTCGCAATCGCCCATTGACAGCAGCACTCCAAACTTCTTTTTAAAAATCAGCAATGTTGCCAACACATTAGCTACGGACCGCCGCGCAGCAGGTCCATGGTTCGAATCCCGCCGCGGGCTTGAGCTACACTTTGGTGGAAGGGCATTTTGCGATTGCCTGCCTGGCGAGCTACCACCCTCAAGTAGAAAATCTGCCGCCAAGCACCTAACGGTGTGTTCCGGCGGCATTCCTCGGGAGCCAGTGAAATTACAGGCACATGAGACTTAACAACTATGTCTAAAGACACCGGCGCAGTGCAATTCGTGACTTGTGACGAAATGCATCTGTTATAGGCAGAGGTTAGTCCGCTTAACATCAGGTGAGCCTCGAGCTTGTTCCGTCACAATGACATTAAAAAAAAAATTGTTCCAAGTTGTGAATCACTAAGAAATTGTATTGAATTCAATCATTTATGTTTTTTTTTGACTAATTTTAATTATGTTTATTATATACATGTCCAATATAGACAAAATTAAAATTAGTCCATCATAAAAATCAGTCATCCCGATCCCATTCGATAATTAAGATCGAAAAGACAAACTAGAGTCATAAGTCATGTCACGTTGGCTTAGCGATCAGAGTATATATACTTCGATGTAAGTGTGGAAGGCACAAGTTTGAATTCTGCACATGACTATAATTTACCCACTCGTGATTTTGTCGTGAAATATGATATTTTCTTTTTTTTCTTTCCTTATAAAATACTGCCCCGTGGAGTGCCGGGTTAGAATTGCACCTCCCCTTATTATCCCGTGGGTGTCGTAGGAGGCGACTAAGGCAAAAATACTGGAAAGTGGGCAGCAGCGCCTTCCAAATAACTGCCAACTTACACTGCGATCCCAAAGACGCCTGCCAAGCGTGGGGATTATGGCAAATACCCCCTTAATAAAGGAGGCTATGTTCAGCAGTGAACGATCAGGCTGTTACAGTTATAAAATAGTATAATGTGGTAATTCCAGCTGGGTACGTGATGGCTGGCGCTTACTACGGGGCTCCGTACGCGGCCGTCCCGCCGCCGCAGCCCGACGACTTCTCCGACTACATGTGGATGGAAAACGAGGAGGAGTTCGATAAACAGGTACCATAACAACTAAAGTTGCCGCGAATACTCGCTATTATTCGGTATTCGGCATAACTCAACATTTTTTTGATAGTCGTTTAAAATAAACTTTTATCAAACAAAAAAACTAATGAGTAAAAAATAATCAATTTTTATTATTGACCTTAATAAAAAAATACACAGTATTGTAATTATTATCTGTAATACTTGCCTTTGCCTATCATATTCATGAAATTAAATTAGTTAATAATAATTAAATGAAAAATTTAATTACTACATTACATACTAGCTGTACCCGTGACTTCGTTCGCGATTGCCGTACCTGCAGACTAATTACTCACAATTGTGCACTGTTTATCTCATATTAAGCAACACTGTGGTCTACGGTGAAGCACTCTTATAGTAAACCATAACTTAGAATGGAGCTTTTTACTTTGAATTTCAAAACTCCCGGGTTGTATTTTCCAGAAGACAGTAGTTATGTAACTCAGAGAGTTCTTTCCCGGTTCGCACAATAAATGTTGAAGAAAAGTACCTTGTGCGTTTCTTTAGAATTTCGATTTTAAAATGGCGGTTTATTTGACGGTAGATCGAAAATGAGGTGCCAGGTAAGAATTGCACCTCCCCATTTCATCCCGTGTGGGTGTTGTAAAAGTCGACTAAGGGAAAAATACTATTAGAAGGTGGGCAGCAGCGCCTTCTTAAGAACTATGCTATCTTGCACTGCGATCCCCAAGCCGCCCGCCAAGCGTGGGGATTATGGCAAACACCCCCTAAATAGGGGAGGCTGTGTTCAGCAGTGGACGATTTTTTATTTCTCATTCTCTTGAAAGTAGTGTTTGTTTGATCTGTGTAGCGGGTGCGGGTCTTCGACCGCCTCATTCAAGTATAGAAATGAAATGTTTCAGGTTATGCAACAATTAGAAGAAGAAGCGCTGATGGAGCAGTGCATCGAAGCCATGCTAGAAGACGAGCAGCGTGAGATGCGAGCCAACAGAGAGAACAGACACAATTACCCAACGTAAGTAAAGATAGGAGGAAGCAGAGATAGCCTAACGAAATAGGTGTAGACTGCTGTGCTGCAGGTCCCTGGTTCTATCCCTACTTCCGGCTTGATCTTCACTGCATGGTACAAGAGATTTCTGTGAACGCTAGCCTGGCTACCTACCACCCTTGTTCGGTAAACACGGGTTTTGAACGCGCGGACGCGAATCTTGTTGTCTGTGCTATCTCGATCTATTGTGAGTGAATGTGTGCGGCACGGCGCGAGCCGCGCGGGGGCCGGCCGTCATCTGATTTTGAAGGGCAGTCCGCTAGATAGTGATCCCATACGAGGACGTACGTTTATTCGGAGCAAACTGAGTGAATAAAATTCGGGTCGCGGCGACCGGGGGTGTTAGCAGAGGACTGCTATATATATATATATTAGTGACTAGCTTTCCAGGCGCGGCTCCGCCCGCGCGTATGTCGGTTATCACGCAAAAGCAATAACCTCTTTTTGCGCAATCGGATAAAAATTATCTTATGTTTTTTCCCGGGTCTCAAACTATTTCCATACCAAATTTCATTCAAATCGGTCCAGTAGTTTTGGCGTGAAAGCGTAACAGACAGACAGAATTACTTTCGCATTTATAATATTAGTACTGATTATAAACAGTGGTGTGCGTGACTGGTATTTTGGACGCCAGGCGTTCATTTTTAGTGAATGGGTGCGCAAAGGATTGGTATTGGCGGCGGCACCATCAAGATCAAAGGAGCGTATTCTTTACAAAAAATCCCTAGTAGTAACTGATTGATCGGTCAATTATTGGTAGGGTGTGTTAAGCGATAAGCTTCTTTTGACGGAGCGACGAGCACGTTGTCCGAAGGTAGGTCCTTCCTGCCCCATTTTAACCACGTGCCTAATGGCACATATATCTGCTGGTGTCTTCCTGTGACATTCCAGGAGCCCAGTCGAATACGCCACGACAGTCGGGACTACGGAGATCATAAGGGGCACCATTCCCAAACAATCCTCATGTAGAAAATCTGTCGCCAAGCACCTAACAGTGTGTCCGGTTGGGGCGTCGAGCTTGTTCCATCACAATAACATGACACAATTACCCAACATAAGTGAGCACATTACCGAACGTAAGTGAACAGGAAGAAGCAGTGATAGCACAGCGGTAATAGGTGCACACTGCTGTGCTGCAGGTCCATGGTTAGATACCCAACGTCGGCTTGAGCTTCACCGCATGGAATTCTGCTCTCTTGGCTAGCTACCTCCCTTAAGTAGAAAATCTGTCGCCAAGCACTTAACAGTGTGTTCCGGTCCCACACATATAATTTTATTGATATGAATGGTCACAAAAACAATTGAGTAAATATAGCCCGCTAAGGAGAATGGGTCGACTGAGTAATCAACTCTGGCTGGAACATAAAATAGATATTCAGCGATTCCTTATTTCTTTTAAAAAAAGGGCCACTGAGGCTCTTACCCCCATGTAGGGTAGTTTTTAAGTTTCTTCAAATTTATATTTTATTTTTATACTATAATTACTTATATATTAGAGAGACGAATTACTTAGCATTCCATGGGTCCATAGCGTTGCAGAGGAGGAGGCTAGAGGGGCCTGGGACTTGCAACCCAGGAGCAGGGTTAAGAGGCCTCTTTACAATGCATCAACGCTCCCCTTCCCGCTCAAGCCTCCTCCCCTACCTAACCAAATTTGGTAAGATCCTTCTAATGCCGCCTTAGATACACATTCTAGGATGGAAGTAACGGTTGTTCTTGGCAGGCCAAGGTCTTTAAGTAGGTTATATAGGGATTTCACTGGTATACCACTTGCTCCAACTTCTACAGCATATAAATTAACCACATAACCGTTTTTGGTTAATTCATTTGTTAGGTCATAATATTTGTTTGTTTTAATTGTGTGGTCTTTAGGTATGTTCGTTTCCCACGGCACAGTAAGTTCTATAAGTACTATGCGTTTTAGATCTTTTGAGTATAGAAATATGTCTGGTCTGGAAGACAAAACACCAACATCCTCAGGAATTTTGTAGTGTTTTTCATACGTGTTCATCAAAAGAGTCCAATCGGGAGCTGCGCCTATGATGGAGTAAGGCTTGGATTTAGATTTTGTAGATGACCCTTCTTTTACAAAATCGACGTAATTACATAGTTTGGAGCGTAGTGGTAGACTAAACCATATTATGTATAATACTCATGCTGTGTTTACCTCTTATTGTATTGTTACATACGTTTTTTAACCACAATACCATGTTATTTAAGTTTTTATAAACTGAATCAGTCTGTTGGTAGACCACGAGATTTAACAACAAGAGGACGAGGAGTAGGGAAGGGGCATTCTATACCACAACCCAACGAGCTTTGTGCCTGAACACTTGCACCATATAATGGAGTTTATCAACATTTGCTTGGCGCAAACTGTATTCCTTTAACACTTACTCGAGTTCTTCCACATTTTGACAGTCTACATATGTTTCAGAGACATTTATTTAAATTTCATGTCTACGAGGCTCTCTTGAAGATCAATTAAAATGTCACTGTGAGTGAAGAATACATCTGTAGCCTACCTACTACCTTAATCTATTACTACACATATATAATACTATTTAAATATCATAAAGTCTTACACTAATTAAACTAACATAATAAAATACTTACAGACACTTACATACATCATATTTCGTATATACATTTAAACAGTAATTAATATAACACTCGAACGTATACACAATCTAGTAACGCAATTAAATAATTGACAATAAATATCTATTATCGCAATGGAAACAATTCCACACACAAACGATCGGCTGAGCTAGGGCGTAGAATAAATAACAGTTACTACAGCGGCAGCTAGGCCGGTTTGGTACCTCATCACCGCGCCTCGCCGCGCAGCGCCCGCGTCCGCCCGCTGCGCCCCCACCTGAATGCACCGGCCGGCCGACCGTCGCATGAGCTCTGGCGATAGCCGTCCACACATACGAGCACTGACTCATATCCGCGAAGCCCGTGTCGCTCGATCCCGCACCGCGCGTTCAAACCTTACGCTAAACGTAAACAAACTTTTGTGTTCGAGTATTATACTGTTTTGAATGAACTACATGTTGTCATTGCTGCCTCCGCACTCCTTCTAAGAACGTGAGCAACAAATCTACGCTCCGCTACTGGTGCACGCCTCAACACGCCGCACTATAAACGGTGTCACCGTCGGCCACCTACCACGGAGTCACAACCGGACCAGGCATACCACTGACCGTGACGCCACCATAACTGGTGACCTCCTTAAGCAGAACAAAATATGACGGACAGCAGCGATACAGAGAAAACCGCAATCGAGTTAGACGAAGGTGCCGGCGTATCCACACGCCGACCGAAGAAAATGCGTGTGTCCATTGACCATGAACGGGGTGAGTCTTCCGACTTTAAAAAATTTAATTTGAAGGTTCCGGCATTTTCACCGGATGACCCCGAAATTTGGTTTGCACTTTTAGAGGGTCAGTTTGATAATTTTGGCATTACAGAAGACGCTATTAAATTTAATAATGTCATTACGAACTTAGATATTTTCCACGCCAAAACCGTCAAGGACGTTATAATGAACCCTCCTAATAGAAATAGATATGAGAAAATAAAGTGCGAACTTATCCGGCGCCTCACTGCTTCGCACGAGAAAAAGGTGAAGCAGTTGCTTACCCACGAGGAACTTGGTGACAGAAAAACGTCCCAATTTTTGAGACACCTGCAGGACTTAGCCGGACCGAATGTTCCTGAAGAATTTTTAAAGTCAATTTGGTGCAACCGTCTTCCCCAAAACATACAAACAGTTTTAGCATCTCAACCTACACAGTCTCTAGACCAACTCGCAGACTTAGCCGACCGGATACAAGAGATTACTTCTCCGTGCAACGTGGCGTCAACCTCGGCATACAACGCTCCCGCCCAACAATCGAGCGAGATTGCAGAGCTTCGGAAGATGGTGGAGCACTTAGCCTTAAAACTGGACGAACACACTCGCACTTCTCGCGCCAACGAGCGCTCACGCCAACCACGACGTCGCTCGTCATCTAGGCAAGAAACGAGGTCTACATCCAGCTACCGGAAGTACCCTATGTGCTGGTATCACTCAAAGCACGGGGCGAACGCAAAAAGGTGCGTCAAGCCATGCGACTATGGAAGGGCGGGAAACTCCAAGGGCAGTCGCTAATGGCGACTGACGATTGCCCTGTCTCCAACGGTCGCCTTTTTGTTACTGACCGCAGTTCAAAGACATCGTTCCTGGTGGATACCGGCAGTGACCTCTGCGTCTACCCTCGAGCAGCACTACGCGAACGCCGGGAGAAGACCGACTACCAGCTACGTGCGGCCAACGGGACTTCAATAGAGACGTACGGTTACATTGATCTAAATTTAAACTTAGGCTTAAGACGTAACTTTTCATGGCGTTTTATGGTAGCCGATGTTACTAAAGCTATAATCGGTGTAGATTTTTTAAGTCACTACCATCTTGTTGTAGATTGTCGTAACCAGCGCCTTATCGATAATGTAACTACTTTAAGTACTAGTGCATCGATAGCTAATACAAATGTATTTTCTGTTAAGACGTGGACGGGTGACACGAGGTACCATCAAATTTTAAATAAGTACCCCGAAATAACACGCCCTTCTGGCACTCCGATTGTACCAAAACACAACACTGTTCACTACATTCGGACTACACCCGGCCCACCTATTTCTTGCAGACCACGGAGACTAGCTCCTGACAAACTAAAAATTGCTAGGCAAGAATTTGAACTTTTGCTTAGTAACGGTACAGTGCGTCCATCGGACAGTCCTTGGGCTTCTCCCCTGCACTTGGCTCCAAAGAAAGATAATAGCTGGCGGCCTTGTGGCGATTATAGAATGCTCAACGCACGCACTATACCCGACTGTTATCCTATTAGACACATTCACGACTTTGCCCATAGCATATCTGGATGCAAGGTATTCTCTACCCTCGATTTAGTCAAGGCCTACCAACAGATTCCGATTCATGAAGACGATATCCCGAAGACGGCACTCTCCACGCCTTTCGGTCTTTTCGAATTTAAATTTATGTGTTTTGGCTTACGTAATGCAGGTCAAACTTTCCAACGATTTATCGATGAAATGACTAGAGGCCTCGATTTCTGCTATTCCTATCTTGATGACATACTGATTTTCTCGAAAACCGAGGCAGAACACGAGTCTCACCTTCATCAGCTCTTCACCCGCATGAAGGACTATGGAATTTTGCTCAATACAGCAAAATGCGTCTTCGGAGCTAGTGAGGTATCGTTCCTAGGCTATACAATTTCTGCATCCGGCACAAAACCCTTGGAAACTAAAGTCAAGGCCATCAACAGTATCCCTGCACCAAAGACAGTAAGAGAATTGAGACGATTTTTAGGGATGCTTAACTTTTACAGGCGATTTCTTCCACACGCTGCTAAAATACAAGCACCCCTAAACGCTCTATTAACTGGCTCAGTCAAAGCATCTCATCCAATTAACCTCTCTGGTGAAACACTGTTGGCCTTCGAACAATGCAAAGAGAGCTTGTCTAACGCCGCATTACTTACTCATCCAGACTGTCAAGCCAATTTAGCCCTAGTTACAGATGCGTCTGACTTCGCAATGGGTGCAGTTTTGCAACAACTTGTTGACGATGCATGGCAGCCTCTTGCCTTCTTTTCGCGTAAGCTGAGTCCTTCTCAACAAAAATATTCACCCTATGACCGCGAACTCTTAGCCATATACGAAGGTATAAAATATTTTCGTCATATGCTAGAAGCCAGACACTTTGTGGTGTACACCGACCACAAACCCCTCAGTTTTGCTTTTCACGAACGAAAAGCTAACTGTTCCCCTCGCCAGTACCGCCATCTCGATTATATCTCACAGTTCACGACAGATATCCGCCACATTTCTGGTAAGAACAACGTCGTTGCAGATACTCTGTCCAGAATTGAGGAACTGCAGAAACCAATCGAATGGCATTTACTGGCTACGTCCCAAACCTCTGATACAGAGCTTACCCAACTTTTAAGTGGTGAATCTTCACTCCGCTTACAAAAGTTGAAAATACCCAACTCCAACATCGAACTTTACTGTGACGTTAGCACAGGATCACCAAGACCTTTCGTGACAAAACCTTTTCGACAGCAAATCTTTGACAGCCTACACAATTTGAGCCACCCTGGTGCCAAGGCAAGTGCTCAATTAATAGCTGAGCGATTTATTTGGCCCGGTGCGCGTAAGGACTGTCGAGAGTGGTCACGAAAATGTCTTGCCTGCCAACGCGCTAAAGTAAGCCGACACGTGTCATCTCCACTGGGCTCGTTCGACTTACCTCGCGCTAGATTTTCTTTTATCCACGTCGATATTATAGGACCTTTGCCTCCATCACAAGGCCAACGCTATTGTTTGACAGCGGTGGACCGTTTTACTCGCTGGCCGGAAGTCACACCAATGCCAGATATTACTGCCGAGACTGTTGGGAAGGCATTGATGTCATGGATATCCAGATTTGGATGTCCAACTGACATCGTCACCGATCGCGGTCGACAGTTTGAATCGGCGCTTTTCCAATATCTTGGAAAAATGATTGGATTCAAACATCGCAGAACAACCGCGTATCACCCAGCATGCAATGGTCTCGTCGAACGGTTCCACCGCCAATTGAAGGCAGCTATAATGTGTCACGCCGACAACAACTGGGTTGACTCATTGCCCCTAGTACTTTTGGGCATTAGAAGTTCATTTAAGGATGACCTCAAAACGTCATCTGCAGAATTGGTGTATGGTGAGCCTATCCGCCTGCCGGGAGAATTTTTCCAAACATCTACTCCTGACACTACTGATATATCGGATTTCACGACTCGCTTACGCAACTTTGCTGTAAAGTTACAACCCATACCAGCTGCGCGTCATTGTAAAGATAAAATCTTTATATTCAAAGATTTGTCAACTTCGAGCCACGTATTTTTAAGGGACGATGCAGTACGAGGTGCTTTACAGCCTCCCTTCACCGGCCCCTACGAAGTGCTCGAGCGAGGAGACAAAGTCTTCAAATTACTGGTGAAAGGCAAAAACGTCACTGTTTCTATTGACCGGCTTAAACCAGCATATATCTTGGTTGACTCCTCTTCTCCTTTACCTAACCCTACAACTCTTGTCCCTGTTTCACCACCTGACCCCGCACCCTTACAGCAGCAAACAGTACCAAATCCTGCTCCAGTTCAGGGTGAAGATGCGAAAAAGACTCGCTCTGGGCGTATCGTACGTTTGCCAAATTACTATCGCCCGTAGTGACGGTCTCTGGGGGGGAGTGATGTAGCCTACCTACTACCTTAATCTATTACTACACATATATAATACTATTTAAATATCATAAAGTCTTACACTAATTAAACTAACATAATAAAATACTTACAGACACTTACATACATCATATTTCGTATATACATTTAAACAGTAATTAATATAACACTCGAACGTATACACAATCTAGTAACGCAATTAAATAATTGACAATAAATATCTATTATCGCAATGGAAACAATTCCACACACAAACGATCGGCTGAGCTAGGGCGTAGAATAAATAACAGTTACTACAGCGGCAGCTAGGCCGGTTTGGTACCTCATCACCGCGCCTCGCCGCGCAGCGCCCGCGTCCGCCCGCTGCGCCCCCACCTGAATGCACCGGCCGGCCGACCGTCGCATGAGCTCTGGCGATAGCCGTCCACACATACGAGCACTGACTCATATCCGCGAAGCCCGTGTCGCTCGATCCCGCACCGCGCGTTCAAACCTTACGCTAAACGTAAACAAACTTTTGTGTTCGAGTATTATACTGTTTTGAATGAACTACATGTTGTCATTGCTGCCTCCGCACTCCTTCTAAGAACGTGAGCAACAAATCTACGCTCCGCTACTGGTGCACGCCTCAACACGCCGCACTATAAACGGTGTCACCGTCGGCCACCTACCACGGAGTCACAACCGGACCAGGCATACCACTGACCGTGACGCCACCATACATCTGTTGAAATTAATAGTATTTTTTATTAATTCTTTCAGAACAAGTAATGGAAACCCACCAGTTTCGCTAGAAGAAGCTGTGTCACGGTCTACGCTCAATCCCCTGGCGGCAGAGTTTGTACCAACGCGGGGGAGACAACCGACAGCACCAAACGCACCTCAGGCCGTACCAAATGCACCTCCGGTCCAATCAAACCCACCTCCGGCCGTACCAACTGCAACTCCAATCGCCACAAGCGCACCGCCTAGTACAGGTAACTAAAACATTAAATAATTTTTGTATTTTACTAGAATTTTTTTTTGCCTTGTGGGGTGCCGGGTCAGAATTGCACCTCCCCATATCATCCCGTGGGTGTCGTAAGAGGCGACTAAGGGAAAAATACTGGAAGGTGGGCAGCAGCGCCTTCTAAAGAACTGCCAACTTACACTGCGATCCCCAAGACGCCTGCCAAGCGTGGGGATTATGGCAAATACCCCCTTAAGGGAGGCTGTGTTCAGCATTAGATGATCCGGCTGTTACAGTACAGTAGGAGAACAACTAGTTCTATTTTTAAATTATTGGAGCTCAAAAATGTATGCCCCGGGATTTCGTGCCGGATGCCTAAACCACTCGGCCACTTAGGCATGCTCTTCCGAGTTGAAATTTCGTGCTCCAATTGTATTACTTTAACCGTCATAGGGGACGGTGGGCGGCCATCAACCAGACTACTAGACTTCATCTGACCGAAAGAAGTGTTTTTTCAAACACTTAACTCTCGGAATGATGTCGCTACCCTCCTATATTTCTAAATATGATTACAAGCACTATCGCGTGCTGAGCGAAAATCATATGTAAAATAGTTGGAGCACTAAATTTTATGCTCCGGGCGGGAATCGAACCCGCGTCCTCCGATTTCGCGCCGGATGCCTAAACCACTCGGCCTCCTGGGCACGCTACAAACTACGTGACTCGTAATTTTCATATATATATACGGATATATATTATCGTCATCCAGCAATTAACAAATTTATTGCGCATATAATTTCTCACCTTGGGTGGGAATCTAACCCATGTCCCCCGCTTTTATGCACCAGGTGCTTTTACCACTTGTCTATCAAAGATCGCTGGACCCCTAAAATTATGTTTTCTGAAACATGCTTGGAAATGTGAGCATTATTTTGACAACCTTCTTCGAGATAAATCGAAATTGCTGTACTGGCCAAATACAGGCGCGCAGCGGCCGACAAAAAATTTATGAAAATCTATACCTGTCGTGTCTAGCGACCAAATAAATTGCATAGTAAACTCATATCTGTCGTGTAATTTAAAAATGGAACGATGTTTTACTTAGAAGCATGGCAACCAAGTTGAAGCGCTCGTAGCGAAGTTTGCTTGGCCATTCGATCAGCAAAGTTAAGCAACGTCGGCCGCGGTCAGGAGCTGGATGGGTGACCGCTGGTGACATTACTACTGAGCGCTTCCGTGCTTCGGAGGGCACGTTAAGCCGTCGGTCCCGGTTGTTGTCTTAGGATGGCAGTCGTTACAGCATGGTGGTAGGGCACTTTGCGAATGCCCGCCTGGCTAGCTACCACCCTCAAGTTGAAAATCTGTCGCCAAGCACCTAACGGTGTGTTCCGGCAGCTGTCCTTGAGAGCCAGTAATTCTAGGTTAGCCTGTACAACATCTTCGACCACATCATCACTTACCATCAGATGAGATAGTGGTCAAAGGCTAACCTATCAGGCATAAAAAAAAAAAAAACCAAGGAGGTAACTTCGATCTGGCTTGCAAATAGAACGCTGTTTATTGAAAATTGTACATTTAATCATTGTATCTTCAAATAAAAAAATCTGCCTAGGTACTACTTTGTTTTAATTTCCGCGCATTATTTGAGAAAAGCACTATACAAGCCTTGGCCACAACTAGGCATTGATAGACTTATGTATGTGGCTCGGCTTTGCCTCAGCCCACATTTACACGTTCGTCCATTAATGCCCCCGCATTTTAATTAACGCCCCCGTAATTTCTAGAAGAAAGTCCAGAACCCACCGCACCCTCGGCACAAGAAGAAGCGCCGAGTCCAAAGGAAGAAGAGAGCAGAACGCTTACAGAGAATGCAGAAGAGAAGGAGAGCAGAATAGAAGTTACCGAAGAGACGAGAACAGAAGGTAAATTACAATATTTCAGTATTTTTATTTTTGCAATAACTCTGCATACGAAATAAAAAAATTACGAGAGGAAAAATTATAGTCATATTTGGAATTCGAACCCGCGTCATTCACCCCTATAGCTGGGGTATCCTCTGACCGACTGAGCTGACATGACAATGAGTCGTAACACAAATTTTTCGTATCATTCTTATAACTATCAAATATCAACCATTGTATGGGGATTGTCATAGAACGATAGGAAGTTACTCCATCACCATATGATGATGATAAAAGAATGATAGTTAAATTAGAGTTTTGACTCCTATATACAATATTTCACTTTTTTTTAGCTTATAAGGCTAGTTTGACCTCGTTTGATGGTAAGCAACGAATTGATTGGAGACATTGTAGTGTAACGCAGTATGCGCTATAGCTAAAATCCCACAAGATACATCTGTGCACCATCATTTAAAGAGGTTGGGTATTTTGACACTACCAGAGCTGGTTATCTTTCAGGTTGCAGTTTACGCTTGGATAAATCAGGCCTCTTACATTAAACACAGTGATAAGCATTCATACAACACCAGGAATAGGAATAAACTATCTCGAAGTCTAGGGAAAACCTCCAAAACTTGTCATGGTGTGGGCCTTACAATATACAACAAGCTCCCAGGAGAAGTAACCACTGCGCCAAGTATGGCCTGCTTTAAGTCTCACCTAAAATGCTGGCTTATTGAACAGATGTTATATAGCTTTGATGAATTTTTAGGATTATAAAAATGTTTATTTCAATGAGTAACTTAATATTTGCATTTGGTACAAACTGTACCCTGACATTATAATTTTATTTTTATTACATAATAAGTTTATGATGTAATTATTATTTAATGTGCTATATTTATGTAAATATGAAAGCACTTCTTGACCTGTAATTTGTTTTACCAATAAAATGATTATGATTATATATTCATACTAACCTAGAAATACTGGCTCTCAATCTGCCGGAAGGCTGTTAGGTTTTTCTTTTGTTTACTTTTTTGTCTCATGACATAGAAGAATGATGTATTGTTTTTTTATCCACAGAACTTTTAGCACCTCCAAAAGATCCACCAGAAGTGTCAGCGTTGGACGTCCATTTGAAACAACCCAGAAGGGATCTCAAAAAACAGCCTGAAGTGAAAAAACAGACAAAAGTCGAGCCCAAGAAGAAACCAGCAGCGATAGTTGTCAAATCGGAAACCAAAGTCCAACCCAAGAAGAAGGATGTGAAAGAAGTTAAAGCGGTGAAGAGTGAAGTGAAAACAGTGAAGAGTGAATCAAGAGTTGAGGAGACGAGTGAAGAAGTAATAGTTGATGTGCCTAAGGTATTTACGATTTAGTTTTATTTTTGCATGTTACAATGCTTTTTTTTGCCAATCATGCATATATCATTGTTCACATAGTCAGTGGCCATCCTTTAGTGGGTACTACAGCAGTGTCAGTTAACCGTTCAGCATCCAAGCTACCCCCTTAAGTGGGTACTGGCAGTGTCAGTTAAGCTGCCATGTAGTAGTAGTGTAAAGCCAATTATAGCAAGTGAAATAACGATGAGAGCAAATAATATGTAAGAATTATTATTTCGGGTGACAAGTGTTTTTATAAAGTAAATATAACGTGCTATTTATTAAAATTAAAGATACACCAAATGTCAGCAATCATATTTTCGTCATTGTTAAGAACCAATACTTAGGCACAGATTATGTACGCCTATTTTGTCTTGCTTTAAGAGTCTTTACGCCTTGCGCTATCGTTCAAATTTAGGCATTTATCGTAGCGCGGCGCACACGAGCACACCGTTAGCAAGGATCGAGCGGTCAAAGACGATGTCGCATGGAATAAAACATTTTGATCCTTTTTGAAGTGTTATTTATTTTTGATAAATAATGTGGAATGTTATGTAACTTTGTAAATTCATTTCTCATCTTTACAGTTTACATACAAAGTAGTCTTAAATGAAACTAATAATAAACCTCTCATTGACTAACATTAGCACACCTATCTATAACTATAGTCCATTGAAAAGTTACATGAGCTTTGCATTTTTTAGAGCACGCAATTTTATTTTTGAGACATGTATGGGGGTCTATAGAAGAAGCTTAACCTCAAATTTGTGGGGTCGCCACCCTTGTCCCCCGGCCGCCATCTTGGAAAAAGGGGTGAAAACACGTATTTTGCGATATCTCAGAAACTATGCGTTTTACAAAATATTCGTTAGGACATAATTTGTAGCAAATTGTTTTGCCTATAAATATGGTACGTATATAACTTTGTGCCCTAAATTAAATATTAAAGAAGTTATAAGCAAAAATATATTTTTTTACTCTATAACTTTCTTTATACATTTTACAAAAAAATTACCCCAGAACAATATTGTAGATGATGTTTTGAGGATTTTTTTTCCGAAACCCGCAGTTTAATTGATTAAACTGAAAATAATATCCACAATTTTCAACACGTTTACACGTAACAAAAAATGTAGCACAACTAAGAGAATAAACTGAGGTAGAAGAAACAGCTAAGCCTGCGTATAATAATAATAGTCGTAGCAGGCAGATGTTCCTTTATCCCCAAACGGTAACTCAGACCTTTTCTACCTGCTTATCCTTCGGTAAGTTATATTTGGTAAGTTCTATGGTAAGGAAAACAGTTAGGTATGAATAAGTGAAGTTGTAGGATTTTTTTTTTTAAGGATATGAAAAATATAAGTTAAACATTTCATTTTGACCGGATTCCCATTAGCATTGATGAACCTGGTCAACTTTGTAGCGCTGTAAGTGTTTTAAATGAAATAAATTAAAAAATCATAAAAAAAATCCTCAAATGATAATGAACAAGATTGGTCTGAGGTATCTTTTTTGTAAAATGAGAAAAAGATAGTTATAGAGCAAAAAAAAATATATGAAAATTTTCTCACTCTTTTTGGTTATAACTTCTTAAATTTTTAATTTAGGGCAAAATGTTATATAATCATATTTGTAGGCAAAATAATTTGCAAATTATATGCTGTAGAATTTTTTGTAAGACGCATAGTTTCCAAGATATCGCGAAATAAGTGTTTTCACCCCTTTTCCCAAGATGGTGGCCGGAGGACAAGGGTGGCGACCCTACAAACTTGAGGTTAAGCTTCTATGGACCACCCACATATGTCTCAAAAGTAAAATTGCGCCATCTAAAAAATGCAATATTCGGTCTTAAATTGTAACATTTCAATGGACTACTGTGTAGGTATCTATATTCGATTATGTACTTCTAACCATCATTGTATATAGGCAAACAACTTAGTTTTGTAGTTTGTATACCTGCTTTGTGCATGCATATCTTGGTTCATTATATTTGTATAACTGCCCCGTTGGCGGAGCGGCTATAGTGGTCGCTACGGAAAGAAAATAAGGTGCGTTTAATATAGAGGTCTTAAATCCTAACTCAGGGTCGGTACTAATTGTTTAATAAAATATATAACGTCTATATTATTATAAACATCTTTTATTTTTAACCAAATCAGTACACGGTACAGACCGTTAGATAGTCTTGCCTTAAATAAAATTATTTCTTAGAGGCATAGATCGTGCTTTTTGATGGCCAATTATTTCGTGTAAAAGACACTTGTTGTAAAAATGTATTACTTCGTTTCCATCTGTTTGGCCAAGTTAATACCTAATATAAAATAAAAAAAAATAAAGAACAAATAAGAAAAAAAATACATTTTAGCCTCTAGCTAGTTTCAAGTTTTTTTAAAAACTTTTTTCTTATATATAGCAACTACGCAAATTTTTGGTTTTTGCCATAGTAAAAAAAAATGTAACCATAAAATGGAACCGACTTCAACACCCAAAGTATGAAATAACATGTTGCAGTCGGTACCATGATAGTTCAAAAGTACCTATGATCACAATATTGTGCGCATGGTACCGACTTTGACAAGTTATTTCACACTTTTGGGTGTTGAAGTCGGTTCCATTTTATGGTTACATTATTTTTACTATGGCAAAAACCAAAAAGTCGGTTCCATTTTTTGGTTAAAAAATTGATCACTAGTTTTAGTAACCCTTGCTACTTACGATATCGATTGTCAATGATTATATCATCAAGATAGGTAAATACTTTTCAGTTATTGGAGTGTAACGCAAAAACGACTTGACTGATTTTGATGCAATTTAAATAGGACCAAACGACAAGCATCAGCTTTAAAACAAAAAAATAATACTCAAAATCGGTTCACCCTTTCAAAAGTTCTGAGGTAAAAACATAAAAAATACAAACGAATTGAGAACCTCCTCCTTTTTTGGAATTCGGTTAAAAATTCAATTCCGATCAGGAAATAATAAATCCTAGTTAATAATGAAAAAGGCATGGTCTCAACAAAAATACCTTTACAATAATAAAAGCATACGCATAGATCAAAACAAATCGGTCACGCTATATTTTCATTGCGCACCGTAGTTGCGGCACGTGTAGGGCGCGGGACGAGCAGCGATACGTCCTCCCTCCGCGAGCGCTAGGCGCAAACTGAGATGCAAGGTTTGTTTGTTTAGGGAGGACATAGATGCTGGCTACCGCCTGTGCGGTCGTCCAGCTCCACCGGGTTTTGGGCGAGGGCCTGGCCCTACAATAGCCCGGGAGGGAGAGGCACTTCTCCCGAGACGGGCGTAGAAGGCGAAAAGCGCTTTCTACCTCCGTCTCCTGCGGACGCCGAAAACGTACCGCTATTATAGGAGAGATGCAAGGCGTTGTGTTCCGTAATTTATAGGCCATATTGAAAAAATTGTATAAAATACATTTTTCACTAAATGAACGACAAAATATTATTATCTATTAAATAAAAACTTCAACTAATGAATTGCATATTTATTTATTTGATAAAATACCAGATTTTGTAGAAATAACAAGAAATTAGAATGGTATTTTTGTGCCAAAAGTGCCCTTTCAATCCCTTATTTACTCAGTTGTAACATATATTTATCAAAATGTTATTAATGCACTCCATTGGTGGTAATATGATTGGTTTACTGATATTTTTCAATCTGTAAAACGAATAATATTTGTTCGATAAAAAGACTGTTGAAGTCACACTGATGAAGAAATTTATGAAAACATGAGTTGGTAAAAAATTTTTTGTCGGATTTTAGTTGTTTTTTTTATTGTTTTGTTTAATGCACTCCATTCAAAAAAACAATAAACTTTCTTCCTGCATCATTTAAAAAACAAAAACTTTTATACTTTAGCTGCAACAGCCTTGAGAAAACGGCTGTAAAATGGCTTTGCTGGAATAAGGCCTCTTAAATAATAATTTTAGTACTCAATTGTGTCTGTGATGTTGATTCTACACAGATTCTACAAATAATGGTGATTATTCCGTTAACTAAAATTTACATTTGTGTTACATTTAAAATAGCCTTTCTAAAAATAGGATCATTCTATTCAATCCAAGGCAATTTTGCATCAGTTCATCAGAAAACACCAAGTCACATCACAACTAAATTAGCATAAGACGTACCCACAATTGAACACAAGAATCAACTTAAACAACACAGAAGGACTGTCATTTGCAGACATTATACAAAACTTAATTTCAATGTGAACGCAATTAGAATTATCATAATTTCATTTCCTAGCGTTATATTTTCATTTCCTAGCGTTATATGAATTTGGATTTTAGTGTGAACTGAATAAGAACTATCATAATTTAGACAATGTGTAGTAGTAGAAACATGCCCGTGGGGGCCGGCCTAAAATGTGACACCACCATCTGTACCCGTGGGTGTCAAACAAAGCGACTAAGATAATGCATCAGGTGGACAGCAGCATTTTCAATCAATCAATTATTTATTTACTGAAAATGTGTAGAACGTATAGGGTCTTAAATATTTCAAAGTGAACCAACGTTTCAACCGATAATAGGCATGCAAAATCAGCTTAAGACTTCAGTTTAAACTTTCATTATAAGTAATTAATTATTATTTTTTAACATTCTTAGGTCACGCTCTAATTAGTAATTTTATAATATAACCATAAATTATAATGAATACATGTCAATAAAATTAGAATAATAATAATATTATATAAGTAATACATTGTAATAACACATTAAAGCTTACATAATTAAAAGATTGTTATCATTTAGGAAATCTGTAACATGTAACATTTATCAATAAGTAGTGAACGTAATTTAATTTTAAAATTGAGTAAATTAGAGCTTTTAATACATTCTGGTACTTTATTAAATATTTTCGGAGCCATATAGAATACGCTTTTACCCATAAGAGTAGTCTTAGACTGCCTTAAACAGAACTTTGATTTATTACGTAAATTTTTATAACTTATTACATCACTCAACATTCTGAGGAACTGATACCTTACACTGTGATACCTAAGACGCCTGCCAAACGTAGCATACCAAACCCCCACATAATGGGGAGGCCGTGTTCAGCAGTGAACAATCCGGCTGATACAGTATAGAATCAATGCCTATAACATTAATTTATTTTTTCAGCCTCAAACACTAATAGTAGAAGAAGTCCCATCAACGCCAGGTCTCAAACCAATCAACTACGCAGCAGCAGCTAAAGCTAGCAAACCCAAGCCAAAATCAACTACCCCACCTGTAGAAAAACCTACACCACCAACACAACCTATTAAAACGGAGAAGAAAATAGACACTGTCAAAGACAAGCCTAAAACT
This sequence comes from Plagodis dolabraria, assembly GCA_963854805.1. Taxonomy (NCBI): domain Eukaryota; kingdom Metazoa; phylum Arthropoda; class Insecta; order Lepidoptera; family Geometridae; genus Plagodis; species Plagodis dolabraria. The sequence continues at coordinate 10,713,337 of OY978470.1, forward strand.
GAGCGACTCGAGAAGAAAATTGTGCCCAAGGAGAAATCTTTACCGAAAGATGTGAAAGTGCAAAGGAAAAACTCTGCTAAGTAAATTATGTAAGTGAATCAAATTGGTTTGTTGTTTTTTAAGTGTAATAGAGTCGTGGACAACTTGTTGGCCTCTCAGAATGAGATATCACAGATATTTTAAATGTTATTGGTATAAACAGCACAATCATTTTTAATAATTTACTTAACCGGCAATATTTAATATTATCAAAAATCTATGAACTATATACAACACTACAGCTACTACAATAAAAGCCAACTTACAAGTCATTGCAGGCACACAGGCAGCCCACTTGGCAGCGTGCCCATCACGCTGGCAGCATTGACCCATTGAATTGCCATGGTTATTAGTTGAGCCAAATACGTGCCAGCATTTTGATTGCGCGTCCCTCTGATAAAGTTATTCAATATGATATCATAACAACAAAACTAATCATGAACCTAGATTATTGATGGCTAATTGTACATATCGGAGATTACACATGAGTGGTCATCAAAATTATCAAAAAGTAGACATGAGGTGATTCCTAAAAAGGACTAAAATAGGGGTTAAAGTTACAGAGCAAGAGTTTCTGGGTCAATTGAGCTCCAAATAATAGTTAGATGCATTTAAAAATTCTATTGTCAAGATATAAAAGAAAACTGTTGGTAAATTAAATAGGGTTCAATAACAAATAATAAACTTACATAAGTCCATGGCATTCTCACAGTTTACCATATCTAGTGGGAATAAAATTTTAGTGCACCCTTGGAAAAAAGTAAGGAAAGGTTCGATGCATAGACTAACAGTGAAAAAGACTGACAATGCATCCTCAAGACCTCTGGTGTTGTGAATGTACATAGAAGACAAAAAAGAGATAGTGCTCTTATGCCTGTAATAAAAAATATTTCATGTTTTGTAATACGGAATAGGTTTTTATAATCTGTGATCATACTTTGCAGAGGACAATAGTTTGTCGCGAAATGTTAACACTGGCAATACTAAAACGTGAATTTTGCTTACAACGAAATTCGCAAGTAGTGTACAAAAAATTTTTAAAAATAAAATTATATACTCTTTGCCGAGAAAAGTCAAAGAGAATGTATGATTTTGTTAGGTCATGCAATTTTTTCTCATAGACAAAATTTTGCTTGTAAAAACATTAAATTAGTATCGAGTAAGTTTTTATGTAAATTAAATTGATAATAGAATTTGGGATAAAATGGAATAGGCATGTGCAAAATAATTCTGTAAAAAAAACTATGTTTGTCACTAAAACTTATTTTGGGGTGAATCAGGGTTACCATAATAATATGAATAATATATGCAAAAAATAACCGATATTATATTATTTGCATAACATATAACCGTTGCATTGTTATTTTTTTTTTTTTATTTAAAGAACTAATTACAGAAGTTTTGTTTTTATTTTTTAGGTTTAGGTGTAATTAATTATTACAAAGGTGACCTCTACAATTTCTGTTCCCTTTTATCCCAAAAGTATATTATTGTAAAATTTGGTTTAAAAATTTAAATAATTATAAAATAGTATATGTGATATTTTACAATATAATATTTGCATTTTTTCTTTGATTAAAAAATAAAATAAAATAAAAAAGAAGTGTATACAAAATAATGTCCTTATTATTAGAAAATTGTGAATATTTAGCGATAACATAATCTTATAGTAAATAGGGGTTTTGTTAATTTTTTTTATTTAAACTGCATTCTTGAAGTATAACATGTCAATTTTAAAATTTAATGAAAGTCGTTATTAATAAAAATTCTAAATTCCAAATAGAAACTCCCATATATGCATAGATACTGTTAAAATTAAAGAGCGGCCTACTTTTTTAAAATGAATGGATCATAATATTAATTGTATGGAAAAATTTATATGTTTACTTTTAGTAATTGATTAAACAATCAAATTATAAAATTATATGTTATATGTGACCATTTCAATCCTTTGAAAATCACATGGCATCTGGAATTATACAAAATTAACATGCTAAAAAGTTCTAAAAACTATCAGGTTATCTATCTGATCAATTCATTAAAATAAATGTAAAATCTAGATTATATCATCAAAAAAGAATAATGCTAGTAAAAGTTTTAGTGAAAGTGATTTTAGCCTAGACATTTAACAGCCCAAGCTAAAGATGAGGGCTGATATTGTAGTCTAGGCTAAAGTATGTTATACGCACGAGTTATACACTCGACTTATCACTGTGATTGCAAAGAAATGAAACAGTGAAATTCAATTAAATTAAAACAGTTTCATTGAAATTAAAACTGATATATCAACAATGTTCTATTTTTAAGTGTAATTATTTCAACAAAATTTATTAATAACACCCATAGGTCAGAGTGTTATTAAAGACCCAGGAAAAAAAGTAATAATTTTTAAGCACTTCGGACAGTTACAACAGGCTTACAAAAACTTAAAAAAATATTACATTGCGATATATGCATTGCTTTTATGGCAGTTGTCTAAAAAGTCTGTACCTCTACCTTTTTGGTTCTTATGTTAAATATTTTGTTTTAAGATAGGCCTTTTTGAAATGGATTTTACATTTGATTAAAAAAAAACAATGTATGTCAGTAATAACAATATTTGTTTTACTGTTTCATTTTGTATGTAGATAGTAATAATTATGTTTAAATTGTGTAAAAAATAATTCTAGACAAAAATAGTAGAGCAAGCGTTCGAGAAATGGTAGATTATTGACTGAGATTTTTATTTTACCATTGTAATTGAATATTTCGGCTATATGTACGGCATTGGTAATTGTCTTATAATTAATTTCTACCATATTTGGTGTCAGGGTTGCAACTTTAGTATATAATATACCTTTATGGTAGAAACTCTGTGTTTAGTCCTCGCAGGGATATTCTTAAAATTTACTGATAGTTTGTTACTGTTATTTAATTTAAGATTAAAATAGAATGTATAACGATATGTTTTGGTTAAGTATCCAATGAACGGGTTGTAAAGTTAAACTATTATAATATGTCCGCTATAAGTCTACAGACAAAAAAGGTTTATAGTGAAACAGTTGTCATAGACTAGATATTTTAGGGACATATAGCTTTTTGCTTTGAACTCGTGAAACAAGGTTTAAGATTATTTTTCATGCAAAATCAAAACTATCTCAGAAATTATTTTTTAGGATATTATTTTGATGTAATCGTAAGCCTTGTTTAATTTTGAGGAATACGTATTTGTCAAGCTTAAACATATCGTAAATAGTCTAATTGTCTGATGCATAAAAAATATTATAGCAGAAGTCACAACTCCGCTTATGGTTAAAGTTGCCTTTCGGAAACCATATTTGAAGTGCGCATGATACGTTCGCCTGAGATCGTATTTTCCAGTAACTTGTCCTTCTTTGATCCCGTGGCGTGATCGCGAAATAAAGGCCTCATGTTTTTTGCTCTACTGAATGGTGTTTACTGATCTGCCACATAGTGATGTGTAGAGTCGATGAGTTGTCTTGTTTTGCCTCAATTCAATTTTTTTTGTTACCATTTCTACCGTATTCATGTATAAATCTATTTTACTTTAAATATAATTTTGAACTTTGACATTAGACAATTAGCCTATGATACTAATATCGAGCTCATTAAAACTTTATAATCAAATTAATTAAGTCCTATTATTCTTTAGATACACTAATAAGTTAAAACATGTTTAGTCAACAATATAATATGTTGTATATTAAGACAAAAGTTATTCATATGTTTTACATATCCTGTTTTGTTATTGTTCAGTTAAGTCATATTATTCTTTATTAACTTATGTTACAGGTTTATTTGTCACAATAATGGTCATTATACATGCGTATTATTCCAGTAGTTAAGTTTCTTGTATTGGACGTTTGGTAACTAAAGAGAATCAAAGTCGGTTCAAACTAAATTCAGCACACAAAGCAACGCATTTAATGAGTTTGTAATATATAGAATATAAATATAATATTCTTTATAAAAAATATAATAATATTATTATTTTTATATTATAATCTTTATAAAAAATATAATAATATTATTATTTTTATATTATAATAAATAAATAAATAATAAATAAATGGGACATGACCCGTCCAACGACGACGCGTGTAGCGACGGAGAGCTAGTATTCCATACGCAACGTATTTAACTGCTTACACTTTGCAATGTTGCGCTGAGCTGTTTTTAGTTCGACCTGACTTGCGCAATTAGTCTTCATTAAGTTTCTTGAGTTTTGTTTATAATATATTAGAAATATATAAATTTGTTTTTGGATTATAATTGGATACGAAATTTTTGTAGAAATGTTACAGTTTCTTTTTTTATTTGTTTCAATATGTTTGTTATTCCTGTTTTAACTAATAAAGCGTGTGATCGTCCTCTATGTTAAAAATTGAATACTTTAAAGGTTTACTTAGTTTTTATATGTTTCTAGTTGATAATTTTAGGATAGATATGAATTATTATGAATATAAAATTCTTGTAATTTCCACGCCATAATGAAAACGCCGTAAGACAAGCTTAGGGCAACCATATAAACAGATAATTAACTGAAAGACTTAAATTCGTGAAATTATATCGTTTATTTTCTTGTGAATCGCGTGTTTCCCAATATAAATGTAATCTCACACAATAGTAATGTAAATTACAACATATAATAATTGAAAATTAGCATTAATTTGTTTTGATCGAGATTACCTAAAATAAAATATTTGGTGATATTTTGTCGACCATACGCTCAGATAATCAACACCTGCCGATGTTCCGTGTAGAAATGATATGCGTCGAAAATTATTTCGTCTCAAAAGAAATATGTTCATATTTCACATTATATTTATTTTATTGTCATTTCATACAGACTATAACAAAGTTACGCCAGAATAAATATATTTATTACGGACATAGACAAGTTTGTACGTTTAAAAAGTACACCTATGTCGGAGAATATTATAAGGTGACTCTAGAAAAGTTGATCTAACATCAAAGAATAGGTTTCGTAATGCACGACTTTCAGAATACTGAATAAGACTGTGAAATTCAAATCAAAATGTCCTATGTATAATGGACATATGACATTTTGGTTCAGTGAATTATTAATCTGATATAAAACTACTATATTTTTTATGCTATTTTTCTTTGTGTTCTGCTGGTGTATTTCCACAACTGTTCTAGACGATCCTCTCACATTAAATACGTGATTTAATAGTAAATAATGAAATAAATAAATAAACATAACAAATCAAAAAAGCACAAAACATTCGTAATGATAAAAAAATATATAATAATTATTAATGTAATAAAACTTTTTTGTCAATTGCGATTTTAGTATTCGTATAGCAATATTGTACAAAGGATTTCACTGCCAATCTATTAAGATTAGCGTGATATTATGTAGTTTATATCTTTGAAGGAGTTGAATTAAAATTTGACTAGTTTACAATATCAACACCACAAAAACGTAAAAATATTCGCAGGTTTTTTGATCAGATTCCTTAAGTGTTTTTTGACATTTTGATGGTATTGTAATAAGGACACAGTAAATTTTTGAAAAAAAAAACCTGAGCTAGGAGCAGAGTAAAGCAGTCACATGTGACTGTTTTACTGTTTGTTTATGTGTTCTTTGCGATCACTGCGTCAACGCATAAACACTGATTTTATATGTACAAACTTATCGCACATTGTCATTAAATTTGACGAAATATTTGATTACTCGTATGAAAGAACGTTGGTTTTGCTTTTCAGTCAGATTTTAATTGAACACTTCACTGTTTTTGAACTTTATCCCCTAAGTGCCTAGTAGTAATTATTATGTTTTGTGTGTTTGTCCTGCTCTATAGAATAAAATATAATAGTGTTTAGACATGTTATTAGATATAAAGTATAGTTTAATTAGTGTTATTTTGTATCGGTTTTATGGCCTGTGGCATGAGTTTGAAAATTTATTCAAAATGATACATGTCCATGATACCATTTGGACTTGCGACATTTTGGTTTTATATCTAATATACAAATTATTATATAACGACAGTATTTCGTTCAAGCTAAAGTATGTGTACCTAGTCAGACAAATTACTGATCGCTAAGGTCTTTATATGATTCGGGCGTTATTTAAAAAATATTTTAAGAAAACATTAAATTAATGTTGTAGAAAAACACATCAAATTGTATCTAGTGACGATTCCGCCTAATTTTACTGTTCCATGCGCATCGTAATAATTATAACAAAAGAAATAACAATAGAAATGGACGTGACGCCGCAAACGCCACGCAGCCAAACCGGAAGAATTTTCGACGCGTTTCGTTTCTATACGAAGCATCCTTAGGTCTTGACTCTTAAAGGCCACGATCGGGATTTTTTAAAGTGTTTTTCTAAATTAGTGTTTTCTGAAAATATATTTTGTTATCACAACTCATTTTTTTCCAAAAAAAATTTAATCCTTTTTGGTATAAAAATAATTAAGTACTGTAAAAATAAACTTAGAAATTATGTTCTACAATTTTCGCCGTGACTTTCTTTGTATCTGGTTCGGCGTTTCCTACGTTAAAGATTGAGCATAAGATTGATAATCCAAAATGTCGTAAGTAACCGTTTATTGCCCCGCAAATGTGACTGTTTGGTTTAGTACGGCAATTTGATAAAAATATTTGAACTATTATTGTATAGTTTTTTTTGGCTATTCATTTAATACATTTGGCTGGACCACATTGTAATATAATACAATAGCCCGTTTCCCGGAGGGGTGCGCAGAGACCACTGATTTATTGTTATTAATATATGTCATGAAATCGATATTGTGTACATTATGTGTAAATTTTGATATAATTAGATGTACGCATGTTATATGCTAGAGCTGTATCTTATCACAAAAAATAAATTAAAAAAAAATACATATAATGTTTAGAGAATTGAATAATAATAATGGTAATGAGAAACTCACCTTTGCTTCTTTTATTTTAAACCTTTTTTTAACCATTATTTAAAACCACAGAATAAAAAGGATCACTTCGAAAAAAGCCAGTCCAATGAATTAGCGACTCTATTTACGAAGCAATAAAGTGCACTTCAGCTCGCGAAGCATGGGCGATGGCCCGTCGACCCACTGGATATTCCCACTGGTGGGTGGACGGGGAATTCAAGTTTCCCCCTCCACCCATTGCACTAGAGTTGGAACCAAATCAACTGCTTCATCGATATTACTACAAATAATACTTCTGCTAACGTATTGGATTTAAATTTATTTTCTATCGCATGTGCATGCATTGACCTATATATACTAGACGCGACATCTCAAACGAGGATAGTCGACCGGTGCAAGTATGCTGGCCGGCATACTCTGCCCCACACGTAGCTGCACTTGCATAAATTACACGCGCTTTACGATCGAATAGTGTTTTATCATTATGAGATTGTGTAATATCATACTTGCACCGGCCGACTATCCTCGAGTTATTTTTTTTGTTCCTGACGGGAAACGAACCCGCATCCTCCGATTTCGCGCACGATACCTATTCAACTCAGCCTCACCGGAACCTTTCTCTTCTAGTGCGATATTACATGTGTATGTCTCCAGCTTACTCAATTGAAATTTCTTAATTCTGAATATGCCAATATTTAGAGCCGATTTAGTGCAATTATGAATACCAACTCAAAATTTAGGTGCCAAATAAACTTCGATGCTACACGTGATTATTAGTGTGTTAGCTGGCGTTATGGTCTCCAGCTGACACATGCTGTATATACGAAACGGCTGAAGATGTGATTATATACTATAGCCAGGGATTTAGCGCATAATTTGTGCCAGTGGCACAAAAAAATTGAAACGCCCTGCTTGAAAACTGTAGTAGTAATGACCCGATTACAACGTGTAAGCTGGAGACCACGTGTCTACAGCTGCTCATCTGTATCTTCTGAACGAATGGGCCTACGACTTTGTTTAATATGTCAAAATTTAGCGCCAAATTTGTGCCATCGGCACTAAAATTTTCAAGTCTGTAGCTATTAAGGTTTTGGAGCTACAAGCTCAAATAAACGTGTAAGCTGGAGACACATGTCCCCAGCTAGCACATGCTGTACAGCTCAAACGGGAAAGGCTAGACTACTGTTTAATAGCTTAAAATGTTGGGTAGAATTTGTGCCATCGGCACCAAAATTTTCAAAACAATGGGCCTCATAGTTTTTGCGTAATAAGCAAAAACATTTCTTCCCGCCTAAATATTTAAATATTTCGTTGAAAACGTTACTGAACGCGGCGTTGCCGTTCTGATGACTGTAGCTACAATCTGTCTTGAACCTTATTTCTATAGACTTGGAACCTATTATCGCTTTCATACATAATAAACGCTGTTGATATATAGGCTAGGAGCATGAAGGTGTCAATATAATCTGACATATATTTTATACTATTCATGCTTTCCGGATTTCAAAAGTATTGAAGCCGTCACTACTTACGAGTGGTCGTTTTAAAACGTTACTGGTTTCGAAAACAATCTTCCTATCGTTGCAATAGCGGTTTTTCAGTTTTCGTTCTGAAATGAAACTATTTAGATATTCTGAGTTTTGAAAATGGATACGATTGACGATGTATTGAATAAGGATATATTACGCGGAAGTCCACGTTTGTAGCTAGCTAGCGCATATTTCATTCGGCTGTATAGGTATAATAAGCTCCCATCGGTTTCGGAAACATTCGGTACATAGTACTTGGACACACTCGAGTTTCGTCGGGTCGCTAACTCGCTAGTCGCTACATTGCATGTAGTACCTACTCGTATGTATAGCAGGTATATACCTATCTCACTAGCTTGCTGTTGTTTGTATTATTTGATAGAGCGCGATGTTTTTGCAGTCTGTTTTTAAATTTAGGTAGGGAAGGTCGTAGTGTATTTCGTTAATGTGAACAAATAAAATGTTAAATATTTGTTTATAGATACCTACTTAGTAAGTGTAAATACCTACACACTTTAGTAGCTAAATAACAGATGTTAGGGTTCCGTACTAGAAAACAGGAACCTTTATAGGTCTGTATCTTTGGAACGGTAATAGGTAGCCGGTTGAAATTTTAACAGAATGTGTGTGAATGAATGTGTTAGTATGGCAATCTGCCATACATATTCTGTGAAAATAAGCATTAAGGTGTTTCACCAGGCAGCCGTTGCGCATAGCGTATTAGAAAAAGGTTTTGATGCAGTGATGGCTTAGTAGCATTGGCTATGAACTGCCGCGGGGATTCGAATCATGGACCTGCTGCGCAGGTCCATGATTCGAATCCCGCCGCGGGCTTGAGCATCACCACATGCCCGCCCGGCCAGCGACCACCCTCAAGTATAAAATCTGTCGCCAAGCACCTAACGGTGTGTTCCGGCAGCTATCCTTGAGAGCCAGTAATTCTAGGTTATGCATGTTATCACCGTCGACCAGATCGTATCTTACCATCAGGTGAGATTGTGGTCAAAGGCGTACCTGTAAGCAATAAAAAAAAAAAGCTGTATACATTTTCTTCGACTGGACTGATAATTTTATATAATTATATCCTGAAGGTCGTCGAATATTCCCAAAGGAACGTATTAAATGTCATCAATTAGGTATTATAATGGTGCATTTGTGTTTGCATGTCATGATATTGTATGTATCTTTTAATAAAAGCTTTTCGTCATGTTTTTCTTTTTTAAATTGCTTATTTTGAAACGTTTCTTCAAACTGTCTGCTCTTTCTATGATTTCCATATATGTTGCAGCCTTTACTAGTGCTAGGATTTTGGTCAGTATTAGGTATGTTTATAATCAATATTATGTCCTTCTGTTAACTCGTTTCCTGTTTTACTGGATAAATCTTAATTCTCTTCTTCTGTTATTTCGATTCTTATTTCCTTTGCAAATTCGGTATTTTTAAAGGAAATAAGAATTTTCGGTTGTCCTGTTTACCCGTTTTTGTGTCTTTCTACCAAACTAAAAACGTGTCTTCCACACACACATTAGGAACCACACATTCCATGGTGAATGCTGCTATCATATCGCGGGCTGTACATAGTGAAAGTAACGCTAAGTCTAGCGCATTAGACACGTTTTTGCGTTTACTGATCTGAGAGTGGTAGCGATTAAATTTGTAGATGTTTTTTCTCTTTGAAAGGACAGTGTTATATCTATTAGTAGGTAATCTGTGTCCAGGCCTTAGGCCCTTGATTAGTAATTAATATAAGAGAACTGAACTTACCATTTTTATTTCGATCAACGATGCACCGTGGATCCATCTTGGAACTCAAAATATGATTCAATGACTGACTGAATTCTTAGCCCGGCAGCACTCTTCATGCCGCAATCGGTATCCTACTAGATATTGATTTGAAGTTTTCATTACTAATACTAAAACAGTACCTATGTAACATTGCGTTTTTATTTGTAGTATTCGAAAACAATAATTCTATTGAATACTAGTCATAAACATTTTAGGTGGATATAAACTTCCTATGCTTATTAAGCCTTTGAAAACTAATCGAATTATCCCAAAGATTAAAATCACATCTGCTCTTAAGCTGCTTATGTTTAGGATCTATGTTAAAAATGTTTAACGCATAGAACAAAACGTTGTTTCTCCTTAGAAAATGAATTTATTGCACTTTAGATAAAAAAAAAAATTGGGTAAAAGATTCAAATAGATCTCGTTTCGTAGATTCCGAATATATATACAACTCAATTTCACAAAAATTGTCACATGCGTTGTTTATAGTTAGCTCGGCAGAGTTACTACTCATAAATAAAAAAAATACGAGAGAGAAATATAGTCTTGTGCGGGATTAGTACCCACGAAGTTTTTTATAACACATTTACAATTACTTCCCTTTCACATTCCGTATCATCATTTATTTACCATAGCAACGCCGTCGTTTGGTAAGTACCTATTCTGTGACGGCATCCGGCATACGCTATTGAATATGTTTACACCGTGTTTAAGCTTACTTGATTAGACTCGGTGAGCATATTCTGTACATAAACTCCTGCGGTCTAATGATGGAAAAGAACTAGATCGTAGGGACCTGTGCATGCATATAGCGAGTACACCGTGTTTAGATTTATTTGATTGAGCTCATTCACTTTATTCTGGACATAAAATTCTGAGATCTGATGAAGGATAAGAAAAAATCGAATGGAACCTTTGGAATTTCGCGACTTGAACACATAGTTATAAGTATTACACAGGACTTAACGCTCGTACGTAAAACTCCGTCTTATGTAAAAGATTCTCGCCATATTATCTTAATTATAGAAAAACTTACTCTTGAACCAGACGAGATTATAGTGAGTTTATTTTTACTAATGTTCCGGTAAAATAGTGTCTTGAGGTTATAAACGTAAAGTTGGCAAGTAACCACCTTCCAGAGAACTCCAACGTTCTACTAAGACACTGTTTGGCTGAAATTTTATATTATTTCGTCTATCGTAACAAACACTACTTCCAAGTGCATGGCGTTGCCATGGTCAGTCCGGTGGCATCAGTTAAGGCGAACATGATGACAAGATGTTTAAATCAATTTAAGATAATTCATTGGTACCCCAAAATCAAAACATACCTATATTTCACCTACTTTTATGAAAAAGCTTTTAAAAACTGGTATCACTAAGCATGTCTTTACCATCAGTGATGCACTCCGTTTATAATAACAATAGTAGCTTCGCATACCGTGTGCGTGATACACATACGATCATTTCAAACGTGGCCTGTTATTTTGGTTGCGATTGCAGAACTACTATGTTTCTAGCAGGGATTTAAATACCGCTTCATAAAGGTTACCGATTGAAACGATAACCGTATGTATGGGTTACAGATATAAACGGTCACCGCAAAGAAACGGTTGTACCGTTTCCTTTACGATTACCCGTATGATTACGGTAACCGATATAAATACCGGTATACGTTTCGGTATTTTTGTAAATTGAAATATAAAACTGTGCGAGTGCAGGCGCACGCCGCGCCGCGCCCCCTCGCCTCAGCCGCCGCCCGCGTTGGCCCTACGTGCCAATGCATGCCGCTGACAATGTTACGTACCTATTCAGCAGAATATTATTTCGATATTTGAATTCAAAGAGGCGGCACTATATAGTACAATTGTACTAGTGCCGCCTCTCCACATCAGCCGACATTATTATTAAATAGGTAGGCATACCTACTCTTGCAACTGACACGGTTATAATAATGAGTTACAGTTTTAGGATTTATCAAATAATCATACATCCACTAAGTATTTCACGAGCGCCTGGCTAGCTGCCACCCTCAAGTAGAAAATCTGTCGCCAAACATTTACCGGTGTGTTCCGCTGTGTCCTTGAGAACCAGTAATTTTGCGAGGTGGTAGAGGATTTTGCGAATGCACGCCCTCTTGCCAGGCGTGCAGGCGTGCCAGGCACGCATTCGCAAAATCCTCTACCACCAGCAGGTTCTCAAGGACAAAGCTGATTAGACCAGAAAGTGCTTGGCGACAGATTTTCTACTTGAAGGTGGTAGCTAGCCAGGCGCGCATTCGCAAATTCCTGTACCACCATGCAAAATAACTGGTTCTCAAGGACACATAGCGGAATAGACCGGTAAGTGCTTGGCGACAGATTTTCTACTTGAGGGTGGTAGCTAGCCAGGCAAAGTCAAAGTCAAAGTCAAAATCATTTATTCAATTTAGGCGTCTACGACGCTCTTATGAAGGTCAATTACAAATTTTAATATTGAAATATACTACATTGTACTGCCACGTTCAGCAAACAAAAATTATAGAGCCACTGCGAGAAGAACGGGCAAGAAACTCGGGGCCATTCTTTTAAACGTTTTTTAAAAATGTGTTAAGTACATACTATATAGTAAAATTATTACAATACTTAATTTACATTACGTAGGTGTTAGGCGCTAGCTTGGCAGAGGCGAACCAGTCCAAGCATTTTTGTCGTTTAAGTAATCACAAACTGTGTAGTAAGATTTCTTTATCAAAATATTCTTCACATGCAACTTGAATTTTCTTTCTGTGAGGGTTGTAATATGTTTGGGCAATTTATTATAAAACCGCACACAATTTCCTAAGAAGGACCTTTTATTTGTCTTTGCTAATCTAATACCTGGCACCGCTATTTTATCTTTATTCCTAGTGTTATAATCGTGAGTGTCACTGTTTGATTTAAATTTGCTCAAATTTTTACGAACATACATAATATTTTCAAATATATACAGACTTGGTAAAGTTAAAATATCAATTTCTTTCAAAATATCTCTCAGGGATTCCCTAGGATCCATTTCATATATGGCTCGAATTGCACGCTTTTGTAAGATAAAGATTGTCTCTATCTCAGCAGCAGCTCCCCACAGCAATATACCATAAGACATAATACTGTGGAAGTACGCGAAATAAACGAGCCTAGCAGTAGTTACATCTGTTAGCTGTCTTATCTTACGAACTGCATATGCAGCAGAACTAAGTCTTCCAGATAGATCATGTATATGTGGATTCCACTGTAAAGGTGAATCCATTTTAATTCCCAGGAAGACTGTCGCATTGTCAAAAGAGAGTTTTTCTAGGCCAAGCTTAATGTTTGGTTCAACATAAGTAACATTTGGTAAAGAAAACTTTAAACATTTGGTCATTTTTGAATTTAAGAGAAGATTATTAGCCGCGAACCACTTAGAGATCATAGATAACACATTATTTACATGAATAAGTTCACTATCCCTCCTATCTACTTTAAAAATTAGGGAGGTATCATCTGCGAATAAAACTATATCGCAGAAATTTTTAACCATGCAAGGCAGATCATTTATATATGCTAGAAACAGAAAAGGTCCTAAAATTGATCCTTGCGGTACGCCTATTCTTACCAAAGATCCGGAAGAAGTATTGCCATTTATTCTAACCTTCTGTAGCCTGTCTGACAGATATGACTTTATAAGATCCAGAGCTTTTCCACGAATACCATAATGTGAAAGTTTTCGAATCAGAGTGCGGTGCTCTACACAGTCAAATGCCTTAGAAAGGTCACAGAATACGGCAATAGCATCCTGTGAACTCTCCCAGGCATCAAGTATATGTGACATCAATTGAGCACCTGCATCTGTTGTGGATCTGCTCTTTGTGAAACCAAACTGATTCTCATTCAATATATTATGCTCATTAAAATGGGACAGAAGTAGTTTGAGCATAATTTTTTCGAATACTTTACTCAGAACAGGTAAGATAGAAATAGGTCTGTAATTGCAAGGGTCAGATGTAGCCCCCGACTTCAAAATTGGAGTGATTTTACTTTGTTTCATTAAGTCGGGGAAGTTTCCTTTATCAATACAAAGATTGAATATTGTTTTTAAATATGGTGCAATAATGCATATTATGGCACGCATTCGCAAAATTCTCTACCACCACGAACAATTACTGGTCCTCAAGGACACATAGCAGAATACACCGATAAGTGCTTGGCTACAGATTTTTTATTTAAGGGTGGTAGCTAGCCAGGCGCACATTCGCAAAATCCTCTACCACCACGCAAAATTACTGGTTCTCAAGGACACATATAGCTGAACACATCGATAAGTGCTTGGCGACAGATTTCCTACTTGGGCGTGGTAGCTAGCTAGGCGGGCATTATGCCCTACCACCATGCTATCCGCCATCAAGCTACCACTCTCAAAGAAAAAATCTGTAGCCAAGCACCTAGCAGTGTGTTACGGGTACGGAAGCAGTTTTTGAATATGCCTACACTGAAAATCCTATTTGAAACTAATAATGTTATTATTCCCACTTCCGTCATTCATATTAAATAATATAGGTACTTGCTAATAAACCTATAATTATCTAAACAGCGCGAGCGGTGAGTACTGCTCCCCCCACTCCCCCCCGCAGCGTATCGCGCCACCGCATCACCGCACCCCTGCCCGCCCGCTGCACTCTCATTGACTAACATAAAATACATATACCGAAATGGAATTCGGTAATCGTATCGCAATTATGCTAACAGATATATACCTGTTACCCTTATTTCATTACGGTATTTACCGAAATCGTATCGGTAAATACCCATACCGTAATATCCCTGGTTTCTAGATCAAGATTTGTAAATGCTATACCAATTTGGACTTTTGCTAACAAACTAAGAACTTTTTATATCACTTCATTTTAGTTGGTTTTGCATAACAGAATTACGAACAATTATCTTTTTTCCTTTTACGTATAAAATAACAGTATATTCATAACCAACCAGTTATCACTTATAGATATAGAGTGAAGGATTAGATTAGAATGCAATATCTTGGTCAAACAAAGAGGATGTAATAAAGAACTAGTAAATAGGTCAACATTCTGAGAGAAAACATACCTACCAACATATTTTGTAAATATTGGCACATGTTATGGTTGTCAAACAACACAACACCTTCTCCTGGTCTATACATTTACTGTTTCTTTGTAACTTCTTCTACATATCCTTAACGTGAAAGCAAAAAGTAAGTTCAAACACTATAGAAATAAGGTTCAAAACAGATTGCAGTTACAGCGAACGGACGGCAACGCCGCGTTCAGTAACGTTTTCGACGAAATATTTAAATATTTAGGCGGGAAGAAATGTTTTTGCTTATTACGCAAAAACTATGAGGCCCATTGTTTTGAAAATTTTGGTGCCGATGGCACAAATTCTACCCAACATTTTAAGCTATTAAACAGTAGTCTAGCCTTTCCCGTTTGAGCTGTACAGCATGTGCTAGCTGGGGACATGTGTCTCCAGCTTACACGTTTATTTGAGCTTGTAGCTCCAAAACCTTAATAGCTACAGACTTGAAAATTTTAGTGCCGATGGCACAAATTTGGCGCTAAATTTTGACATATTAAACAAAGTCGTAGGCCCATTCGTTCAGAAGATACAGATGAGCAGCTGTAGACACGTGGTCTCCAGCTTACACGTTGTAATCGGGTCATTACTACTACAGTTTTCAAGTAGGGCGTTTCAATTTTTTTGTGCCACTGGCACAAATTATGCGCTAAATCCCTGGCTATAGTATATAATCACATCTTCAGCCGTTTCGTATATACAGCATGTGTCAGCTGGAGACCATAACGCCAGCTAACACACTAATAATCACATGTAGCATCGAAGTTTATTTGGCACCTAAATTTTGAGTTAGTATTCATAATTGCACTAAATCTGCGCTAAATATTGGCATATTCAGAATTAAGAAATTTCAATTGAGTAAGCTGGAGACATACACATGATATTACTTGTCATTATATTAAGAAGAAAAAAAGGGGATAGGTTACCAGTTATTATCCACCGTGGTCGCCGAACACCTGGGAGTAATGTGGGAAGTACTTTTTGCAACGACGTTATGCACGGGGTTACTGACCCTACTTTTATGCACTGTCTGCAAAAATAATAGAAAATGGCAACCCACGCACAAACTTACCAGTTTAAAAAACAGCTGGAACGTTCCATTTGCGTCGTCCGTCTATCGATTGAGGATAGAGCGCATGCGCGAAAGAAGTTTTCACTTCCAGTCTGATGTGAAGAGGTCTTATATGAGCACTTGCAGGCGCTAAGAGCAACCAGAAATTTAAAAAACAGTGCCAGCCAACAGACATTAAATTTTACTTAACACTGTGCTCGAAAAATGGTTGCGAACCTCCCGTGATTTTCTAACGCGTTTTTTGACACGTAATTTTTCGTATTTTAAAGTAAAATATAAACAGTGACAACGGCGTCGAAAAAGAAGTACGTTCATAAAAAACCAATGCCTTTAACGGCTTTTGCCGTTTCGGAAAAAAGTGAGAGACTCCAATCGACAGAGTCTGAAGACGAATTGTTTTTGTCGTTACCGCCAGATATCCCCGATCCTGAAACATGTCTCTTCCTAGAGAGTTCACCTTCAATCAGGTAAGTGCAAAATACTCGTAGCTATACATTAGGTAATCCCATTCTTTTCACTTGAACCTTCTAGGGGGTCCCCGTATACTCACAATTACATTTGAACCACCAATGAAGATAAATTCAAAAATGCATATTGCATTTAAACTTGGGCGTCAGCAAATACATATAAAACCTTCAGATTTTGAGGCTATTGGTCTCACTCAGAATTTTAAAGCCAAATTTTATTTCTAATGATTTTACAGAAGGATAAAACTATGATTTAAGATATTTTTTCTATAAAATTGCACCACAAATGAAATTGTTATATCCACGAACATTTCGTCTGTTTTAGATGAATCACTACCAGACTTCGTTCAGGAAAAAAAATATAATTTTGTCTCAGTTTTGGATTGACTACATAAACTCACATGGTTTATTTTATTATCAGACACAAGCTTTTTGTTCCAAAGTTTACGTATACTTTAAGATGATGTCGTCATTGGAATCAGCCTCAACTATTACAGCTTGAATTTTAAGAGATACACTCACTGTCGTACTAAAAATACTTTAGATGATCGCACTTGGCGTCAGACATTAATTTCTAAAAGGTTTCGACTTTGGAGGTCTAGGAACTCGGAAAATATTTAGTGTAGTTTTAGGTACCCGTTTTCCTGTTTTCAGTGAATAGTGTGCAAAAACGACGTAATTAGTGGGTATTTTAACACCAATCTTGGTAATTTTAGCACAACTTTGACTGAGGCTGTAAACACAATGGCCTTATCAAGTTTCCAGTCGCGGAAGCGATGAAACGGGTCGTTCTGTGGACGGAAAAATTGACTTATTTAACTTTTTCTTGCAGTTTTAATTTGGCTTTGTTTGCAAGCATTACCTTAAACAAATGTCGGGAACCTTTTAGGTAATAACACATTCAGAATTGCTGTATCATTACGACTCGGTTCTCCTTGCACTATCTGCTAAAGGAAAGTTCGAATGCATCCAACATTTCATCGCAATGGCCGGTCAGTGTGAGATTTACCAAGGAGATAAAAAATAATAATGAATTGTTTATTGAGATAAAAACTTCACAGAATAGAATTCATACAAAAACCTTTTATCTTACAAAAATTAAATTAATAGTACATTCTCGATAAGGTTTTTTTTAACTGCGGTATGCCTTTATTAAACAAAATGCTACGAACTATATACAACACTACAGCTACTACAATAAAAGCATTTAGACAACCTACAAGTCATTGCAGACTCATAGGCAGTGTAAATGCTCCAGCCCACTCCCAGTTGGCTGCGTGCCGAGGCATGCTGGCAGCATTGCCCCGTTGAATTGCAAGTAATTAAGGTTTATTGCATGTCTAATAGGTGGGTACCTATTTCATTTGACATAATACCTATTTCTAAGATTTAATTTTTAAAATAATGAATAATTACATATTTCCGTCAAAATTATAATATTCATACATGTGACCATAATCATTACATTATTATTAAAATCCTTATATATCTATATAAATAAAAATTACGTGTCACGTTGTTTGTCCGCGATGGACTCCTAAACTATTGAACCAATTTTAAATTTGATTTTAATGCCGTGTGCAAAATTTGATCCAAATTGAAAGATAGGATAGCTTACATCTCAACTTTTAGTCGCAATTACCGGTGCGAAGCCGGGGCGGGCTGCTAGTATTAATTATATATTACACTTGCTGTCCGGCCACGACTCCGCCCGTGCTTATGTCGGTTATCGCGCAAAACCTAACCTCTTATTGCGCAGTTGGCACACCTGGGTCGCCAGTTTTTTATCTGGACGGAGCATACGTCTCGTTGTCGATGGAGCTTGCTCCAATCCCATGCCGATTAATGCTGGCGTCCCTCAGGGATCAGTGTTATCGCCTACGCTATTTATTCTGCATATCAATGATATGTTTAATGTTACAAATTTGTAACATGCATTGCTATGCGGACGATACCACGGGCGATGCGCAATATTCTGGCCGTGTTAGTGTCCCTCGCGACGAAGTAGACAGAAGCAGAACTGGTCTCGTGTCTGAAGTCGAGGGTTCATTGGAACTTGTCTCACATTGGGGACAGCAGTACCTTGTCCAATTCAACCACAAAAAACTCAGACATGCGTTTTCACCGCGAAAAAGACCCCCTTCATCATCGCTCCGCAATTTCAGGGTGTTCCCCTAGAAATCGCAGAGAGTATTGGAGATCTTGGCGTCGACATTTCCAAAGATGTCCAGTTCCGCTATCACATCGCGAGTAAGGCTGGGTTGGCATCCAGGAAACTTGGTGTGCTTAATAAGGCAAAGCGGTACTTTACGTCGAGCCAGCGACTTTTGCTTTATAAAGCACAAGTTCGCCCTCACATGGAGTACTGCTCTCACCTCTGGAATGGCACACCAAAGTACCAACTCCAGTCTCTCGATGCTATTCAGCGTCGAGCGGTCCGAATTGTCGACGACCCCGAGCTCTCTGACCACCTTGAGCCACTGAGCCTCCGTAGAGACATCGGTGCGCTCTGTGTATTCTACAGGCTCTATAACGGGGAATGCTCTCAGGAGCTGTTTGATCTTATATCGGCTTCGCGATTCTATCATCGTAGCTCGCGTCACCGTTTGAAAGCTCATCCACACATAATCGAGTCCTGGAAGTCTCACACAGCTCGATTTATGCGTTCCTTCTTACCGCATACTTGCAAAATGTGGAATGATCTTCCAGCTAGCGTTTTCCCGCAGAGCTACAATATGGATTCCTTCAAAAAGGGTGTTAAAAGAGTCTTACAGGGTCGGCAACGCATTGGTAACGCCCCTGGTGTTGCAAATGTATCTATGTAAATATAGGTGACGGTAACCGCTTACCATCAGGTGGGCCGTCTGCTTGTTTGCCACTCAATCACATAAAAAAAATGTTGGACCGGGTCTCAATCTATTTCCATACCAAATTTCATCCAAATACTCGTAAGTAGGCCCAGTAGTTTTTAAGTTTATTCGTTACATACAAAAATATAAATCTTACCTCTTTATCTATCAGAATAGATTAAACGAATTAGGTGAAAGAAAATTCTGTTGTACATTCAAATATGATGTCATTATTTAATCATTGTTATTAAGTGCCTTGTCCAAATCACTGAGATCTGTCGATCTGTCAAGCTTAGCACACCTGTCCCATTGGTCAATGAGGCTCTCAACCTTGTCAAAATCACAGAGATCTGTCGATCTGTCAAGCTTGGCACATCTGTTCCATTGGTCAATGAGGCTCTAAAAAAAAGATATTTTTTAAATAACAAAAAAGAACATCTCAAAATGTTTGTTAGGACTAGCAGAAGTCAACTTTAAGAGGTTGTCAGAATTCGCCAATAACCCTGTATACGTTTCTTTACATATTTATGCGTAGGTTTAACCCTAAGCAGCTAAATTTGATATACCTGCGACCTTATTTAACTAGGGTCCACTTATCTTTATTAAAAAGATAGCGATAAAAGGTCGGCCCGAAATAAAGCGGGCTTTTATACTGCCGGGAATGTGTTCGGGATCTCTGACGTCACGGTGATACGTCAGTGCCTATTAAGGGGCAGATTCATTTCAATCGTTTGCTCGCTGCGTGGGTAAAACTCAGTGAGCCTGACTCGCGTTGTGCCTTAATGTCATTTTAAATAAACGTTTGGATTTATTTACACCTTAATCCGATAAAGTTTTAATAAATTATATTCCTTCATAGCTATTGCAATAGTGAGATGTCCAGTAGTATTGAACGAGTCTCAACATCTGACATGCCGACCTCTCGTTTCGTTTTAAGCATAACGCGATAAGGCACACTGCGTTTTAAACACGCAGCGAGCAAACGTTTTCAATTAGGAGCACGTAATGAAACAATAATCTAACAAACTAAAACCTTTTCATATGAGGTCTAGATTGATAAAAAATAAAATAAAGAATGTACATATAATAATTAATAAATCATAAAAATACGAAAGCTGTGTAACTTCATTGAAATGATCGTTTCTAAATAAAATTAAATATGTTTTAGGTTAGAATTTTATAATGAAGTTTTTATTTATGTGTAACCTATTTTGACTTTGTTTTTGTATGTTTGATAATCGATTACTTTGCCAATTGTGAACTGATTTTGATTATTATTTTTTTGTTGGGTAGAATATATCCAAGGTGGTGTCATTTAAATTTTATCATAATTTGTTGAGTAGTTTTTAAGTTTATGCATACCTGCGGGGCGATCACGTATCTTCTGTAGCAATGAACTGCTGATTGCAACAATCAAAAATGACAGTTTTGACTTATTTTGTAGCAATGCAATCAAAAGTCAAAAGACAGATAGGTAACATACCTGCATGCGCGCAAACGTTAGTCGCCGACCGTTTTTTTTCTTTTAAACCTGAGACGATAACTGGCATATACTCTGATCGAATTAAAAATTTCCTACTATCTATTCTCTAAAGAGTTTGTAATAACATTTCATATTATTATTATTCTAAAATCTAATTAAAACAAAATTTAAGTTTCTATTGGCATTTATTGCTACAGAAGATATGTACGTGAACGCCCTGCTGGATGATTTATTGGTAATTACAACTCTTGTCGTTCAAAATATAGTAAAAAATATAAATACAGCGTATAAATTGATATGAATACGAGATCATAAACATATATGTTTAAAACTATTTAAAACAAGCTTTTCTCTGCAAACAAAACTTTTTATTAACAAGCTTTTATTAAGTTCTTGTTAATTAAACTATTAATAGCATAATTAACATAACAAACGCATGTATATTGGTGTCATAATTAAATATAGTCATCATCATGCATTGCCTAAAAACGTGTACAATTTTTTGACAAGCGACAATCAATCAAGCAAATCAACAGCAACATAGGAGAAAAATTTGATTTTAGCTTCTTGAACAATGCACACAAGTTTCAATATAATGTCAATACAATGTCTTTTATAAATTCAATTCTAGATACACACATAAAATTAATATAAATTAAATAAAAATTAATGTCAATAATAAAAATTAAATTCAGACTTTTGTCAGTAAAGAATTCGCGTAGAATATGCACTATATTTTTCTGCAATAATATTTTCTTAAGCTTAATTTTAAATAAATTTGTATTTAGGTCCAATAAGGAGCTTGGTGACTGATTGTTTATATTTGATCCATGACAGACGATTAAGTTGTTTTTTATGTGATTGTGGCGGAACAAGCTTGAGTCCCACCTGATGTTAAGCGGACTAACATCTGCCCATAACGACACATTTCGTCACAAGTGACGTATTGTACTGCAACCATCACCCTGAGACATATAGTTGTTAAGCCTCATGTGCCTGTAATTTTACTGGCTCTCAAGGACTGCTGCCGGAACACACTTTTAGGTGCTTGGCGACAGATTTACACGCGACGAGTGATACTAAACTATTATTTATTAGAGTAAACTGCATCGGAAGGCCAGAGGCTGACCTGGTTTCGAGTCCTCGCCGCCTCGGTAACTAGGACAATGCAGTATGTAACATACAATCAAATAATGTAACGCACGACCGTGCGCCATCTTGTGGAACATTTTGGAACCATTTTTTCAGAGCCACAGGGCCGCGTTCCGAGGGTCAGAGTGCGTTGTTTGGTTGCTTACTCGAAGGTTCCCAACGACTCGGTTGTTTTATAACCTTAAATATCGTTTTTGGCGGAGAATTTTCCAAAATTTATAGAATTTTTAGGATGTTTGAAAAGCAATAACTACCGTTACCTGCAAAATATAAAAGAGTGCCCATAATTATCTCATCAAGATATGTCAAGGTCATGTCAGTTAAAAATTCAACATTTTAACGACCTCTTTTAATAGTTAAAAAGTTGCGCTCTACCCGAAGGTTGTGAACGACGTTAGAGTGAAAAGTAGCACTCCGAGTGCGCTCTAACCGAGGTTCAGAACGCGCTTCTGTTAGTGAAAGGAAAATTTGAATCTACTACTTAGTCTGTGGTTTGAATCAGCTACCATCATGCGTCAGTCAGATTGAAAGTGCATGCTTATAAAGATAAACATATATTTATTGCACAAGACATGGGTAAATTATTGCATACGGTTTGTTTTCGGACTTCGTAAATTCGTTTCTCAATTTCGTTCTAAACTCAAGTGGGTACTTATTCGTCGTCGCTGGGACTCCCATATTCTCTCACTTTTTATAGTAGGTATCACAGTACCTCAAGGCACACTTCCAATTTACACTGTTCCCATTCTTTGTCTCTTAGGTCTTCAGAAAACTTTTCCCTTACGAATTCCCCATTTACGATGTCCGAAAACAAACTTGTTTTCGGACATCATAAATTCGTTTCTCAATTTCGTTCTTCAAGTGGCTACTTATTCGTTCCTGTTTTACACTGTTCCCATTCTTTGTCTCATAGGTCTTCAAAAAACCTTTACCTCAATACTCCAGCGCATAAAACTATTTTCTACGACCGTTCTTTTACAGTACAGGCCGTTCGCCCCTGGAACGCCCTCCCAATGACTATCAGATGTGTTCTAACCCTCAACGATTTTAAAACCAAACCAAGGGACCGTCTCCCTGGATTGCAAGTAGGGTTGCCATGCCAGATCAAGGTATATCAATTCCTGGACTTTATTGGGGATAGAAAGGGAGTTAAACTTTGACCTTAAGTTCAAATGTAAATAAATCTACAGTTAAACTGTCAAGTTTTTATTTATACATATAAATTTTACATTTAATGGTTTTACCTATGAAAAAAAATTACAATTATTATCATCACACATATATATTTGGGACAAAGATTTGTCATACCTCAATTAGGTAATAAATCGATATGACATAAAATAAACTTAAAACAAAATTGAGCTACCCTTTGAGGCTAACTATCAACTTATTACTTTAGCTAACTATGAACTGTCTATTAACATCTAAATAAGAAAAAACTATCACCTTTTAACTTTAACCTTTTGAATCACACACACCGCCGGCGTGCGCCGTCCGTAGCATAGTATAATTCCGGGACAGTATATCGAAATTACTGAACACGAGACAAGACACCCCATTCCGGGACTAATTCGGATTTCCCGGACGTCTGGCAACACTAGTTGCAAGTCCCATGCGCCTGTGACTTGGCCTATTCCTCTCAACGCTATGGACATGGCACCCGCACGGTGAATCCATGGAATGCTTAGTAATTCGTCTCTGTAATATTCTAGGGGATATGACACTTACTATGCCTGACCCGAAAACTGGAATTCATATATTACTCTCTAGAAAAAAAATCATGAATATGGCCCTAAAATTTCGCTTAATCATTCTTAAGTCTCATGTGCCTGTAATTCACCCACACTCATGCCGGAAGACAGCAACGTGAACATTACTGCTTGTCGTCGGTAGAAATAGGCAAGATGGCTGTACTTTTTTTTTGTTTTTGTGACGGAACAAGCTTAGGTTAGTCCACTTAACATCAGGTGGACCTCGCCAATAACAACTGCATTTCGTCACAAGTCACGAATTGCACTGCGCCCGTCACCTTGAGACAGTTGTTAAGTCGGAACACACCGTTAGGTGCTTGGTGACAGATTTTCTACTTGAGGATGGTCGCTAGCCAGGCGGCTTCCACCATGCGGTGAAGCTCAAGCCCGCGGCGGGATTCGAACCATGGACCTGCTGCGCGGCAGTTCATAGCCAATGCCACTGAGCCATCACTGCTTCGACTTCACCGGACGAATACCACAAAGAGTTCTATTGCTATTAGAAGATTAGCTGTAAACCTGTGATAAAAACCAATAAACATTACTTTTACAGGCTGTTGCGTTAGTCCCGAGTGCTTGGTTACTTTTTTGTAAGGATAACTTTTTTCGAGAGCCAGAAAAAAGTTATCCTTACAAAAAAGTAACCAACCAGTCATTCTAGGTTAAGCCTGTTAACACCTTCGACCACATCATCACTTACCATCAGGTGAGATTGTGGTCAAAGGCTTACCTATCAGCAATTAAAAAAAAAAAAAAGATAACAAAATGTTTGTTTGTTTTGGACGTTGGTCCGTCCAGACGAGATGATCGATCGCGCGGTGTCTGGTGCGCCGTGTTTTGAACCGGGAAGGGTCGAGGGCATTCTGCGTTATGATTATGAAACACTCTTTACATTTATGTCAGCCTGGTAGATATTTTCATCTCAAATCTTTGTTTGTTTTTTACCCCAGAACTTTTAACGGGTGAACCGATTTTGATAATTATATTTATTTGATAGCTGATGCTTGTCGTTTAGTCCTATTTAAATTTCATCAAAATTGGTCAAGCCGTTTTTCAGTTAGGTACACTCCAATAACGGAAAAATATTTTCCTATCTTGATGATACAGACGTTGACAGTGAATGACAATTTCATGTAATGTCATTAAAAAGAGTGAAAAAAATGTTTTAACCAAAAAACAGAACCAACTTCAACACTCTAAAGTGTGAATTAACTTGTCGAAGTCGGGACCATGCGCACAAAATTGAGATAATAGGTACTTACTTCTGAATTAACATGGTACCGACTTCAACATGTTATTTCATAGTTAGAGTGTTGATCTCGGCTCCATTTTTTTTGTGAGGATAATAAAATGTTTGTTTGTATTGTGAGTTGGTCCGTGCAGACGAGACAATCGATCGGACGCTGTCTGGTGCGGCGTGCTTTGAACCGGGAAGGAACGAGGGCATTCTGCGTTATGATTATGAAATACTCTTTACATTTATGTCAGCCTGGTAGATATTTTTGAGCGCTTCCACAACGACCTACGCTTAGGTCGTTGTGGAAGATAGGGCATCCTGGCGCGTCTAACTTTGTTTGGACATATCTATATGAAATATAGTTCAGAGCTCTTTCAGAGTGTTTCTATACTGCTTAAACGAATTAATAGAACAATATTTAATAATTTTTACTTTAATATTAAGGTAGAACTTAATTTTTTGCTTTTTAAAGGAGAGGTTTTAATTATGACTGGACATTAAATAATGGTGAAGCATTGTCGAAGAAATAACTAAAAACAATAGCATGGGCGTTAATGAAATGGAACTTTAGGGACTTTGGGACAAAATGAGGTTTTTTATTGTTCGCAGTACAGTAAAATTAACAAGGAAAATATTTACATAATAGTATTTTATGCAACTGCAAATAATAGAGGGTATTAAAGCATGAGGGTAGTTTTTTGAAGCAAGCCGCAGGGGTGTTTGAAAATAAGATTAAGTACAAGAGTGTTTTAATACCTAATTATATGCAGTTGCATACACTACTTTATTTAATCTCATGGCTATAGGTAGCTACATTAAATAAAATGCAATATAAAAACCAGCGGGTTGCGCGCGCAGCGCGCTCACCACAGATAATGTGTACTTAAGTAAATTGAATTGAAACCTCCTTGGTCGGGACACATTGTACTTTAATAATTAAAAAAATGTTTTAAAGCATTGTTTAATTTATTATTTTAAAGCATTATTATTATTATTATTTTTATATATCCTAGAGGTATATACGCATCTAAGTCAACAAGTAGGTATTTGCATAAAATACATTACTTACTATATAGGTACTTAAAACGAATAGTTTTTTAATATTCAGAACGAAAACTACCTTGATTGTTCAAAGTATTATAGGTAAAAATATAAATAGTATTTATATCGACAAGATTCAAACGTAATTATCACAAGAAACATATGGTCCTACGACTCAGCCCAACCCTACGGTGCAGTGAGTGTCCGCTTGGTCACGGCAATGTTATCTATACAGTATTTCAACTTCATAGAAACGGACGAAACGCGAGTTCGATCTCAGCCCGCGCTCAGCCCGCAGACAGTCGCGTCTGGGTCGCAGTGACGAATGGACGGTGTGTAATTTTCTTTAACAAAAAATAAGTTCATGTACATATTTAATATGACGAATAGGATATATTGTGCTGTTTTTGGTTCCATGAATTCGTCAATAACGGATCCAGAGATAACTTTTTTTAGATTACCTGGAAACTCTGAAAGGTAAGACTATAAAATAAATTTACTTACTAGTAGGTAGGTTACCTACATAATGCGTGTCTTTTTAATGGATAAGTGTATTTCCTTTTATTTCCCGAAAAAAAGCTAACTGGATTAATCAGTACTTCAGTACTAATATTATAAATGCGAAAGTAACTCTGTCTGTCTGTCTGTCTGTCTGTTACGCTTTCACGCCAAAACTACTGGACCGATTTGAATGAAATTTGGTATGGAGATAGTTTGAGACCCGGAAAAAAACATAGGATAGTTTTTATCCGACTGCGCAAAAAGAGGTTAATGTTTTCGCGCGATAACCGACATACGCGAGGGCGGAGCCGCGCCCGGAAAGCTAGTAATAAAATAAGTGAATAGAGTAAAGGAATGACAAGAGTGAAATAGGTAGTTATAGGCGGTTCATGAATCACGATACAGTAGGTACGCTTGTGTTAAAACCTCGGGGCATGTGTGTTTTGTTTTGTTACTTTGTATAATTCAAAATAAAGACGTGCTATTTTATCAGTACTTATATATAATATATAATCAGTACTTATATTATAAATGCGAAAGTAACTCTGTCTGTCTGTTACGCTTTCACGCCAAAACTACTGGACTGGACTGAATTTATAAGACTGATTTGTTATCCAAAAATAAACATGGTTCTTTAATTAAATCTACCAATCAAAAAACAACACTCATTTTTTATTTAACACTACCTATTTAATTCGCAGTCTTTTATTTGTTTATACTTAAAAAGTATATATATATAGTATATATAAACTAAATGGAAACACTAAGTAGGCAAATGTAATTAAAATGCTGGAGGCGGGCAGCCCTATCGCATGTTTACGTACCGCGCGGTGGTAGGTAGTTATTTCGAATACAGAGCCGAGTTAAGATATTGTATAGATAACATTACCGTATCTTGGTATAATAACTCTGCCTCTTGTGACACTCGAGTCAATCAATTAAAAGACATTTGTAAATCTTCTCCCAAGAACAATCCCCAGAGAATAAATAGAACGAGTGTTAAAAAGACAAGGTTAGATTTTTCAATGGAGCAAAGTACCCCAAAATTGAACAATAAACATTTATTAGTCAAAAAACCAGAAGAAGTGGATTGCAACAAAAAGACGAATAATGAGATAGAAGAAATTCAATATAAAGAAAAGCAGAAAAATTATGAAACTCCACCATTAAAATTTGAACGATGCAATAAGAAGAAAGTGCTTTTAATTGGCGACGAACAAATAAGGGGATTAGCATCAAAATTAACTACTCTGCATTTAAACACAAATATAGTATCCAAGGTGTTGTTAAACCAAATGCCCCATCGAGTGAAATCTTGGTCAGTTCTAATAAATTAACCCATTTACTATCAGAAGGCGATATCTTTATTTTATCTATGGGGAATAATGATAATGATCCATACGAATTGTTGTCGAACGTAAGCAATGCATTAAAAAATCTAAATAACTGTAAAGTTCTGTTTATTAATGTTCATAAAAATCAATTTATAAATGTGAATGAATTAAATTATGAATTAAAAATGCTACTAAAAGATTATTGTAAATTTATAAAAATTAAGGATCTATTTGTAAACAGTGGCCCGAAAAAAGCCTGGATAGACATTATAGTGTCAAAATTATGAATGCTATATCATCATGCACTTCCAATAATTTTGCGCTAAACGATATAGAATTGATAAAATTAAATAGTAGGACATATACAAATACTAATGACATTTCCAATATATTCAATAATTATTTTATAAAATTGACATCAAATAATAAAAATAATGAAAATATAAAATTGCAATTGAATAATAATGATAAAAATAATAGCACCATTTTTTTGAGCCCTGTAGATGCAAGTGAAATATACAACCTTATTATGAGCCTTAATAACAGTAGGACTAGTGGATTTGATGATATAACAACCAAATCACTAAAAATTTGTGCTTTTTTGATATGCCATCCGCTTGCACATATTATTAACCTGTCATTTGCAGAAGGCGTATTTCCAGAGCAATTAAAGTTGTCTATTATTAAACCTTTGTTTAAAAAGGGTGATAAATCTGATCCTGACAATTATCGCCCTAAAACTTTAGTCCCAATCTTATCTAAAGTACTAGAAAAGGCGATGCTTGTCAGATTAAATAGCTTCTTCGATAAATTTAACATTTTACATGAGGAACAGTTTGGTTTCCGGAAGGGAAGCTCAACTACACTAGCATGTTTTAACTTAGTAAGGATCATAACAGAAAATATAAATGAGGGTAATTCGATACTGTCGGTTTTCTTAGATATGACAAAAGCCTTTGACTTCGTCAATCACCCTTTGCTTTTGCATATACTAGATTTTTATGGCATACGAGGTCAAGCTAATAAATGGATAGATAGATAGATAGAAAATTCTTTATTTGCATACCTTAAAAATAACATTACAAAAAAACAACAAATAAACGTATACAAAGGGCGGTCTTATTGCTTAAAGCAATTTCTTCCAGACAACCGATCTGAGAAAAAGAAAAACTCGCAAAATTAGCCAGGATGGCAGTTAACAAATTAAACACTACTTATATAATAATTACCCAACTAAGTATTTACACTATTACACCTATTTAAATAAATACATATACATACATACTTACATAACCTATATATTATCTAAATAAACGTACATACAAACACTAAATAAATACATACATATACATATAAATGAGGGTAGATAGAAAGTTATTTATCAAATAGAAAACAGTACACAGAAGTTTCAAATATTGTCATTAACAAACACAGTAAAAGTACAAGAGAGAAGGTGAAATCTGACCTGTTAGTTAACAATACTGGTGTCCCACAGGGCAGTATATTGGGGCCATTATTGTTTCTAATATACATAAATGACCTCCCTAACGCCACTCCCCATAAATGTATTCTTTTCGCAGATGATACTACAATAGTGATAAAATGTTCGGACAAAAATCAAGCAGAAGAAACTGTAAATAAAGCCCTCTCTGGCCTGATCCATTGGATGGAAACTAATAATTTGAATATAAATATTAGCAAAACAAAATTAATGCAATTTCAATCTTATAATTCTAATCCTTTACAACTTGACATTACTTATAATAATCAATTCATTGACAATGTTGACAGCCATAATTTTTTAGGACTCACCCTTGACAAACATCTAAATTGGAAAATACATATAGATACATTGTGTAAGAAACTTGAACGTTTCGTTTTTGCCCTAAAAAAATTAGGAATACTGTGTCCATGGAGGCGGCGTTGATGGCATATCATGGTCATGTGTCATCTCTTCTCAGCTATGACCTGATATTGTGGGGTAACTCGGTTGAGGTAGACAGAGTATTTATGGTGCAGAAACGATGTGTGAGGGTAATTAATAGAGCTTGGATTCTAGATAGCTGTAAACCTCTTTTCAAAAAATGCAACATACTTCCTTTACCATGCTTATACATTAAAAATATTTGTGTTTTTGCCAAACAAAACCCTAACTATTTTATGAAACGCAATGAAGTATACACCCGTCAAAAAAGATCAAAGTTTGAAAATCTTTTATTTGAACCTCCTGCCCGCAAGGATTTATACAAGCGAAACGCTTATTATATGTCGTTATCAATGTACAACTGTTTACCCAATAATATAAAAATATTATCTGGAAATAAATTTGATAAGGAATTGACTGCATGGCTGCTAAATAATTGTTTTTATAGTGTTAAGGAATTTAAAGAATATAAATGTATAAATAATTGAAGTAATTAATGTATAAATAACTGTAATTAATAAATCTAATTATTATGTAAAATATAAGAATAATTTTCGATATAACTTCATGAAATATTTGCACGTCTGCTTGCAGACAGAGTACAACTGTGTCTAATAATATTTTTAAGATCTTACTTACTTGTATTCTGGCAAATAAACTATTTGATTTGAACTAGTATTACCTTGAAATAGCCAATGAGAACACTTTTGTTTTAGTCCCCGCAACCCGCACCTACCTCTTACTTCGGTGAGCTCGGATCCGAATAAAAATCTTGTAATGTGGTACTTATCTAGTGGGGGTAATCTGTGTCATAGGCCCATTTGCGCCAAAGCTCGTGTTATTTTTACTAACTGTCGTGTAATATAAACACTGGGTTTTATTATGTCTCGATTTTATCTTGCGCCAACTCAATATCTCTGATCTATCATAATTTATGTTAAATCTTAAATAATACAAAAAAGACGAATGTTTTGTTTCGTGCATTGTTGTGTAGTGATCAGTTCTCTCCGATACACTTCTGTTAAAGAAATCAGATTCTAAAAATTTAATGATTTCTTCATCATCACTGAATGATAGATCAGACATTTTGTAGGTTTTATAATATTTCAAACCTATTAATATCACAGAACTGCGGTGGGCGGTGATTCAAATACAAATACAAATACAAATTATTTATTAATAACACCATTGTTACAAGTCCTACAGTAACTATATTAGATATAGTATTGTAAAAATATTATATAATTAGGTATATAATCTCAACATGTCAAATCAATTATTTTGTATTCATCAACATTCATCAGTCATTATTATTTCATTAATTATTTAATATATCACCAAATATTAATTACGGCTTCATTCTGAATATCATTACATGTCAAATTAATGTATATAAATCACAATTATAATTACAAAATTACAATTCTTGTGCATTATCATTATAGTTTATGTCACAGTGCTTCATTAATAATTTCCGGTGATTTTAAAAATTCATCGACCTCATAAAATTGCTTCTCGTGCAGCCACGTCTTAATTTTGTTTTTAAACGAGGTGGCGGAAGCTGTGTTACGTACGGGGAATGGTATTCTATTGTATACATTTGGTCCTAGGATGTATACCGACCTCTTTGATTCATAAAATAATTATTCACTATCGAAAACAACAACAACTTTCTGCTGCTCTCAAATAGAATATTTCTGCATGACGTACCAGTACCACAGACCCTACCACTACAACCTCTTACCCTATCATACATCATTATTGACTGCTAAAAAAGTAACGAACAGCAACACTGCAAGCTAACTCTCGAGTAAAAGTAGGATAACCCCCCAATATTGGAGGGTAAATTTTGGCAGCAGATAATCCTTGTTTAACCCCGGGTTAGTGTTGGTGTAAAACGTATTTCTGATTTAACACTCGGATTATTCCTTTACTCGAGATTGGCGCAAGTGGGCCTTAGTAATTGTGTCTTAACCACCTTTTGTAATATTCACGTTTGCTCGCAACAGAAACATGTTTAGGTTACATATATTTAATAGAATATTGTTTTTCGTAAGTGATTTGTAATCTTAGGGGGCGTCCATAAATTACGTGAGGTGCTTTTTAAATTTTCTGTCCCTCCCTCCCCAGTTGGTGAGATGTCGTCAGATTTTTTTCAACCCCCTCCCCCATCCCCCAATCTCAGGTGAGATTTTTCAGAATGTGGGTTTCTTACGTAAACGCGTCGGGTTGTTATTGTAGGAAGAAAAAAAGCAATTTGCTGCGTGCTTTTATTTACGACTAGTTAAGACTAGTAATAAATATTGCTGAGAGTTATAAATGTAATAAAAATTTAACAATAGAATACTTAAAACATGACTACTGTGATAAAAAGAAAAGAATATCTACTCTAATTCAGTCCATGGAGAATTTTGCGTAGTAGGTAGTATAATTTTTTTTTGTTTCAATTAGAATTCTATTACGCACTAGTGTATAATATTATTATGCACGAGGGTGTTATAGTTCGGTTTAAGGACCTAAGAACGATGTAATAATGCTCACTTTACGAGCAAGGGTGTTGAAAATGTAATTGTCATGGTACAAGCACGAGGCTCACCTTGATGTTAAGCGGACTAACGTCTGCCTATAACAGATGCATCTTCACAACTGACGAATTGCACTGCGCCCGTAAACCTGACACATACAGTCGTTAAGTCACATGTGCCTGTAATTTTAATGGATCTCAAGGACTGCTGCCGCAACACACTGTTAGGTGCTTGACGACAGATTTTCAGATCGAGTACGCATGTATAAACGCGGTATTCAAGATACGTAGACTGATTTGCGTAATTCTTATTTACCAGTAATAAATTAGAATTGAATCCATTCAGATGCGAAACAGTACAAATCTCGTTACAATTTTGAATTGAAAACAATTTTAAATATATTTTTTTTATTATATTTTTTATGCATTCTAGGTTAGCCTTTGACGAATATCTCACCTGACGGTAAGTGATGATGTGGTCGAAGATGTTGTTCAGGCTAACCTAGAGAATTACTGATTCTCAAGGACTGCTGCCGGAACACACCGTCGAGTGCTTGGCGACAGATTTTCTACTTGAGGGTGGTAGCTAGCCAGGCGGGCATACGCGAAATGCCCTACCACCATGCTATAACGACCATCCGAAAACAACAACCGACACGCGACGGCTTAACGTGCCCTCCGAAGCACGTGCACGCTCATTAGTAATGTCACCAGCGGTCACCCATCCAACTCATGACCGAGGCGGACGTTGCTTAACTTTGCTGATCGGTTCAGAATGGTTAAGCACACTTCACTACGAGCGCTTCAAAATATATATATTACTAGCTTGCCGGGCGCGGCTCCGCCCGCGGGTATGTCGGTTATCGCGCAAAAACATTAACCTCTTTTTGCGCAGTTGGATAAAAACTATCCTATGTTTTTTTCCCGGGTCTCAAACTATTCCTATATACCAAATTTCATTCAAATCGGCCCAGTTGTTTTGGCGTGAAAGCGTATCAGACAGACAGAGTTACTTTGGCATTTATAATAGTACTGATTAAATAGGAATCGTTTCAAATTGAATACGGTCCGTCCAGACGAGACGTTATCGATCGCGGGCTGTCTGTACCGCTCCGTGCTTTGAACCGGGAAGGATCGAGGGCATTCTGCGTTATGAAACACTTTACATTTATGCTAGCCTGGTAGAAATTTTTGAGCGACAGAAGCGTAGGTCGCTGTGGCAGGTAGCGCATCCTGGCGATTGTGTTTACGTTTGTTTCGACATATCTATATGAAATATATATTTTTATACAACTGCCCAAAAAGTAGTGTAATGTTTTCAGGGTTCATGTATTATACTTAATTAAATCTTTATTGAAAAGCTTACATAGCACATAAACTGTTGAAACTCTGCCTTTTGCGTTAGTAAGTAAAAACTGTGTTGCATAAAGGCAGTCTCTCCCAGATAAGTAATATCAAAGTTTAACAATAAAAAAATAATTTGAAAAAATATCAAGTAATGAGTTATACGGTAGATACAATAAAATTGTTAAATTAATTTAGCATTTAGACTGCCTATGAGTCTGCTATGACTTATAGGTTGTCTAAATGCTTTTATTGCAGAAGCT
Organism: Plagodis dolabraria; assembly: GCA_963854805.1. Lineage (NCBI taxonomy): Eukaryota > Metazoa > Arthropoda > Insecta > Lepidoptera > Geometridae > Plagodis > Plagodis dolabraria. The sequence goes on from OY978470.1 coordinate 10,747,650, forward strand.
GTAGTGTTGTATATAGTTCGTAGTATTTTGTTTAATAAAGGCATACCGGTGGTAAAACAAAATAAAATTGCTATCGAGGACAAAAGTACTAACCTAGGATCAAACGATCTGGAAAAGCAAAATTTTATAACAATGAAAAATATAATGTTGTCTTAGGTTTTCGCGATTGTTACACATGTTTACAGTCACCCCGTGACCACGATCACTACAAAGTGTTTGAAACATCGGGACAAAAATAATAACAAATATACGCGATTTAAACCGTTTAAAGTTGTTTAATTACAATGAAAAATATGTTTATTAGTTTGATAAAACTATTTGACTATAAAATTTAGGTAATATTATAATACATTTAATAGCCCTGTTTTAAAAATATTAGTTTCTATGATTATTGATCACAATATCAATTTTAAATATAAGCAAATAATACTCGTAATAAACATCTACGTACTAAGTTAAGCGTTTAAAACTAAAATATATTGATGGGATCATAATATGACTATCGTAAATATTTGTACGTTTTTTTTTATGTATTATACTATAGAAAATATGTATGTATGTGAGTTTATTTATTCCACCATAACTTCTAAAAGGCTTTACCTATTTTAATGTATGTATTGTAAGATTTGTCTTGATAGCGCATGTGACACTAGGTACGTAGAAGAAATGAAAAATAAACTGACAGATTTCAGACGCCATAATTGTTAGCAAAATATTTTTTTTTCTTCCAAATTAATCGAGTAATCAAAATTAAGAGCTTTAAAAAACGATTCAACAAATATAAATTGCAGTTTTAATTAAGGAACATTAAAACGCACGATGGTAAATAATGTTATCTTAGGTTGGTTTTCACCTGGGGCAAGATGGTGAATGCTAATGCGACCCTGTCTTGCCCCACCTTGGCGGAGGACTGCTCACGGGGGGTTTTAGTAGGTTCAAGTCCCACACATCCCCCTCCACTACCCCCGTGGTGGAGGGGCAGAAAGAAGGCATTTCCCCCCCTCAAAAAAAAGGTTGGTATTCACGAATAATGTACTATAACAGCCGGATCGCTGTTACAGTACAGTGCAGTATTAATTTTTACTTGTTAGAAAGTACTAAGTAATTGTTACTATCAGTATGTTGTCGGTCCACCTAGTGAAGACCTATGAGAACATATATATACATGAGATTTATTGGAGTATTGGATCTTATAAAGTCATATCTGTCAGACAGGGTACAGAAGGTTAGAATAAATGGCAGTACTTCTTTCGGGTCTTTTGTAAGAATAGGCGTACCGCAAGGATCAATTTTAGGACCTTTTCTGTTTCTAGCATATATAAATGATCTGCCTTGCATGGTTAAAAATTTCTGCGATATAGTTTTATTCGCAGATGACACCTCCCTAATTTTTAAAGTAGATAGGAGGGATAGTGAACTTATTCGTGTTAATAATGTGTTATATATGATCTCTAAGTGGTTCACGGCTAATAATCTTCTCTTAAATTCAAAAAAGACCAAATGTTTAAAGTTATACTGGACTGGCAACACTGACTGTGCCTTTGTTTACATTGACTCCGTGAATAAATATTTAATTAAGTTATACGAGGGGTGATCCAAAAGTAATGATAATCAAAATAATACACGGTGGTTAATGTTACAAAAATAATTTATTTTTCTACATAGTCTCCTAATAAGGCAATACATTTAGTTAAACGTTTTTCTAAACCTAGGATTCCCTTAGAAAAAAAATCTTTTCATCCCACCATCTCGGAAAGAGTATTTTTAATCTTCAATATCTGAGTGGAAAAGCCGTTTTTATTCTCTAGAGGATAAAGTAAATTGAATTTTTAGAACATCGTGTGCACTAAGTTTGTGAATTTAAAAAAACATTAAACCTATTTACTGCTACCTCTATGGTGCCGAATATATCATACAACTTTTTTTTAATTTGTTAAAAACTCAGACTCGGAACCTTCTTGGTGTTCTTTTTTCAATTTGCTTTGTACGCGGTTCTTTACGCGGCATTTTTTCACGTCATTGTTAAACCTTATATTAAAAAAAAACAAGAAACTTGAAAACTAGTGAAAAAACTAAAATGAGTGATTCTAACGACGAGGAAGTTTGTTTGGCGCCAACAGAATTTACTGAAACTGTTAATAATGCGGAAATGAGCTTTCTCCCAAACTGAAATAAAAGTGTACCTATCTTGTGATTGTAAACGTTTTTTTTTTGCATTTAGTCATTTCCTCGCTGAGGTGGAATGAAAAGTTACGTGTTGCACTCGAGTGCAAAGATTTTTCACCTCGTGCTCTTTTGATTCCCTCGCTAACCTCAGGATTCTAATTTTGAATCACTCGCTGCGCTCGTGATTCAATTTTAGAAACCTTCGCTTGCTCGGTCATCAAAATTGAACACGCGGTTAAAAAGCAACTTTGCACTCTTGTATAACAAATAACTATTATTTTGACCCTCCCAAAATGCCTCAACAGCTGCCATCACTTCGCTATCATCTTCAAATTTCTGGCCTCGGAGATGTTCTTTGAGCCGAGGAAAGAGATAGAAGTCACTGGGAGTTAGATCCGGCGAATAGGGAGGGTGTTCGAGCAGTTCGAACCCTGTTTCTTGAATGGCAGCCATCGCAACTGCGGCTTTGTGAGCCGGTGCGTTGTCTTGGTGAAACAGCACCCCAGCTCGCAGTTTGCCGCGCCTTTTTTCTTTAATGGCCTCCCGTAATCTTCTTATTTCGTCTGCGTAATAAGAGCCCGTAATAGTAGCTCCCTTATCCAAGTATTCGACCATAATAATTCCTTCAGCGTCCCAAAAAACGGACGCCATAACCTTTCCCGCCGAACTTGAGACTGAATTTTTTCGGCGTCGGTGAGGAGGCTCGTTTCCAAGACATCGACTGCTTTTTGGTTTCTGGGTCGAAATGGTGGACCCAGGTCTCATCCATGGTCACGAAACGTGACAAAAAATTTTCTTTATCGGCTTGGAACTTCTCGAGATTAACCTTTGAAATGTCAACTCGTTTTTTCTTTTGCTCGTCTGTTAACATTCTCGGTACCCAACGCGCAGAGACCTTCTTCATGTGCAATTCGTTGGTTAAAATTCTTTGAACGCTACCATAAGAGATCCCTGTCATCTCAGCTACGTGCCTGACGGTCACTCTTCGATCTGCCATCACGATATCCTCTATCTTTTTGGCATTGTCTTCAGTGGTGGACGTGGATGGGCGTCCTTCACGATGTTCATCTTCCGTGGATGTTCTACCCAGCTTAAACTCCTTGGCCCAGCGTGCAACCGTGGAATATGGAGGGGCAGAGTGCCCCAATGTTTCCACCAAGTCGTTGTGTATGTCTTTGGTAGACATTTTTTTCAGAGAGAGATATTTAATGGCAGCTCTGATTTAGTTTTTCTCCATTTTGATGTTATCACTCCGGTTGTCAGTATTCAAATGAATGTATCTCCCTGGAATCATGGTGTATTTATACGATTTTTTCTCGCGCACCTTGTGTATGAACAAGCAAATAAATTTTTTTTTAGATTTTAATACGGTCTAGAAATACCTGATTATCATTACTTTTGGATCACCCCTCGTATTTAGCCATTTTGCCAGCTTAAGTTATTTTAAAAATGCATATAAATGTGTGATTATCTAGTAGCAGTGTTATAAAAGTGATCAAACATTACATCGGCTAGCATTGATCAAAAAATTATACGCCGTGATATAAGCAAGGATATAGTGAAAAGTATTACGATACCTGGATTTACTTTCCTGTATTACGTGAGTAATTTCACATAGCACTCATCGTCACACTGAACTACATATAATTATACAGTTAATGAAATATTACTCAAAATAAAATATCCGCCGCCATTACAAGTTGACTCATACGTAAACAATCACTGCTCACGGCTGTTTTGAATTAACCAATCACAGCCTACTATACCGATTTGGCAATACAAGAAGATAAAGCAGAATCCGTTCTTTTACTACATCACGATTTTGTGACATCTATCGGAGAGTAGCTGTACTTCATTCCTAGGCGCACAGGTTGACCAATATCTGAACCTTATACAATGTCGGCAAAATCACAAAATAGTACCATAGCCAATCCAAAGAGGTTGTCTCTTGCCATATGTCATAAATGCAAAAAATCTACTGATATTAGAAATACTGTACTATGCTCGTATTGTAAAAATAGATACGAATTTGATTGTATTGGTTATCCAGAAAAGGTATATCGTATGCTAGAACCAGAATCTAAGAAAAAATGGCAATGTAAATTTTGCGTCCAAAAATTTAAGGAAACAAGTTCATCACACAATGAACCATCTTTCATTACGACGCGGAAAAAAGTTTCTTCTCCAAATACAAATGTGACTAATACAAAATATATAAAACCAAACATTTCAGCACCACCAATTACTCAGACTTATTTGGACTCTACGTTTGACTCTCGTATACTAACTGAAGTTGACACACTGAATATTTCAATTGATTCTACACCGGACTAAAAATTGTCTAGAAGTGTCGATTACACTTTATGCGACCAAATATCTATACAAGAATTGCAAGAAACTATTTCTCAACTAAAGCTAAATCTCGCCAGCACGGAAAATGAATTAGAAAGCTCTATACTTGAACAATAACCTACAAAAACAAATAACAAAGCTTATCAAAGAAAATAGTATGCTGAAAACTTTGTGTCACTCACCATTACCTGAGCACCACACATCCAGTAGTGCAAAAAAAAAACATAGGTATTCTACGCAGTTCGAGGCATTTACTCATATGTCACCTAAGTCAGGGAAAAACTCTATGCCTGTAACCACTGTCTTAGAGACAAAAATCGTAGAGTTAGAACAAGAATTCAAAAACATCAAGAAAGAGATGGAAGATCTAACAAATAAGATCAATTTATCAAAGCAAAAATCACAAACACCAGAAAAAATACGATCTAGTCAACATATTAAGGGAGCCCATGAAGATTCAAAACATGACTCGGATAGACGAATATTAATATTCGGTACACAACAATGCGTCAATCTTGCCTCTGCATTATCAAAATCTCGTGAACATACTACATATGAACAATACTCAGTTATTGCCACAACAAAACCATATGCACTTACCACGGATATCTTACAAAATGTACTTGATAGTAACCCTAAACCAAATGATAAATTAGTATTATGTTTAGGCGAAAATGACTATGATTTAAATATACTATCACTACAGCTCAGAAATATATTCAGTAAATTTAGGGAGATTAGTATTATTGTTATGAATGTATCACGTAACTTATATTTAAATTTAGTAGACCTGAATAATTGTATAATGAAAATATGTGACGAGTATAAAAACTGTAAATTTCTAAGATGTGAATACTTTGGACATACTAATAATCTATCTAACATGTGTAAATTAATTAACCACCAGATTGACTCAATTGACTACGCAAGTAAATATTTAGATTTTAAGCAACTAAAGAAATTGATATGGCGCGATGACAAGACAAGTGTTCCAAAGCTTAAACAAACCTCTACGAAGTATTCAAGGGGCACTATCCCATATTACTTTGCTCAATCTAATCTACAGAAAACAAGGGGGGTTTCTATAGATGACACTGACACAAACCGGGAAAATAATTCCCATAAAAAAGGGACAATACCATATCATTTCAGGCGTTTAGATAAACTGATTTTTTTTTCGACTCTAACTATGACAAAAAGGTTATAAATATTCAAATTTTTCATCAAAACATAGCGAGTGTCTTATCAAAACAGGATCTGTTAGAAGTCACATTACAAGAGCTAGCGGAAGCGGGTATAAACCCTGATTTCCTATGCTTCTCTGAAACTTTTTTGAAATCTGGGTATGAAAATTATTTAAATATTAGTGGATACAAACTAAAACAAACTTCTTTTTGCAGAAATCAACATAGAGGTGGAACCTGTATTTTAGCAAAAAAGGTGTAAACTACACAGAATTAACGTTTCTAAAATATCATGCCGCACAAAATATTTTTGAAGTTTGCGGTATTGAGGTCCCTGATCACAAACTAGTTATCATCTGTTTGTATAGAACACCTTCATCGAACCCTGAAATATTTTTAGACAAATTAAATACAGTCTTACACGAAATACAGAAGAAATTTAAACACACTACTAATATTATCCTAACAGGTGACCCTACCACTATATCTATCAGATCATGACACTGCACAGTTACTGAGTTTCCCCGTCCAGCAAAGAAGTCAAACAGTAAATACCTATTTTTTGTATAAAAAAGACTACTCATCGGAAAATTTAAGGAAATTTCGAGAATGCTTAAACAGTCTATCTTTGTTTGATATATATGAGGAACCAGATTTTAACGTAGCTTTCACAAGGTTTCATGAATCATTATGCCTATATTACAATCTATGTTTTCCAAAAATAAAAGTTAAAATAAACACTAGTAATCAAAAAAAGCAGAGATGGATAAGCAAAGGGCTCAGAATCAGCTGTAAGGAAAAAAGAACACTCAAACACAAATATTACAAACATAAAACTTTAGTTTGCAAAACAAAATACTTATACTATTCTAAAATTCTAAAAAAATGTATCCACAACTCGAAAAAATACTGTAATACAACATTTATAAATAAGAGTAAAAATAAATGTAGAGCTACATGGACAGTGATAAATAACCAAATAAGTAATATAAAGCATGAAGACAATATAAGATCAATAAAATCTAATAAAAATGAATTATCAGATCCTATTGAGATATCGAATGCCTTCAACAACCATTTCATAGATACTGCAAATACTCAAATACCAAATAAAGTAACAGTTAGTTCCAGATATGTCAATCGTAACTTTATTGCAAATACAATGTTTATTAAACCTATGTCGGAAAATGAGGTTAAAAATTAAATTACTGGCCTAAATAATACCAGCTCGGAGGGTTACGATGGCATTAGCACAGGCATAATTAAGGCCTGCGTTAACGAATTAACTCCAATACTAACACACCTAATCAACTTATCGTTTTCTACAGGCAGTTTTCCTAAAGCGTTAAAAATATCAATTGTTCGACCGGTGTATAAAAGAAAAGGAAGAAAAGATGATATTAATAATTATCGTCCAATAACACTTATACCTATAGTATCAAACATTTTGGAAAAATGCATGTATAAGAAACTGTTGGACTTCTGTAACAAGTTCAATATAATTATAAAAACCCAGTTCAGTTTCCAAAAGAAAAAGTCTACCTCCTTAGCCATATATAACTTAATAAACACTATAATGACAAATTTAAACAACAAAAATTTAACGACTGGCCTGTTTTTTGATTTATCGAAGGCATTTGATTATGTGTCACATAAAATATTGTTAGATAAACTAGAAACAAACGGAATCAGAGGAGTAGCGAAAAAATGGATTGAATCTTACTTGACGGATCGATGGCAGCAAGTAATTATCAATAGAATAGATGACTTTGAAATGCAATCTTATTTGTCCGTACTTAAAAAAAATGTATGTGGCGTCCCACAAGGCAGTATATTAGGCCCAATTGTATTTCTATTATATGTTAATGACATTGCTGACATTACTTCACATAAAAGTATTTTATTTGCAGATGATATATCAATTATTGTGACTACAAAAAAATCTAATGATGCAATTTATAATCATGAAAATGACATTAATAACACTATTGACAAAATGATTTCATGGCTAGAATCTAATATCCTAAAAATTAATTTAAATAAATCAAATTATATCCAATTTCATAAATCCAAACATACACAATCCAATTTTAATATTGTTAGGTTTGCAATAACGCCTGCTAGGCGAATTACATTACAAAATTACAAATTTACGAGAGAAAAAAATATAGTCATGTGCGGGATTCGAACCCGTGTCCATCCACCCCTTTAGACGGGGTATGCTCTAACCAATTGAGCTAACATGACACAATGACTCATAACTGTAATTCTTGCTCTCGTTCTTCATGCAACCATCGTATTGGGATGGAGCGACACCTATAGTTCAACTTGCGTTGTACTACAAACAAGACCAATTTTGCAATTGGTTTTAAACTTGTAAATGATGACGCAACCTTATAATTTTAAGCTAAAGGGGTGGATGGACGCGGGTTTGAATCCCGCACATGACTATAATTTTTTCTCTCGTAAATTTGTAATTTTGTAATACACAATCCAATTTTAAGTTGAATATAAAAAATATAAATGAAGTAACCCATACAAAATTTCTAGGTGTAACAATTGATCAGGATTTAAATTGGAAAGGGCACCTAGAAAATCTGAGTAACAAGGTCAATAGATTTGTATATGCGCTCAGTCGAATAAAAAACGTAACAAATAGAAAGACAGCCATTACATCTTACCGTGCCTACGTAGAATCGATACTGCGATATGGAGTCGTAATGTGGGGAAATAGTACCGACACTAATAGAGCATTCATTGCACAGAAAAAGTGCGTTAGAGCAATATGTGGAATCCCACCAGACGAATCTTGTAAAATACTGTTTGGGATTCTTGGCTTGTTACCGCTACCTGCCCTTTATATATATGAAACTTGTATATTTATAATGCAGCATAAGTATTTATTTTTAAATGCATAGAGTACAACGCAACCCGTACAGACTGCTTAGCTATGTGTGTTAAAATATTCAATAAATAACCAAATGAATATAAAGATCTTAATATAACACAATTTAAAAAGGAAACTTATGCATGGTTGCAGGATACAAAAATTTACAATGTAAGAGACTTCCTGAAATAATTTAATAATATACTTAGTTTAAATAGTACTAATTTGCATGCTACTCGACAATACTAGACAAACATGAGCACTTTAAATTTTTTATGATATCAACTGTATACTATGTTTTACGCAAATAAAGAATCTTTATCTTTATCTTTATAATTACCAAATGTTACTTATGTTGAACCAAACATTAAGCTTGGCCTAGAAAAACTCTCTATTGACAATGTGACAGTCTTCCTGGGAATTAAAATGCATTCAACTTTACAGTGGAATCCACATATACATGATCTATCTGGAAGACTTACGCCCGGTTTCTCGACGGCTATTCAAATCTATGATCAACTAACAAAGCTGCTAAGTTAACAGCACTGTCAAATCAAATTGGGTTGCTGAAAGGGCGATTAGGATAAAATTAACTAATTAGAAATCAATGATAACTGATCAGAGAAAGTAAATTTTGTATATGGCAACCTCCCTTTTTCCCTTCAATATGATTTATCGTTCATTCACTTTCGTGTCATGTTGACAAATTAAAAGGCGGCAATTGGGTGAATTTTTCAAAAACTGATCCTAAGCGAGTGCAATTTATTTGATATTGTTTAATTTTTAAATTCTATTGTAATGGCTACTTCAAGGAGAAAAAATTACACGGAACGCGAGAAATGCTCGCTGTTGAGTATAAAAGCCTGTTCCTGGCCCTGAACTCCTCGTCACTATAATGTTCCATGGGATACATTATTTGGCGATAAACTCTAGACCTGGTTGCTCATCTTCCTTCTACTAGTCAATGACAAAGATGAAAGAGAGGATTCAATCACCTACACTATAAAGAGCAATCCAAGTATAGTTTTATTTGTTTCTGTATTGTGCACAGAAATCTTTTTGGCTGATATGTTTTCACGGTTCCGTTTTAATCACTTTGCGGGAATGTCAAAATAGTCCGCTAATAGTAACAGAAGTGGATATTTATATAAAGTTCTGAGAAAACAGCAAAATAGGGAGCAAAGTTGGTAATTTACACGTTAATCGTCCGATCTCGGTAGATTAGCTAACAAATGATTTGACAACGGGTTGACATGACATTTCAGCTTGATTGCTCGTTCAGAAACCCAACTTACGATTTAACTAGAGATTAGTGTTCAAATTTGACTGCTGTGTTAACTGATCAGAGATTACAATCAAAGTACTTGATCAGTATTCCTGCAACCCGAACTCGACTTAACAAGAGATTTGACACATGATTACTTAATTTGTTATTTGAATAGCCATCGAGAAACCGGGCGTTAGTTCTGCTGCATATGCAGTTCGTAAGATAAGACAGCTAACAGACGTAGCTACTGCTAGGCTCGTTTATTTCGGGTACTTCCACAGTATTATGTCTTATGGTATATTGCTGTGGGGAGCTGCTGCTGAGATAGAGACAATCTTTATCTTACAAAAGCGTGCAATTCGAGCCATATATGAAATGGATCCTAGGGAATCCCTGAGAGTTCTTTTTAAAGATATTGATATTTTAACTTTACTAAGTCTGTATATATTTGAAAATATTATGTATTTTCGTAAAAATTTGAGCATATTTAAATCAAACAGTGAAAATCACGATTATAACACTAGGAATAAAGATAAAATAGCGGTGCCAGGTTTTAGATTAGCAAAGACAAATAAAAGGTCCTTCTTGGGCAATTGTGTGCGGTTTTATAATAAATTGCCCAAACATATTACAACGCTCACAGAAAAAAAATTCAAGTTGCATGTGAAGAATATTTTGATAAAGAAATCTTATTACACAGTTTGTGATTACTTAAACGACAAAAATGCTTGGACAGGTTCGCCTCTGCCAAACTAGCGCCTGTCACCTACGTAATGTAAATTAAGTATTGTAATAATTTTACTATATACACTCGAGAGCAATGAATCCGGGTCACTTAAAGAATCCTAAAAATCTCGGAAACTAAAAATGCTAGGTTAATGCAATAAATTGTATTTAGTAGACAATGTAATACTCCTTAAATGAAGGTATTAAAACTTCTTAGTTATTGTAAAGTTATATCATAAAAAAATCAAATTTGAAAAAGGGCCACTTTCGAAGATGGAACTACGAAATTACAGCATTTGGTTTTGCTTTTGTTTGTAATCTGTCATTTATGTGGGTACATAAAACATGTTGATAGTGCTCTATATTCATTATTCAAGCTGAAATTATGTCGCTTACGCCTGAAGAATGCACCAGAATACTTACAATGCTGGAAACCGGCCGGAGTCAGCGCGATACAGCCAGGACTGTCGGTGTGTCGCTGTCAACAGTACAAAGAGTTCTCCGACGTTACGAAGAAACTGGTTATAACCTACGCAGACCAGGAACGGGCAGAACCAGGTGTACCACAGCACGAGAAGACCGATACTTGGTGAACACCATGCTTCGAAATCGCTTTTTCACAGGAACTGAACTCACCAATCAGTTTCGACGCCTCGGAGGAAGTAACCCAAGTGCATGGACAGTAAGACGTCGGCTTGCTGAATCTAACTTAAAACCCCTTAGACCTGCAAACGGCCCTAAACTGGAGCGTGGGCATCGTATTTCGAGACTAAGATATGCCCAGAGCCACGTAAATTGGAGTATTGAAGATTGGTCAAAAGTCATGTTCTCCGACGAATCAAAATTTATGCTCTACAAGCACGATGGAAGACACAGAGTGTATCGAGTATTACATTGTCTATTAAATACAATGTATTGCATAAACCTATCATTTTTAGTTTCCGAGATTTTTAACATTCTTTAAGTGACCCGGATTTATTGCTCTCGAGTGTAGTATGTACTTAACACATTGTTAAAAAACGTTTAAAAGAATGGCCCCGAGTTTCTTGCCCGTTCTTCACGCAGTGGCTCTATAACTTTTGTTTGCTGAACGTGACAGTACAATGTGTATATTTCAATATTAAAATTTGTAATTGACCTTCATAAGAGCGTCGTAGACGCCTAAATTGAATAAATGATTTTAACTTTGACTTTGAGTATGCTCCCTTAGTACCTAATTGAAGATTTTTGGACTGATTTGGCAAATAATTTGAAATGAAATGGATTCATTATTCAGCCACAGGCCGTGGCGCCACATCTGTAACAGTAAAATTTAATTACAATTTTGAATAGAAAACAATTATTGGAAAAGGAATTGAATCTGAATTATTTCCATTCGAATCGTTGTAACATGTTTATGTACGCCTGGTATGTATTGACTTTGATGAGTTTATGAGCGATCGAAGCGTAGGTCTCTGTGGCATGTGGGGTATTCTGACGCTTTAATTTTGTTCATTATGTAGGAAAGCGTATTTCAAATTTAGTATTTTAAAAAAATATTCAAAAAACTGTTCTGTATGGAAATTCTTATATTTTTATTTAAATGATGAACTTTTGAACTATCATGGTACCGACTTCGACAAGTAATTTCACAGTTTTGAGTGTTGAAGACAGTTCCATTTATTGTTTATACATTTTTTTGACACTTTTTAGTGACCCTTGCTACTTACGGGATCGATTGTTATGCACTATACACTTAGGATTTTTTTTTATTGCTGATAGTTAAGCCTTTGACCACAATCTCACGTGATGGTAAGTGATGATGTGGTCAAAGGTGTTAACAGGCTTAACCTAGAATGACTGGCTCTCAAGGACAGCTGCCGGAACACACCGTTAGGTGCTTGGCGACAGATTTTCTACTTGAGGGTGGTCGCTAGCCAGGCGGGCATTCGCAAAAATGCCCTTCCACCATGCGGTGAAGCTCAAGCCCGCGGCTGGATTCGAACCATGGACCTGCTGCGCGGCAGTCCATACTCAAAGCCACTCGAGCATCACTGCTTCAAATTTTTAAAAATATTTTACAGTTATTGAAGTGTTACTCAAAAACGGCTCGAGCGATTATGATAAAATTTAAATGGAACCAAACGACAAGCATGAGCTTTCAAATAAAAAAGAATTATCAAGATCGGTTCACCGACTCAAAAGTTCTGAGGTATCAAACATATAAAAACTTTCACGTCTAACTATGACTTTTTAAATTTTATACGACAAGAAGAAAACTATAAACGTACGTACTGCATGTATGGCGTCCGTGACGTCACTCCCTTCCGTGACGTCACTCCCGTCCGTGACGTCACTCCACGTCATTTAAAATATGACGAAACCAAATTTGTATGGAGCGCTACGTGCCTTAAGGGCATGGCCAGATATTATTTGTTGTACATCAGATATTAGACTACTTATACCAGGTTTAACGCTTGTACGGACATACTACCGTTTCTATATATTAGGCAAATACAAAAAAAAATAAAAAATACACGTGTCTTGTATTGGGACGCCTTTTTAAGTTCTTGTTATTTTTTTTATAAGGCTATCCGCCGTACTAAAACATTTTGTGAAAATTTCTAACAATAAGAAAAATTTTAATAACTACCTCATACACATGTTATGTGAAAATTTCAATATCCTTTTAGTTTTCTGTTGGGTCAAACTGACGGATAAACACTGGGGTGCGTTCCTGCAAGCCTTCCGCCGAGACAAATTTTGTTCTGAACGCGGATACACGCCGTTCCAGCACTCCAATCGAGCTTCATTTGATCTAGACAAGATTTGATCATACCCGTTCCGGGCGAATTGTCAGAGCTAATTATGCTCAGCCTAGCCAGATTTTTACTACCTTTTGAATATGCCAAATCTTGGCTAGCTGTCAAATGTGACAGTTTCTACAATAAATAATAAACTTTGTACAAGCTGAGCCAAGGATTAGTGATAACTACCATTAATAATTACGTATGTAATACAAAAATATTTTAACATCAAAAAACAGCGCTGTCAATTTCATATTTTGATATGGAACCTAAGGGTCGTTCCAGGTACCTTGGGGTGAATCTAGCTCGACCAGTGACCAGGGCATTGCAGGAACTCATCCCTGGAGGCTTAGTTATAAAGTCCGTTTTAACCGACTTCAAAAAAGGAGAAGGTTCCATTTAAATTTCATCAAAATTATTTTTTTCCTATCTTGATGATATAGTCATTGTGATTTACAGTGAATGCCAATCGATCCCGTAAGTAGCAAGGGAAGAATAGCAAAAAAAAATTCGTGAAAAAATTTTTTTTGCTTAAAATGGAACCGACTTCAACACTCAACTGTGGAATAATTTGTCGAAGTCGGTACCATGCGTACAATATTGTGAATAATACGTTAACAAGTTATTTCACATTTCAGTGTTGGAGTCAGTTCCATTTTTAGCTTTTTTTTTATCTTTAACGGTTTTAAAAGTACAGCCCTCGGACAGATAGCCGAGGCCACCATAATCGATTCCAATTCGATTATCAAATGGTACACAGAAATATTTAACGATTTTAGCTGCTTTATTTATGAATCGATTTAAAATTTATAACTTCCTTGTAGTCTATCGTATGGATTTATTGCAAGTTCAAGGTAAGTAACCGTAATCCGTTATTTTATTATAGCTTTCGTAAATAAAGATGGCACAAGCTGCCGCCTTGGCAGACGGTAGGTATACTTTATCCATTACAAAACAAGAGGATAAATTTTCGTCTCGTAGTAATGTAATTAAATAAGACGAAAGTTATAGTGTTCAAACGCGATGATAGAGTGACCGATTGCAATATTGTGAACTCTCACTGGAGGTGAAAATGAGGGACAAGTGAGAGTTAATCAGGGATAGTGTAGGATTCTAATGGTGAGAGAATTTTTCAAATCGGTCCAGTAGTTTTAAGTTTATTCGTTACATACAGCAATACTAATCTTTCCTCCTTATAATATAAGTGTAGCAAAGAGAATAGATGTGATTATTAATTAGAGTATTTCATCAGAATCAGATTTAGAAATACCTGGATATTGTATCCGATATGTCAGAACATTTTTGCAGCATTGGCCGAATTCCATTAGAGAAAATTTAGTGTAATTGACATAACTCACGTCATGAGAACAAATGAAAAAAGTAGGAAGTTACCACGCTTTAATTTTTTTTTATTATAAAAAGTAACTCTTTTTGGATAGGGATCTTTTGGATCTTTTTTGTCATGTGGGAAGTAAGTATGTAGGGATTTTTATAAAATTATTTAACTAATTAATGGACTTATATCTAATGAACCTTTTTTAACCTCTAAACGGACGCACGGACATTTTCACTTACTGAAATTAATACCCTTTGTATTTCACAGTAAATAAAATTCCACGACTGTCCAAAAAGAAGTAATATGTTTTCAAGGTTCATGTATGTATGTATGTATGTTGGTGAGTTTTTTATTCCACCATAACTTCTAAACGGCTTATCAGATTTTTTTATACAGATCTATGAGATTCGTCTTGATAGCGCAAGTGACGTTAGAATTCAGGCATGTCAAACTCAAAGTCATTGGTGGGCCAAATGCGTAAGGACCGTAAAGTCAGTGGGCCGCAAAACCTAACCCTAATGAAAAAAAAAACATTTCACAGACAGAGCGGTCATCATCATGAACCAGAATACTTCCACTCACTGCTGGATGTTGTTTCAAATCCCCTTCCAATGAATCCAATGAAAGGTTTGCTATAATCCCCACGCTTTGGCAGGCGGTTTGGGGATCGCAGAATGCTCACCACCGTTAATCGAGAGGATACTGCTGTCCGTCCTACGGTAGTTCTGAATGCAGTTTTAGGATAATGCCAGTTTACTCAGGTTAGGATGGGTAATAGAGGGTAATAAAATAATAGCAGGAAAATGGTATTTCAATTATTAACAAAACCTTTTTCCAGGAATATGACATCTTTTGTCTTTAACTAAATTTCCCATTTGAGGTGTAACTTTATATGCGGAAATTAGTTTTAAAACTGCATTGACGTGAGGGCAGTTGCGTCGCGATACTTGCGATCTCGCAGTAGATATGTTTCCCTCTCATTAGAGAAAATAATTGTTCACATTTGTAGATGCTCCAAAGATGTTCTAAACATTCATATAATTTTGCAAGCAAATTTCCATAACCGGGCTTCAACGACCCATCATTCGGTTCAAATCTGGGCTGCATCAAGAGGCTATTCTTAAAATTGGATCGGGCCGCAGGCATATGCCCATAGGGCCGCATGCGGCTGCGGGCCGCATGTTTGACATGTCTGCGTTAGATATATAAATAAATAATAAAAAAACAAACTGGCTGATGTTAGACGCCATATTGCGAGTTAAAAAAATGTTCTTCTACCCATTGAGTTCCGTATCAAAAGAAAGCCTTAAAAAATCGGCCAAGTGTGAGTCGGACTCGCGCACGAAGGGTTCCGTACCATTAGCTATACAACATTAGAATTCATATTTTAACCTTTTTTTGTTTTAACGTGCGTGAGTCTGACTCGCACTTGGCCAACTTTTTTGTATTTGTTGTTATAGCGGCAACAGAAATACATAATCTGTGAAAATTTCAACTGTCTAGCTATCACCGTTCTTGAGATACAGCCTGGTGACAGACGGACGGACGAACAGCGAAGTCTCAGTAATAGGGTCCCGGTTTCACCCTTTGGGTACGGAATGGAACGATAAAACGTTAACGAAAGATAAATAAATTGCAGTCGGGTTTTATTACTTTTTAAATTAATTTATACTTCTCCATAATTCACAACGGCTAGCTTTTCAGTGATATAAAAATATACCCATTCTTAGTCATCACATTATGAGTTGAATAATCGATGACTGTAAAGTCACGAACAATTATGAGTTTGAACCAACTCCGAGAATAGACAATCGATACTCCGACAATGAAACTGAATCGATTATGACTGTCGAGTAAATCACCAAGGTTCAACCATGGCGTCCTATGAGTCACGTCATGCAATATCAAGCTACACTGTTTTTTTTCCTATCTCGAGATTTGGATTCGCACGTCTTGTGCATTTGCCAGTGTTATGTTACACAATTAGACTCTTATATAAAAGTTTTCAAATTATCAGCTAAGCAATGCTTTCACGATGATTAAAATTTAACCACTGCTTATCAAAACAAAACTTTTTTAATAAAAGTTTTGTTTTGATAAATTCATTGTTTTCATTAATTTATTGTTAAGTCCTTCCGTATTAATAGAATTAACCCATGCGCTTGATAGATAATTATATGATAACTAATATAAATGGACGATATCGTCCACTGCAGATGTTAAGAGGCCACAGATAAAATCCTGATAATAATTCTTTGATTTGTAAATGCACGAGTGTTAAATGGTACATCAAGGCTACTTTATTGTATGCCCGAGCCGTAGGCGAAGGTTATAAGGTTTACCTATGCCATGATGTCATGACATGATTAGAATAATAATTAAAATATTAACGTAATACAAGTTTTGTCAGGGTAATAATAATGAATGTTATATATCTCATTGCGTTGTTACAAAAATGGTTATATTTTGTAAGATTATTAAGTTTATGATGTATATGTAAGAGGGTACGTAACTACCTGGTTTGTAATTAAAAAAAATGAGGAGATTCTCGATTCGATTGTATATTTTTGGTGTTTTATCTCATAGCTCTTATGTTCGAAAGCTGGTGATTGTCACGTGCCATTGTCCTGCTGTTTATGTTATAACATAGTTTTGAAACTATGTATTAATTATGTTGTATTTTAAATTACGTTTAATTTAGATTTTAAAGAAAATGAAACACAACAAACTATCTTCTTGGTGTCAAAGATGCTGGCAGTTTATTAAACGGAAGTAAAAACCACGCGTTTGACAAGAACCGTAAATTATTTTTCAACACCCTTGCTCGTAAAGTGAGCTTTATTATATCGTCCTTAGGTCCTTAAACCGAACTATAACACCCTCGTGCATAATAATATTATATACTAGTGCGTAATAGAATTTTCCCTATAAAGTTAACTTAGTACCTAACTGCAAATTATATGCGAGTAAACAGAGTATTTTCAATTTAACCGGGTAATTTATCCCTACAAAGTTAAGTTAGTACCTAACTCCAAATTATATGCGAGTAAACAGAGCTTTTTCAATTTATTGGGCTATACAGATTTGTAACAACAAAGAAGCTTAAGGTTAAGTATATGTGCTTAATCAATCAACATACATTTGCCACACGCAAAAAAAAACTGGCGCGCTATTTTCGAGAATTTTGTAATGTTGTTTGTATCGCATTTGTGCAATTTTTTTTCCTCGCATGGTTGTAACCTACAGCTTCGTGTATAATGAGCAACTTAGCTCACTTGTATAATAATATATTATTATAACATTTCCTCGTAAAGGATTTCTTATTTCACCAATTTCAGTATCGTAACGTATCAGCAACAACGCACAAAATATGTGCGTTATGTAATGTACTCGTAAAACGCGCAGTTTATCAAGACGCTCCGTCTTAAACGAGCGGTATTTAAATCTTAGCAAAGAGTTTTTATGTCAAAAAAGTTGTCAACATTTTATGAATAAAATTAGCCTTGGGAGATCTCTCTGTAGTCGTCCCCTCATGACTGAGGATCGTGGTCATCGTTAGATGGTCTGCACTTAGATCGGATGATCTGTCTCCATGGGCTTCTGTTCATTGCATCTTGCACGATGTTGGGGAACTTGACGGTTGATGAGTCCTTAATCTGATCCGTCCATCTGGTTGGGGATCGACCTCGTGAGCGTTTTCCGTCCGTATTCCCTTTTATATTGTTTAAGAAAGTCCGAGTTTTATTTATTTCCTCGCAAATATATTATAAAACGACGTATGACATACGTGCGCTTTGATAATTACAGCCTCTGCTTTCTTGAAGCTAGCAATATCTTATCAGCTGTAATTTTCAACTTACCTCACATATATCATAACTAGCTTTTGCCCGCGGCTTCACTCGCGTTAAGAAGTTTTATTATTAAAAATATAATCCGCTAGATATATTATCTATGCACTATGCACAAAAATGATTAATTCAAATTTCTCTCCAAAATAACGCAATGTAGATGGCGCTAGCATACAGAAATGCGTATATTTTAAACTGAAAGTTACTAATCTTATATAGCCTACACCTCAAACTCCTTTCTTAGGGGATGTCTACATCATATAGTATATTTATGCATGCAAAGTTTCAGCCCGATCGGTTTTAAATTGACAAAGTTTCATACAAACTTTCATCCCCTATTTTATCCCCTTGGGGGTAGAGTTAATCAAAATCCTTTCTTAGCGGATGCCTACTTCATAACATCTACCTGCATGCCAAATTTCAGCTCGATCCGTCCAGTGGTTTGGGCTGTGCGTTGATAGATCACTATGTCAGGCAGTCAGTCACCTTTGAGTTATATATATTTAGATGTACCTACTATTTGAATACAGGAACATAATTTCACGTTGCAGTTTTGGGTCTATATACTCATAAATTAAGCTCAAAATAACATTATTGACTAACCTCGACATTGTGCGTTAATAAATTCAAAAGTGTAACTTATCTAATTTTAAAACGAGTTTAATTTGCGAAAGTTTGAAAAATACCAATGCCTACTTTAATAGAGCTTTTACGAGCAAGTGTATTGAAAAAACTCTTCGGCAATGTATACCTACCTGCCTGACAATAATATTAACGAACCACTCGCGGCCATCTTCAAGGTTGTCGCCGAAGGTTGAATTGAAAATCAAACCGATTTAAAGTTGAATTATTTACGAGTGTACTATCACGGAATGGTTTGTGCTAGGGAAAGGAATCATGCAATTTAAATTCTTTATCGCAACGCGACGGCGCTGCTGTCGCCCTTGTACCTGAACCAGAGAGTTGAAATACTAGAGTAGTTATATCCGAACACCACTGCTCTAAAAGCTTACTAGTATTTACCTATCTACATACCTACGCACATGTATATGCAGTTTGTAATGACAAGGAAAGAACGTTCAACGTTCAATGTGACTCTGGTAATTACCCTGAATTCGTCTAGTAAAAATGGAGGGCACACAACTCATCTACAGGTAAAACAATCTTAGACCTGAACTCGATAAAGCACGACGTTGCCGAGGTTCAAAGCTCCATATGGAGAATATAGTCTTTTACAAAATTATAAATGGAAAAATTATAGACATGTGCGGGATTCGAACCCACGTCGTCCACCTTTCTTTTTATGCCTGATAGGTTTGCCTCTGACCACAATCTCACCTGATAAGTGACGATGTGGTCGAAGGTGTCAAATTACTGGCTCTCAAGGACTGAAGGAACAAACCGTTAAAATTATTATTTATTATTTACCTCTTTAGTTTTTTAGCAATTCAAAAGAGCATTTATACGAAATAAATTACTTATTAGAAAATAAAGTTTACTGTGCAAAAATCTTCAAAGCAAACCTTCTTGTTGAGTAATTTGTTTTGAAATAAACAAACATTGGCGTGGCTTCCGAAGCTCTAACTTGGTAATTAATTAAAGTTGTAACACTTTGTTTATCGTAAGAAACAGCTGTGAGAAATACCTAACTTGCGTAATAATGACTTTAATATATTTATTAGAAAGTTATTTGGAAATTCATTTTATTTGAAGCAGTGAAGTTTGCTAAGCCGTTCTTAATCGATCAGCAAAGTTAAGCAACGTCCGCCGCGGTCAGGAGTTGGATGGGTGACCGCTGGTAACATTACTACTGAGCGTGCACGTGCTTCGGAGGGCACGTTAAGCCGTCGGTCCCGGTTGTTGTCTTAGGATGGCAGTAGTTATAGCATGGTGGTAGGGCATTTTGCGAATGCCCGCCTGGCTAGCTACCACCCTCAAGTAGAAATTCTAACCAAGCACCTGACGGTGTGTTCCAGCAGCTGTCCTTGAGAGCCAATAATTCTAGGTTAGCCTGAACAACATCTTCGACCACATCATCACTTACTATCAGGTGAGATAGTGGTCAAAGGCTAACCTATCAGACATTAAAAAAAACAGTTGCATGTAGCTATCAGACGCATGTGGAGGGATTTTTACCATTTCTTCCCTCCTTTTTTTCCCCATTAGTCCTTTTTTTGTCCTTTTTTGAAGTCGGATAACTTAAAAAAAATGATGAGCTTCTCAATTCATCTACCTATATTTTTTTATGTTTGTTACCTCAGAACTTTTGACTTAGTGAACCGATTTTGATAATTATTTTTTATTTGAAAGCTGGTGCTTGTCGTGTGGTCCCATTTAAATTTCATCAAAATCGGTCAAGCCGTTTTTGAGTTACACTCCAATAACTGAAAAATATTTTCCTATCTTGATAATATAGTCGTTGATAATGAATGACAATCGATCCCCTAAGTAGCAAGGGTCACTAGAAGAGTGAATTTTTTTTTACCCAAAAGTGGATGTAATAACTTGTCGATGTCGGTACCATGCGCACAATATTGTGATACTTTATAGGTCATTTTGAACTATCATGGTACATTACTGACTTCAACAAGTTATTTCACACTTGAGTATTAAAGTCAATTCCATTTTTATTATCTGTGCCTTTAGGACTATATTTCTTGAATTATAGGTTATGGAGGGTAGATGAGTATCATCGACAGTTCCTTACTGAATCGTTTGTTTAAAAAGTGTCCGTCCAAATTTATTAAATTAGGGTGGCGCCACATTAGCATCAGAGTAAATATTAAAGGAAGCGCCAAATATTATTAGATTAGGTTAAAATCCTCACAAAGTACGAAACAACATATTATTATGATCATCTTATGTGTATCTTTAAATCTACGTAATGATTATAAAAAAATAATTAGTAGTTGAATTTTTCAATAAGTAACTACTTTAATCGACAGTAATATAATAATTATTTTAACCTGGCGTACTTCAACTCGTTTACAATTGCCACATTCATACCCTTTGTCTACATCAGCGCCATTCTGGGGGCCAATTCTCACCTCTTATAGTAAAAATAATTTGATCTTACTGACAAACTTTATACCTCCACGTCAATTAAGCAAGCTTTTAAGCGGAAAAGGAATCGCTCGGCGCTTTGATGACGTCACAACAAATAGTTCACTATTTTCGTGAACTCTGACACGCAATATTACTGTTCCAACGACAAATCCGTCATATTTATCCATCTTAAAAAAGTTACTTTCTAACAGCGGATTTAAACTTGATTTTGATTATTTCACGTAAAAAATGGATTTAATTAATTTGTAAATTACGTATGTACATTGTTTTTATTTATATTATTCTTTAAAATAAATGCAGCAAAATTATTTGACGTGTAACTATAAAAATTTACAGACAGTTTTTGTGAAGCATACAAAAAATGTCGTAAAACTATGGTGAAACCGTTCCATAGCATCGCAGTTCGAACAGTGCGAGCGGGATAACGCTATATTATAACCATCTCGTATCTCGCTTGCACATCCGTGATAAATATTTCATTCGTTCTTTAAGTAGGATCAAACCAATATTGCTTGACGCGTTTATGGGTCGGTGATAAGTTCGTGTTTGCGAATGATTATTTTAAGCATGAAACAACATGCTACTTTTATATGATGGTTTCGTAATAGGTGGGAGTTGGCCCCCTGGTAGGTTGAACTGTTAAAGCTGTAAGCAGGGTTTGGAAAACGGTATATTTTTCGAAACGTTTTCGAAACTAAATGTTTTGGTTTCGTTCGAATTGAACGCTATTAAAAACGTTTTGGAATAAGAGCATAACTTGAATCGTTTTCGGTTAATGAAACGTTTTTAACAGCCTGTAAGCTAGCTTACAGCTGGAAACTTTTTACAGGTTTTACCATATAAGATAACTCTCCTTGTCTCTACGGGCACAGTGCATCTATTATAGACAGAGTCAATCTGTTTATCTTTCTCATAATTTTAAACTAGAGGTTCTCCGAGCTGTAGACCTCGCGAGTCTGCCCATGGACAGCTTACAATTGAATAAAGGTTCACTGCGCATGCTAATGGGAGAATGGGTCAAGAAATTCAAAAATCTAGATATGTAATGTAAATTATAAATGATTTTCTTGGACATCAGTCCAATGACACGCGGGCCCTAGTGAAGGCTAGTTGTATCAGAAATAGGTAGGTAAGTAGTAAATCAGTACTTAATATTATAAATGCGAAAGTAACTCTGTCTGTCTGTCTGTCTGTCTGTCTGTCTGTCTGTCTGTTACGCTTTCACGCCAAAACTACTGGACCGATTTGAATGAAATTTGGTATGGAGATAGTTTGAGACCCGGGAAAAAACATAGGATAGTTTTTATCTGACTGCGCAAAAAGAGGTTAATGTTTTCGCGCGATAACCGACATACGCGCGGGCGGAGCCGCGCCCGGAAAGCTAGTATACAATAATTTTACATACTTGGTAACTTATTTATCTGGAATTAATATTCTGGCTACAGAAACATCGAAAATAAATAGTTGATAATACGAGAGAGAGAGCCTATCACTTAAGCAACAGACGTGCGTATCGACATTGCTTTTGAATAAAGCGCAGGCGTCCATACTTTCAACACCTTAAAATGTATACTTATCTGCGTCATTTTGAAAAAATCCAAAAACAGAAACGACAAATAAATAATGGACTTATCAAACCTGCTCACAAAATTTCACGAATCGGATGAAAAAGGCGAGGAGAACAACCGGACATACGAAAGCATTTATGTCGAAGTTGAATCAGAAACGCTTCGCTCGAACACTTCGCTCGAACTAAATTCTCGCTCGGTCAATAAACTTAAATAGATCTTGGGTGTCCCTCTGAGACTGTAACAGTAACTTAACTCTCATTTTACTATAATTTTACTGGCTCTGGACTGCTGCTGGAACACGCTGTTAGGTGCTTGGTGACAATTTTCTACTTGAGGGTGATAGCTAGCCAGGCGAGCATTCGCAAAGTGCCCTTCCACCATGGAATGAAGAACCACGGACCTGCGGCTCGGCAGTCCTTATCAGCTATTACCACCCTGCCATCATTGCATTAGGACAACGCCTAAAGCAACATGGAACGGCGAAGTCTATATTTTTTTATGCCTGGTATATTGTATACTGTATAGATTAGCCTTTAACCATTATCTCACCTGATGGTAAGTGATGATGTGGTCGAAGATGTTGTTCAGGGTAACCTAGCTGCTGGAACACACCGTTACATGCTTGGCGACAGATTTTAGACATTTGCAAAATGCCCTACCACCATGCTATAACGATACTGCCATCCTAAGACAACAACCGGGACCGACGGCTTAACGTGCCCTCCGAAGCACGTGCACGCTCAGTAGTTATGTCACCAGCGGTCACCCATCCAACTCATGACCGCGGCGGACGTTGCTTAACTTAGCTGATCGGTTAAAAACGGCTAAACAAACTTCGCTACGAGTGCGTCAATGCTGCATGTATTGCTCTAAGCTGGCTACTTACTATATGAAATTATTTAATATTCTTCAGATCATGTTTTCATGGTCATTTTTTCCCTTTTTAACCGACTTAAAAAAAAGAAGTAGGTTCTCAATTCATCTGCATTTTTTTTATTTTTGTTACCTCAAATCTTTTGACTGGGTGAACCGATTTTGATAATATTTTTTTTAATTTGAAACATTGTCAAACAAACTTGTCGTTTGGTCACATTTAATTTCATCAAAATCGGTTAAGCCATTTTTGAGTTACACTCCAATAGCTGTAAAATATTTTGTATCTAAAATATCGTGATAATATGGTCGTTGAATATCGCTCCCGTAAGTCGCAAAGGTCACTAAAATGAGTGAATAAAAATTTTAACCAAAAAATGGAACCGACTTCTACACTCAAAAGTGTGAAATAACTTGTCGAAGTCGGTGACATGCGCACAATATTGTAATAATAAGTACTTTTGAACTATCATGGTACCGACTTCAACAAGTTATTCACACTTTTGTATGTTGAAGTCGGTACAATTTTTTGGTTATTTATTTAATTACATATTGTTTATCTGGCAGCACCAACGCTCGTTTATGGCTATGTAACATCTACATTTATGAAAAACTTTTTTTTTGTTTCAGGAGCTGTCAAAGCTGGAAGAGTCAGTGCTGGGCTCGTCGGCCCCAACATCAGCGCCTCCGCTCTGCTGCTCCGTCGATATACCCACGGAGGCCATTGCTGAGGTGAGATCTTGAAAAATATAAAGTACGGCAACGCTTGCACCGAAAGCGGGTTCTGTTTTATATACGGAACCCTAAAAACGGAACAGATTTCCGACATTGAAGCAGTGATGGCTCAGTGGCATGACTGCCGGGCGGCAGGTTCATGGTTCGAATCCCGCCGCGGGCTTGAGATTCACCGCATGATGGTAGGGCATTTTGCGGATGCCCGCCTGGCTAGCGACCAACCTCAAGTAGAAAATATGTCGCCAAGTACCTAACGGTGTGTTCCGGCAGTAGTCCCTGAGAGCCAGTAATTCTAAGTTATCCTAACAAAATCTTCGACCATCGGGTGAGATAGTGGCCAAAGGCTAACCTATCAGGCATAGAAAAGAATATCCACCTTCCGAGTTTTATCGCGAAGAAACTCCGAGCATAACCCTCTCCATAACTATGTTTGATATGAATCGATTTGACATTATTTTATTTTATTTATGACAATTTTCTTTCATTTTGGTTAAAATTTTGACACCATATTTGACAATAATTTATTGAATTTTGATAGAAATTATGAAATGTATTTAGTTTTAATTAATTATTGTAATTTGATTGTAATATTATCTTAATTTTATTATAAAACACAACTCTTCTATATGTATAGGTGTAACTTACCTGAAATAAATTTATTTTGATTTTGATAGCTCGTTGAGCGACTCTGAGCTTGTCCATAAGAGCCACAGTTAAGGATCACATCTCAGTGCCAAATCAAATACATGCCCTACCACCATGCAAAAATTACTTTTTATTAAAAAAATACTATTCGCCAAAGAACCAGAGTCACCTACATAGCTTTCAGAATTAGCAACTTGAAGTGGGATTGCTCGACGAGCTTATAACCGATGGGGAAGAAAGGTTCTCGAATGGGAAACCCACTCGAGAACTTTTCTTCCCCGTTATACCTACACCGGAAAACGCAGAGTTGGTAGGCCTCCCCCGACAGAGTCCAATAGCAAAAATATATATTATTTGTAATATCGATGAAGCAGTTGATTTGGTTCCAACTCTAGTGTATATAGTGGGTGGAGGGGGAAATTTGAGTTCCCCGTCCACCCACCAGTGGGAAAGTCCAGTGGGTGGACGGGGCATCGCCCTAATTACAATACTTTTCATGGGGCTCTACAGGAATTCAAATTTTTTTTGGCCCCGGTGCTCAAAAGTGAAAGATATTCGTTTTGTCCCCCACTGGAAGGGGACATAGATGGACTGACGACATCGTAAAAGTCGCGGCCGATAGCTACAAGCGACTAATAGCCGTTCTATGGGGGAGGCATTTGTTCAACAGTGGACGTCTTCCGGCTGACGATGATGATTGACTTCAATAAGTTATTTTATATATTTCGATGTTACTAGTCAGTTTTGTTATTTCTTTAATGACAATTGATGGTTGTTCCAGGCCGTCCTGTCCCCGGATAAGGCGGGCTCCCTGTTGTCTGTGCAGTCGGCGCCGGAGCGCCCGCCCAGTCTACTCCTCGAGCTTCCACTAGCCACGGTAACAACATAATAGAACCAGAAAAAAAATTAACCAAAAAAATGGAACCGGCTTCAGCACTCTAAAGTGTGAAATAACTTGTTGAAGTCGGTACCATGATGGTTCAAAAGCACCTATTATCACAATATCGTGCGCATGGTACCGACTTCGACACGTTATTTCACACTTTTAACTGTTGAAGTCGCTTAATTTTTTGGCACTGTTTTTAGTGACCCGTGCTACTTACGGGATTGATTGACATTAATTCTCAACGACTGTGTCATCAAGATAGGAAAATATTTTTCAGTTATTGGAGTGTTCAAAAATTGCTTGACCGATTTTGAAGAAATTTAAATGGGTTTAAAAAGTAGTTAGACCAATTGGTCTAACTACTTTTTAAATCGACACATTACAGACATTCCTACTCTATGGTCAGGAATGTCTGGATACGCAGATTGTTCATATCTCTAAGTTTTATAGGTACTATTTTCTTGCACATCCAGGATGCCAAAACTACTGGACCGATTTGAATGAAATTTGGTATGGAAATAGTTTGAGACCCGGGAAAAAACATAGGATAGTTTTATCCAACTGCGCAAAAAGAGGTTAATGTTTTAGCGCGATAAACGACATACGCGCGGGCGGAGCCGCGCCCGGAAAGCTAGTTTATAATATTAGTACTGATGTTCTGTTTACAAAAACGATGTTGTTATATAATTGCAGCAAGTGGGTGCATACCTCTCAGCGATGTCTCCCACTGAGCAGGAGGAGGACTCCCTGCTCACGCTGTCGTCGGTCACGGCGCGCCCCCTGCTCGCCGCTTCCAGGAGACTCCGCCCTGCCACACAATCTACTGAGTAAGTGTCTCATATTCACACAGAGAGTTGAAATACATAGAATAGTTATATCCGAACACCACTGCTCTAAAAGCTTACTAGAATTTACCTACCTACATACCTACGCACATGTATATGCAGTGTGTAATGACAAGGAAAGAACGTTCAAATATTATGCGTCATATCTGTTGTAAGAATGAGATAAATAAGCAATTCGTGTAACCACCGAAGCGCCACGAGACGTTCCGATCACCATTATGCTGCGATCTCTTTCACTCTCTCACACCAAACAATACACATATCTCGCTCGCATCCATTTCATTGCGATTAGTTCATAAGATAAAACAAAATGACGATTTTTTGTTTTTTATTTCAACAATAAAAGTAATAATTACGCGTGAAATGAAACAGTTTTCTTAAATCTCATAGTGCCTGTATAATTGGTGCAGAGTCTAAAGACACAAGGAAGGCATATTGTCCACAGATTATTCCTGAAAAAACACAATTAGCGGCGATGTATTCACCGGACGCTCGGAAGTGCAAGACTGGTAGTGACTCAGGTAATTACCCGGCATTCGTCTAGTAAACATGGAGGGCATACAACTCATCTACAGGTAAAAAAATCTTAGTATTCACAACGAATCATAAATAGTATATTGTTTACCAAGGGAGCTAACAACCATTTCAAACTCGGTACTGGAATACATGTATCCTAGCTCAGCTCAAATAGAAAAAAATTTAAAAACTAAATTTGAATTCAACAAAATTACAAAAATTATTAATATTGTAAAAATAAATAATCATAAAATTTAGTTTTTTTTTTATATTAGAAAATGTAAGGGGCAAAAATGGAGGGCCCAAAATTTTGAGCGAAAATACACCTGAGGGTTAAAGGCGAGAGTGTTTCTTTGAATCTAGAGAGAGGAACGAAGGATTCTACTGTGGTAGAAATATAAAAACATATAGGTAATTAAAAAAACGTAAATCATATATTGGTCTGTTTGGTGATTGGAATTTTTACAAAAAAATCCACATTCTAAATTCAAATCACTTTTTATCCCTCAGGGATTAAAAATAAAAAGCTATTTTAGTCTGTGTTTACGAACTAGATATTTTCGAATAGGTGTGATGACAATATAATAAATATAATATAATTATGAAAATACGTTGAATATTAAAATTAAACACCAAATAAATAAATATTACAAAATTACAAATTTACGAGAAAAAAAATTAAGTCATGTGCGGGATTCGAACCCGCGTCCATCCACCCCTTTAGCCGGGGTATGCTCTAACCAATTGAGGTAACATGACACAATGACTCATAACTTTAATTCTTGCTCTCGTTCTTCAACCATCGTATGGAGAAGGAGCGACACCTATAGTTCAACTTGCGTTGTACTACAAACAAGACCAATTTTGCAATTGGTTTTAAACTTGTAAATGATGACGCAACCCTATAATGTTAATATTTATATTTTTTTTTTCCGGCGGTATGCCTTTATTAAACAAAATACTATGAACTATATACAACACTACAGCTACTACAATAAAAGCATTTAGACACCTATAAGTCATAGCAGACTCATAGGCAGTCCAAATGCTCCAGCCCACTCCCAGTTGGCAGCGTGCCCAGCATGCTGGCAGCATTGCCCCGTTGAATTGCAATGAAAATATATATAAATATAATATTAAAATATTTATATGTTTCCAATAACGCATGCTCTGCGGATTATTTTCTTTGATTTTTTCTTTCGTTTATTATAAAATGTTCATACTTATATCTGAAAATAGGTTCTTGATGTGCAGCTTCGTGTTTATTTTACATTCCAAACAGGATCTATCATGATATTTAGATTCTAATTATTACCTTAAACAATTATAATGACGTCTTATCCTTAAATAAATGTACCTACTATGGGAGAAACTAGTCCAACCACAACACAGGGTATCCTAGTGTGGGGGCTAGTGTGATGTAAGACAACTTTTATGTTAGCTATTTTATTGCATAGTATTATAGTAAATAGACAAATGTTACTCATGTATTGTTAAAATTCATGTCTTCTGCCTGATCTATGTACCTGTTTTTTGCACAATAAACATTATTATTATTATTATTATTACATTACAAAATTACAAATTTACGACAATTAAGAAAATTAATAAAATTAAAATTTACGAAAAATTAAGGTCATGTGCGGGATTCTTTATTTTAATTTTTTTTATTCTTGGTGGTAAGTGATGATGTGGTCGAAGATGTTGTTCAGGCTAACCTAGAATTACTGTCTCTCATTCGTACCCGCGTCCATCCTTTAGCCTCAAAATTTTTCCTCTCGTAAATTTATAATTTTGTAATGTAATCCGCAGAGCATGCGTTATTGCAAACATAAAAATATAAAAAATAATATTACAAGTTTGAAAGGGGTAAAGGCATTTATCCATTGTCATATTAATCATTTCTATTAGAAATAACCAATAAAACACTTCAAACTTTAATTACTAAGTGTAATAATTGAGAAAACCTAAGACTCCTGTTTATCTTTGGTCACCTCCCCTCCAGCAACTCGCCTCCTGACGGAGGCTACGGCTGGGTGGTGGTCTTCGGAGCCTTCATGGTGCAGTTCTGGGTCGCGGGCCTGTTCAAGTCGTACGGCGTGCTCTATGTGGAGATCATGGAGAGCTTCCCCGACTCCTCAGCGAGTGTTGCTTCATGGATACCTGCTGCGCTTTCTACGCTCTGTCTTGCTCTTGGTAAGTGGGGGGTAGTTAGGTTAATTTTGGGATGCGTCTAAACATAGATGTAAGGCTCCTAAGAGCATCATCATATAAATATGATGTCATATGTAGTTAATGATTTGATCATATATTTTGTTATTTCTAAGTTATATATACTGTTTGTTTTCCAAATAAAATAAAATGAAATAAATAAAATATTTATATGATGATATTTACGTACCTAATTTCCATCTTTATATATTAAAAATCGGACAAGTGAGAGTCGGACTCGCGCACGAAGGGTTCCGTACCATTAGCTATACAACATTAGACTTCATATTTTAGCCTTTTTTTGTTTTAAAGTCCGCGAGTCCGACTCGCACTTGGCCAAATTGTTTGTATTTGTTGTTATAGCGGCAACAGAAATACATCATCTGTGAAAATGTCAACTGTCTAGCTATCACCGTTCTTGAGATACAGCCTGGTGACAGACGGACGGACGGACGGACAGCGAAGTCTCAGTAGTAGGGTCCCGTTTTTACCCTTTGGGTACGGAACCCTAAAAATTACGTGTCACGTTGTTTGTCCGCGATGGACTCCTAAACTACTGAACCGAATTTAAATTGGAGCTACATATAGTTAAAATACGTTAACTATAGATGTCGCTCCATCCCAATACGATGGACGTGGGTTAGAATCCCGCCCATGACTTAATTTTTTCCTCTCGTAGACATATTGTACACCAATCAGTACTAATATTATAAATGCGAAAGTAACTCTGTCTGTCTGTAACGCTTTCACGCCAAAACTACTGGACCGATTTGAATGAAATTTGGTATGGAAATATTTTGAGAACCGGGAAAAAACATAGGATAGTTTTTCTCCAACTGCGCAAAAAGAGGTTAATGTTTTTGCGCGATAACCGACATACGCGCGGTCGGTGCCTCGCCCCGAAAGCTAGTTATGGTATATATTACAGACACACGTAACTCATTATGATAATACTCGTATCTATATTGTAATTTGTAATAATGCAAAAAAATTACCACAATTACATTAAAAAAACATTACAAAATGTCTTCTTCCAGCACCCCTGTCCTCAGCACTCTGCGAGAAGTACTCCTGCCGGACCGTCGTCTTTATCGGAGGACTGTTCTGCGCTGCTGGCCTGATGCTGTCATTTTTCAGCAGAGGGCTGCTCCATCTTCTTCTGAGCTTCGGAGTCATGACTGGTAAGCCATTCGTCATTGATTCCTTCTTGTTTCCTCGGCATACAGAACATTTGAAGCGCTCTTAGCGATTTTTTTCAAAGGTAATTTTTTGCCTTATATACTGTGGCGTCACTACAAAATAGAGATTAAATATGTAAAGAAATGTTAGTCAAGCTCAAAAACAGCAGGACGCAAACTTTACCGCGGCGGGTGTGGTGGTGTACCGTGCGGCGTAACAACATTACCTTCACTCATTCTAAGCACCTAATCTTTTTAAACTATTGCATAGCTTCTATCGCGGTCCTTGAGCGTGGAGACCGAATCCAGAAATTCCGTAACGAAAATAACCTAACACCCCCCACTCCGACCGGCACAGCGGTGATACTATATTTGATCAGCGCCTCTACAGTGCGTAAAAGGAACTAAATTTTGGCAGAAAAAAAGATTTTGACAGCTAACGTGTCGAGATTTATAATTGCATAAGTTGATAAGAAATACTATGTGATAGCTTTACCGCGGCAGTCTCCGAGTGCCACACGTCTTTTTTTTATACTGAACTGGTAGCACTTGACCACTATCTCACCTGATGTTGAGTGATGATGCGGTCGATGATGGAGCGCGCTTACCCAGAAGATACCTGTTCACTCGCGTTTTGAAGACCCCCATATTGTTCTTAACCGGAAACACAGACTCAGGCAGGGTGTTCCATTCCCTGGCGGTTCGTATGATGAACGAAGAAGCAAATCGCTTTGTTCGGGTAAATGGAATATCTACCATATAGCGGCATCGAGATATACGATAGAGGTCAGTGTATAGTGGTAGCGCTTCTGAGTATCCCTGGATGTCAACTCCCATCTCTTAATTCAGTCTCACTTTAACCTTATATTCACAATTTTAATTCGCACTACCACATACCACTGCATTAAACTTACATTAGAACTTCAACGTTAGAGCGGGCTGCATGCATTGAATCAAGTCATTTATGCGATGGAGATAGCGCTATATGAACATTATTGTTTCGTGATGGCCACGGTACGAAGGACACTATCAATATTTTAAGCTTAAAATATTGATGTTGGTTTTCCATAATAGTTTTTAAAAGTTGGGAGTTGGGCCCCTGGATGTCCGGTTATAGAATGGGGATGGCGGAATCAATTGACTTTGAAACATATTTTGATGCATATAAGTAGGTATATTCGTAGCGTACAATTGCTCTTTCCATCATAGGTAATTTCTGTACTAACAATTATTTAGTCTATGCTTCTATGTCGACGCTTATTCCCGTACAGGTTCCGTTTTACCACCTGACGTGTATGCAAAGCTAACTTACTTATTTTAGCTTAAATAAATAAGTTAAATACTCATTATGCTGGCTAGCAATATTTTTTAAAATGGTTGTTAACCTTATTGCGCTTATAACACTGTGGTTCAAGTCACGCAAATATGCGCTATTTGCACTGTGTGCACGCAAACGGTCGGTTCATAACTTGCTAAACAGACACCACGATAGCATAAGGACGTCATCTATGACGTCACCTCCGGCCGCAAACAACGCTCACAGAAAAGTGGTAGTGCAATGTGTGCACAAACGTCAAACTCAAATCTTGACAGATAGGTGAGGAGATTTTTGTTGTTGTGGTTAGAATGTTGAACGTACAAATATCTGTTCACAAAAGAATGCCTTGAAATGCAATACTTCTATTATCAATAATTAGATTTTGGGTGAATTGCGAAAAAGCAAATTGACAGTTAGCAGATGTTATTAGCGCGGCTACATATCGGTTCACATCGTTTGCGCGCAAACAATGCATATTCTCGTATTTCAGTTATGAACCAAGCTTTTGCAATGTATGCAGTGACAGCAGTGTTTGCGTGATTTAAACCGTAGTGTAAGTGTGGAATCGATTTGAATGAACGAAATGAACGATTTGAAGTCTGAGTGCCGTTTCAAACAAGATAACAGCTTCCTTTAGAGATAATAGTGTACTTGAGATTTAATTACATATATTAACCTTATTAATACCTATTATTAGGATAATTAATATATATTATTAGGATTTAATTATATTATATACCTATTTTAACTGTAGAAACAGGCCTGCAAACGTTGTCTTATGATTACAGGCATCGGCGGTGGTCTATCTACGACTCCTGGCATTGTCATCGTGTCCCAATACTTCGATAAACACAGGTATAGCCATTTTTCTTTAAGGCAGTGTATCTGTGGAGTCTCGTTTGATGACTTGTAGATGGTACTTTCATATTTGCTGTGAACTTGAGTTTCACACACGTGGTGAGGCATCTCTTTACCAACTACAAATAGATAAGGGTCACTAAAAAGAATGAAAAAACATTTTTAACCAAAACATGGAACTGACATAACACCCAAAAGTGTGCAATAACTTCCATGTTTTGCTTAAACATTTTTTTTCAATCTTTTACTGACCCTTGCTACTTACGGGATCGATTGTCATTCATTGTCAATGACTATATCATTAAGATAGGTAAATATTTTTCACCGCTTAACCGATTTTGATGAAATTTAAATGGGAACAAACGACAAGCATCCGCTTATAATAAGAATTTTCAAAATCGGTTCACTGAAAAGTTCCGAGGTAACAAACATAAAAAAAAACATACAAACTTGGGAACCTCCTCCTTTTAGGAAGTTGGTTAAAAATCTGTCCACAAAAGCTGTGGCTGGTCTGAGGTCACCTGTCCTTGTTAGCAAGTTCCTAATCCAGGTCTATCCTTTTAACATCTTCTACACAAGTTATCATGTTTTTTTTAGACAATAGATTCAAGATTCTTTATTGCTTCCATACAGTACTTCAGTAGTTCCGTATGGTATTATTCCATATCCATATTCCATATCCACGTTAATTACGGTTATAAAAAGAAATACAATTAATTGCAAATGTTACACATATTATACAGGGTGTCCCCAAGAAGTAGTGATATACTGAAGCTGGGAGGTAGAGGACCTAGAGGGCTATCTGAATCACCCTTATGTATTTTCAGCGATTTTTCGAATTTTCGGAGTTATGACTTTTTTTTTAATTTTTCACCTATAGCCGAGATTTTCATTTATGGTGACGTGAATTATTGCGGCAGGTGCTTGATTTTTTTTGTGCTAAGATGATAGATGGGCCAATTCATTATGATAACATTTCCTATCGTTAGATCTTTGAATGCAACTAATTAAATGCCAACAAAGATAAAATTACCCAGTATGTTAATATTTTAAGGGCCCTTGAAGTTATGAACATACTGGGTATTTTTCTCCGAAAATACGAAAAATCGCAGAGCATACATGTGGTGATTCAGATAGCCCTCTACCTCCCAGCTTCAATATATCACTAATACTTCTTGTGACACCCTGTATATAAACAATAAAAGCCCTTACAAAATGGTGTTACTATGGGCAATCTTATCGCTATAAATACTATACGCAGTGATACTATTGTCTTGTTTATTGACGGAGATTTCTGTATAAATAATGTTGAAGTTGTTGGTGGATCTATGAATAATATACCTGTCTCATTCTAGGGCATTAGCGAACGGCATATGCGTAAGTGGGACGGCGGCTGGTAGCTTCGTGTTTCCGATGTTGATTGAAAAACTGGTTGATATGTATGGGCTACACGGCACTGTGCTGCTATTAGGTGAGTCTAAAAATCCTTTATCACTCTTTACAACTTTGAAAGAATGAAAGCTTAGTGAATATCGTGTAAAGATTTATTTATTTTGATTAATACATTTATAAGTTCGCGCGGAACTAGGCCGCGCCTTAGGTATGTGAGCGGTGGGACGGAGAGGCGGGGGTGCTTCTCAGTGTACGTATATTACTTCAGTGTGTGTGTGTGCTCAGCGTTGCGAGCAGTAGGCAACCCGCCCCCTCGCCCCTGTCACCACCTAAGGCGCGGCCAACTAGTTCCGCGCGCATTATAATTTACCCATTTTAGGGGTGGCCCTAAAATGTACTGTAAATTTGAAGAAAATTTATTATTTTGCTGTCGGGTGTAAAAAATATAGAAGAAGTTAATTATTACTGTAAAGTAGTACTGCGCTAGCGGAGCAAATTTGGATGAGTAACTCTATGGTACGCAGTAGATTTGACTGCTATTCTCGCAATGTATGAGGTACCTAATAATGTGAATATATATATTTTATGTAATTGTGTATCACTTATCTTTGTATGTATTTTAATGTAAGGAAAGTTTAATTATAGTAGATAATACATTACTTTGTCTACTATATATTTATAAATTGTCAGTCTACCCGAGTGACCACGAGCTAAAGCTTCGAGATAAAACTGATGTAAAAAAACGCAATTTAATTATTGTATTTATATACTATACTTACACATAACAACGAATAATCATGCAATCACTTACTCA
The DNA here is from genome assembly GCA_963854805.1 of Plagodis dolabraria. Classification (NCBI taxonomy): domain Eukaryota; kingdom Metazoa; phylum Arthropoda; class Insecta; order Lepidoptera; family Geometridae; genus Plagodis; species Plagodis dolabraria. The sequence goes on from OY978470.1 coordinate 10,783,110, forward strand.
CTAAACAAACAATAATGGAAACTATTTGGCCTTTTGCAATAATGCCTGCACTGCGGATTACATTACAAAATTACAAATTTACGAGAGAAAAAATTGAAAGAACTTTTACAATACAATAAAACTTATTTATATTTACCTACTTTCCTTTGTTTTCTAACAATAAGTCTTTAACAATGAAATTTGTACACAATATCTACGAAAGAAAACTGAAAACTTGCAGATCAGGGGGAGGATAGACTTTAAATAAAACATTCATATTTCGGTCCGTTTACTTTCATTGAGAAGAAATTCTAACGAGCTTAATCTGTTTGATTATAAATTAATAATAAAAACGTTTATTTCTGATAAAGATTACAAAGGTCTTCCAGGAAATACAAAATGGTTAATAACTAACAACCCTGTTAGTTATTTAAAAATGATTTTAAGTTAGTTTTTAAAAATTGAAATGACTTTTTGATTATTAATTCATATCAAAAAGTCATTTCACGTCCCTAAACTAAGAAATATACTTGTATCTCAGGGTACAGAGATCCCCCTCATGACAATGGCGTTCAGGCACAAAGTATTCCAGCTTCTAAAAAGTTTGCATTAAGTTTATAACAATAATAATTGCCAAGTTATTTATGAAACTTATATATATATGTATATAAATTACTGAATAATATATTCATTAATTTACGTATTTTCTGGTTTACGATACCTTTTAGGTTATAATAAGTAACCTGATTTAGGCATCAAATAAGCTCGTGATTTGAGACGAACGTGTACATTCTTACTATTATGCATTTGATTACATTAAGCTGATTCGTTACACAAGAGAAGTAATTCATTTGAGGCAAAAGTCTTTTCCAGAGTGCGCTTCAGCGCTTCACGAGATCAGACTGCAGCCTAGAACTAATTATATCGTCTAACCAAACGATCATAACATAACACACAACGCGCTGTGCCGTGGCTGTGTGCAGCGCCACAACGCTTATAGGCTAATGTTTCTTACTAAAGTTCGCTTACAGGCAGCGCTGAAGCTAATTGCATCATCTAACCAAACTATTCAAACATGCAGCGCTAGACTACTTCTGAGGTATGCTTTCTCAAGATCAAAGACTATCAGTACACAGAATGGACATAGCTTTTGTACCTACCAAACTTTGTGAAGAGTATAGTAGTTAAAAAATAGTGAAGGTACAATTGGCTCCAGTTACAACTTTTTACTAGATGCAAAGTACCTACTTACTTTTTATCTAGATTTTACAATATGTAAATCGTATTTTACATACATTTAATTAAATATTATCAGTACTAATATTATAGTTCACGCCAAAACTACTGGACCGATTTGAATAAAATTCGGTATGGAAATAGTTTGAGACCCGGGAAAAAACATAGGATAGTTTTAATCCAACTGCGCAAAAAGAGGTTAATGTTTTTGCGCGATTACCGACATACGCGCGGGCGGAGCCGCGCCCGGAAAGCTAGTATTTTATAATTAAGGTTCTTTTAATATTTTTTATTCAATCAGAATTTGGCATATTTATTTAGTTACTTATTTCAAGAGAATCTTACAAGTAATTTACATTATAATTTATTATAATATATGCTCCATGGAGTGCTGCGCTAGAACTTTATATCCCTATATATTCCTGTGGCTGTGTAAGACGCTATGAAGGCTAAAACACTATAAGTTAGAAAGTAATGCCTTTTGAAGAACTACCATCTTACGCTGCGATCCCAAAGACCCCTGCCAAGCGTGGGGATTATGGCAAACCACCCTAATGAGGGATGCATTTGTGAAACGGTGTACGTTATGGCTGTTAATGATCATTCATAATATAAATATTATACAAAATAAAACTGAAGAGTATTGACAATTAATCATAAAAAAAATATATAAATTTATATTTGTACAATTTTTATTATATTATAATAAAAAATATGTCTTAACATAAAAATATTTTTTAACGGTTACTAACGTGTCTTTGAAGCGTTATGAATCTAAAATGTCTACAAAGAAGCAGTGCCTTTGTTACGCTCATACTTAGAAGTTGTGTAGCAAGCTTCATTTTTATTAAACATGCTGAGATGTCAGTTTATTGCTAAATCGCAGACCTTCATTTTTTCGCAGTTTATTAAGGTTCACTAATATATACCATTTGACTTTTTTCGAATTATTGTCATATAGTAGTCTTTTTCTCTCAAAAGTGTTACTAAAGAGTTTAATAACGTGGCAGGGGTTAAAAAAAATGCATACTTTTTCTCCAGTGCATTTAATATTTTCCACAGATAAATCACATCCTAGAATTTCAGCAACGCTCAAGTTTGCAGAGCATCCATCAAATATCACACTCAGAACAGTAGCAACGCCTTCATGGCATTTTGCAAGCAATATTTACTAAGTTTGCTTTTATTTGAGCACTGACAACAGCTTAAAAAGTATCCAACCGGCAACTTCCAATTTTCGTTAAGCGCAACCAGCATAAATACCAAAGCTTGGCTTGCTATTGTATCATCATCATGATCTTGCATAGGAGCAGCACCAAATTTACTGACCCCAGTGTCTGGTTTTGTATATAATTTTTGCGTTCTGCTGATAGCTACACACTAATGAGCAAAGCATTTGTTTATTGACATTAGCGTTGGATTGGGATTTCTTCTTTAGTACTGCAGAGGATTCAGCTCTGAAACCCGGTTCTGCATTAATCATTGAATACCTTCTGCACAGGGTCCTGGGGTGCGGCCTTCTTGTTACGCCTTATTGTACAAGTCTCTGACGTATTTATAAGCAACCGGTGAATAATAAAGTTGAAGCAAATTTTCGCTATGGTGCAGTATATAATTAGTAATTTGTGTATTTATGTCTTTTCATCAAAAATTTATGGAGTTACACCACCTCAGCTTTGACAATAAAATCATTTTCAGCTTTTATTTCAAAAAGGTGCTTACTTCTTAGCTTTTGGACAATTTTTTTATACGTTTGACACTTCTTTTTATAGTAGATGCATTGTTTTTTAATTTTTTTTAACTTCTCTGCAAGTACTTTTTTAGCTGTAGATTCTTTGTGTAGTTTTCTTTTCAATACAATTATTCTTTGTGTATCAAATATATTACTAGAACTGCTTACTGATAAAGACAATGGGTTATCACCTTGATTGGCTTCAAACGTTTCTTCTGGTGTGACTGGGTCTTCGCATGGTACTGCGGTATTTTTTAATCGAATTTTTCCTGCTTTTGTGACATATTTATCTTCATTTTTAAAATGTGTAGAGCATATTACCGTGTACTGTGAAGGTAACCATGTTTCTTCGCTACGGTTTTTTTGAATGAACTTAATCCAGTCTTCACATTTTTCGTGGCCCATTCGTGGAATCCTATAAATAAAAATAATAGGTACATAGAAAAGCTTATTCTAACTAGAAGGTAGTGATTAATCGACGTTTGGCTGCTGGATAGTGACCGTGATTGATATAAGTATACTGTACTATACTGTAACAGCCGCATCGTCCACTGCTGAACACAGCCTCCCTTATGTAGGGGGTATTAGCCATAATCCCCACGCTTGGCAGATGGTTTCGGGTCGCAGTGCAAGATGGCATAATTCTTAAGAAGGCGCTGCTGCCCACTTTCTAGTCTTTTTCCCTTAGTCGACTTACATGCTTACTTAGTACTTGACTTAGTACGACACACACACGGAAAGAAATGGGGAGGTGCAATTCCAACCCGGCACCCCACGGGTAATTGAGAGCCAGTAACTATAGGTTAGTCTGAATAACATCTTCGACCATTTCATCACTTACCATCAGGTGAGATAGTGGTCAAAGGCTAACCTATCCAGGATGAAAAAAAAATTACGGGTAAAACGGGATTGATATAGGTATAATTATTATAAAACCTAGACATTGACGTAGTACATTGTCTCTCAGCGAAAGAGTCATGTACTTATGAATTAAAAACAGCCAAGATAGAAAAAACGGATATACAGATTAAGGATAGTAATAAACGCCATAGTAATTTTTTTACCGGCCGTATGTCTTTTTTATCAAAACATCACAACGCTACAGTTACTAAACTGAAAAAACTAAAATTAGGTACCTAATTGACTCAATGTTGCTATTTGTATATACACTCGAGAGCAATGAATCCGGGTCACTTAAAGAATCCTAAAAATCTCGGAAACTAAAAATGCTAGGTTAATGCAATAAATTGTATTTAATAGACAATGTAATACTCCTTAAATGAAGGTATTAAAACTTCTTAGTTATTGTAAAGTTATATCATAAAAAAATCAAATTTGAAAAAGGGCCACTTTCGAAGATGGAACTACGAAATTACAGCATTTGGTTTTGCTTTTGTTTGTAATCTGTCATTTATGTGGGTACATAAACCATGTTGATAGTGCTCTATATTCATTATTCAAGCTGAAATTATGTCGCTTACGCCTGAAGAATGCACCAGAATACTTACAATGCTGGAAACCGGCCGGAGTCAGCGCGATACAGCCAGGACTGTCGGTGTGTCGCTGTCAACAGTACAAAGAGTTCTCCGACGTTACGAAGAAACTGGTTCTAACCTACGCAGACCAGGAACGGGCAGAACCAGGTGTACCACAGGACGAGAAGACCGATACTTGGTGAACACCATGCTTCGAAATCGCTTTCTCACAGGAACTGAACTCACCAATCAGTTTCGACGCCTCGGAGGAAGTAACCCAAGTGCATGGACAGTAAGACGTCGGCTTGCTGAATCTAACTTAAAACTCCTTAGACCTGCAAACGGCCCTAAACTGGAGCGTGGGCATCGTATTTCGAGACTAAGATATGCCCAGAGCCACGTAAATTGGAGTATTGAAGATTGGTCAAAAGTTATGTTCTCCGACGAATCAAAATTTATGCTCTACAAGCACGATGGAAGACACAGAGTGTATCGAAGACCAGGGGAAAGATTCAAGCAAGCATGCATCGAAGAAAAAGTAGCCTACGGTGGTGGGTCTGTACTTGTGTGGGCCGGAATTTCTTCTGAAAGTCGCACAGAGCTGGTGATCATAGAAAACGGCTCTTTAACTAGCGTAAGATATGTGGAAGAAATCCTCAATGATCACGTTGGTCCATTTATGGTCAATTTAGGTGAGGATGCTATATTTATGCATGACAATGCCCGACCTCATACAGGTAGGATTGTGAATGACTACCTTCAAGAGATGAACATTACTCGTATGGAGTGGCCAGCGCGCAGCCCGGATATCAACCCGATCGAGCATGCTTGGGACGAGCTAGGCAGATGCGTAAAACAACGAAACCCTCCCCCAATCACGCTTCGTGAGCTCAAAATTGCTCTCACAGAGGAATGGGAGAATATTCCCCAAAATCGTATAAGGAACTTGGTGTACAGCATGCCAAACCGCGTAAACGCAGTAATGGAAGCACGAGGAGGCAATACGAAGTATTAAAATTCAAGAAAATCGTAATAAAGTTCAAAAATTTCATGTTTCCTATTTTTGTTTTAAGGAGAGATCAGCAGTTTTTTTCTTTATGTAATTTTGTGTTAATAAAATGTATGGTGACTCATATTTTTTTTACTTTCATTTAAGGAGTATTACATTGTCTATTAAATACAATTTATTGCATTAACCTATCATTTTTAGTTTCCGAGATTTTTAACATTCTTTAAGTGACCCGGATTCATTGCTCTCGAGTGTATATATTAATATGTTGTGCTATTATAATTATGTCTAATGTATGTGGTATCTATTTAGTTTTATATATAAACTAGATGGTAAGTGGTGTGCGGGCCGCGAGCGGCCCGCATCTATCTTGAGTACGAACTGTCATAAAAGCACCTTATTTACTTGAAAAAAAAGCATGTTCAAAACTTCAATAGAATTATGACATCCCATATAAACTCTTAATACATTAAAGAACCATACTGTAGCCACCAAACCAAGTTCACCCTACTGCCATAAAAAAGTGGTACGGTCAGAATCGTACCAAGGTTCTGAGTCACTTCAGTAAAGGAACCCCACTTGTGGGTGCTTTGGTTATCGCGGGCAGTTGCCATGGAGACCAGTCGGGGATGTGGAAAAATACTCTCAAGTCAGAGCTCGGCCTTCGGCCTCGGACAGTTACTCCAAATAAAGTCAAAACTGCCACAAAAACTCTTAATACAGTCCAAACATAGTATGAATTACTCCAAATGCAGTATGAAGAATAAGAGGGGCACCTAAGACGAATCCAAAATGGCGGAATCCAAGATAGCCACCATGCAAAGCACTCCGTTCAAAGACCCCCCCACCTATCTCTTACTGTTTTCGGGATACGTCTTCTTTCATCACTTGGCAGACGTCATCGAACAAAAATTTCAAATTTGGAATAAGAACGTCCAGAACAACCTAGATATCGATTTTCAGCCAAATCGGAAAAACTTTTTTTACTTGGCAGACGTCATCGAAAAAAAAATTTCAAATTTGGAATAAGAACGTCCAGAACAACCTAGATATCGATTTTCAGCCAAATCGGAAATACTTTTTTTATTTGGCAGACGTCATCGAAATTGGAATCGGAACGTACTCATTATCCTAATACAGTCGGTAATGTATGGTAAAATACTCCAAATACAGTTTGAAGCATGAGAGGAGCATGTCAATACGTAGCTCGGCCTTCGGCCTCGCAAGACACTAACAGGGCTCGGCCTTCTGCTTCACGTGCCGAAAGTTCGGCCTTCGGCCTCACCAGAAGCTCGCCCTTTGGGCTCGCTATACACTGATGTAGGTCCGTATCACCAAATTCAGTCGAAAATCCCACAAAAACTCCAAATACAGTCGAAAATGTAAGGTAAAATACTCCAAATGCAGTATGAAGAATGAGAGGAGCATCAAAGTATGATAAAAAAATAAATTTCACTGTTATAGGACAAAAACTCCAAATTCAGTCGAAAATCCCACTAAAACTCCAAATACAGTCGAAAATGTAAGGTGAAATACTCCAGATACAGTATGAAGAATGAGAGGAGCATGTAAATTCAGAGCTCGGCCTTCGGCCTCGCAAGACACTAACACGGCTCGGCCTACGGGCTCGCGCACCATACGCTCGGCCTACGGCCTCGCGGGCCGAAGTTGGGCCTTCGGCCTCACCAGAAGTTCGGCCTTCGGCCTCACCAGAAACTCGCCCTTCGGGCTCGCTATAACCCGATATAGGACCGTTACTCCAAATTCAGTCGAAAATTCCACAAAAACTCCAAATACAGTCGAAAATGTATGGTAAAATACTCCAAATACAGTATGAAGAATGAGAGGAGCATCTGAGCCTAAAAAAAAATGACAGATTTCAAAAAATTCCCTGTTATAGGACAAAAACTCCCAATTCAGTCGAAAATCCCACAAAAACTCCAAATACAGTCGAAAATGTAAGAAAAATAGTCCAAATGAAGAATGAAGAATGAGAGGAGCATTTTTGACAGGTGTCATTCGACTGCTCTCCCGATCCCCTATGACATTTGTTCGAGCACCCCCTACCTATCTCTTACCGTTTCCGAGATACGCCATCCACTTTTACTTGGCAGACGTCATCTTCAAGTTTTCGGATTTTCCCATACTCACCTAAACCCCCCCTACACTTTTCCCATACATCACTTTCTTCCTACTCGACTCCTTCTGGGAGAACAATTATGTCAGTCAGTCAGTCAGTGAGTGAGTCAGTCAGTGTATGGTAATCGAGCTTTATATAAAGAGAGAAGAAGAAGAAGAAGAAAAGAAAGAGAAAAAGAAGATAGTTTCTATTGTTTTTTACTTCTTAAAATGTTAAATGCTAACATATATCTCTTTTCCTAGTAATAATGTATCGATAATTACCCAATGTTTTTTGGTGTCCTTTTGCCTTTCGGGTCGGGGCTGAAAACCAGCGCTGATTGGTTACCCAATTAGCACAATGCTGAGCTGAAACCCTTTCAACACCATTTCTATGTACCTACAATTTATTTAGGAAAATCCGTACATAAATGTTATTCTGTTCTGTGTACATATCTATATTGTATTATTAATTGTGTGTTGAATAAATGTTTTTTCATTTCATTTCATTTCATTTGTCATATCTGTCCACATAATCTATGAATTTCACTCCACGAACAATATGGCTGCCTATGCTGTGCTGTGACGCATGGGCGTGATTACAAATCGACAAAATAATAATGTATTCGGGCGTGTTTAATCCCAAACTATGTACTTACTTGTGAAAAGTGATTCCATCGCATTTGTTCGTTTTTCCCGACTGGTTTTTGCAATATCTTAAGACGCAGGATGGCATTTTAAAACACAATTCTCGAACGTAAAGCGCATGTAACCTCTTCGAGTGCCCGGCTGCGTGTGAAAGAGTGAGAGTATGCTGGCCGGCTTACGCGCTCTGTTCGACTATGCCATATTGAAATGTTGCATCTTTGTGTCAGGCGGCGCCACAGACGCAAACGCCACCATAGAACATAATTACCTATAACAATAGTACGACGACGCCACTATGATATTATTAATAAAAATACTTAATTATTATATCATTAATAATTTACAATTATTATTACTTAATTACTTCAAATAATATTCGATAAATTACGACAAAGACAAAAACACCTACAAAAATGTAGTTATAATTCATTCAACTAATAAAGTTTACCTCGAACGCCATCTGTAATACACGGATGTGAGTTAGCCCACTGGTGGATGACGTCACAGCTAATTAAGCTATCCAAAAAGCCTATTGCGGTCACTCGGTCAGCGCAGCGAAGGTAGGAGAGACCTTTACGAAGATCATATAAATAACAGCGACTAAGAGATGAGATGTTTAATGAACGTTAACAACATATGATTATGAAAAGATATGAATGAAAGTATAAAGTACATATGTAGTTTGTGACAGTTTAAATGTCGCGCGCGCGGAAATTTAGTACACGGGTGCTATGCACAGGGCCGCGTTCCAAACCTCAGAGTGCAGTTATTTGGTTGCTTTAACTTACTCCAAGGTTCGAAACGACTTAGTTGTTTTCATAAAATATCGATTTTTGACCTAGCAAACTATATAGAACAACAACAAATATTTTTAAAAGTATGTTAAGTAAACATTAAATAATATTTAAATAAAACACTTAAAAAATTATTTAAATATATATCTAGTGACAATTCCGCCTAAGTTTCCTGTTATCTGCGTGACGTCAAAAACATCACGTAGCTTAACCGGAAGAATATTCAACTAGTTTCATTTCTTGACGAAGCATCTTCAGGAGGTCTTGACCTTGGAGGAATTGTCACTAGATATATTTATTTTTATACTTTTTTAAGTGTTTTCTTAAAATATTATTTAAATATATATTTCTATACCTTTTTATGTGTTTTATTTATATATTATTTAATGTTTTCTTAAGATACTTCTAAAAATATTTGTTATTATTAAATATGGATTTCCGCAAAGTCACGCCTGAATCTATTCATAAAATTTATAGACGTTTATTGATGTTTGAAAGCAATAACTACCGTTACCTGCCAAATACAAAAGAGTGCCTATACTCTCTCATCAAGAAATGTCAAGACCATGTCAGTTAAAGATTTAACCTTTTAAAGACCGCTTTTGATAGCTAAAAAGTTGCGCTGTACTCGAAGGTTATTTATGACGTTACAGTGAAAAGTTGCACTCCGAGTGCACTCTAATCAAGATTCGGAACGACCTCCAGTAGCTCGTGACGTGTGTGCTGGGTCGCGTCTCGCTGCGGCCGCGCCGGAGCGGTTGCATTCCTCCACACACCTCACGTCGCGTCACGTCAATCTGTCGCCTGACTAACGGCCGCACTTATGTCATTGTGTTGACGCACAGTTCCATTGTCACCACACTAACACAATATGATGTTAGTTACCTGTCAAAATGAAATTCTTTTTTTTTTATGTTATTGTGACGGAACAAGCTCGAGGTCCACCTGATGCGAAGCAGACTTCAACTGCCTCTAACAGATGCACTTCGTCACAAATCACTAATTACAGTGCACCCGTCGCGCGTCGCCTTGAAACATAGTTGTTAAGTCTCACATGCCTGAAATTTCACTAGCTCTCAAGGACTGCTGGGCTTGGTGACAGATTTTCTACTTGTTCGTTCAAATTCATCTCTAATACCGTCCTACTTAGACAATAAAGCTTCCGGTCAGCTAGTGCATAATAATCATGTAACGTTATAGACAAAGTATACTTGTGTGCAGGCGGCGGCATGCTCCACGTGTGCGTGTCGGCGACGCTGTACCGCCCCGCGCCGGTCCCGGGCGGTGTAGCTAGCGCCGACCGCTCGCCGCCCACCACCACCACAACCGAGCACTCCACCCTGCTGCAGGACATACAGGAAGGTAAACAATCTCTACCCTGGTTGATGGCCACACCGTCTCCTCTCACGGTAAAAACAACTAGCAAAAGGCTGAGCTTTATGAGGGCTCGCGTTTACTTTACAACCTGATTCTAGTGGTGTCCTAGCACGATGTATTTGAGTATTGAGTTTAGTTCTGTTGCAGCGTTGTTAACTCTTTGGTTTTCTAACAGATGGCGTTAGTAGTACAAGAACATTCTATCCAATGAATACAAAATTGTAAATGTTCATTTTTTAATGTTATAAAATTCTTTTCTTTTTACAGATACAACGTGTAGGTCTGAAATTAAATAATATGTTAAAGCTCAAATCTATAGGTGTGATAGTTTTTCAGTTAAATGTGCCACAAAATATTCGCTCGTTTCGCTCGCCCTAATAAAAGTACATCATAAAATATATGCTAAGACGAGTGTTAGGACATATTTCTAATGCTCTTCTAGCTAGCTAACACCGTCCAGTAGAAAATTTATTGCCCAGCACCAGTATTCACGCAGGTACTCATGCTAGGTTAACCATGGCCGCATAGTCAATAGAAGAGATAGTGGCCAAAGGACTGATGGTAAGCCTACTTATTAAATATATATTATTCTTCAGTTGGGAACAATACTGCTCTGTAGCAAAATTAATATACAACTCCTTATCAAGGAATCCATACTTATTGAAGTCAGTACAAGGAACTAAACTATAAGATTCTTTCAAGTCTGGCAATCAACTCATTCTAAGTTTTATGGTTGCAGGTAAAACAGAGACGCCCCTAACGAAAGACAACCGTCTCGCCCTACTATTCCGAAGAGACACAGAACTGGCTTTACAACAGCACTCGCTGCTCACTGAGGACGCGAAAAGAAACGCTCGGTTTCAGGAGATTATGCATCAAGTGAGTTTTGGTTTTGTTTAAGCTTTTGATGTGGTTCAAGGATAGAAAATGCATAGTTGAAGATATAAATATGTGTTTTTTTCCTGTTAGTGAATATTCACATCGTTTGTATGATTCGCGATATATATAAAAAAAACCTTTTAACAAACTAATAACAGTTTGATTCGGTGTTTCACAAGGTTCAAATTTAAGTCTGCAATTATATTTGATAGCTGACTGTAATATTTAAAATAAAAAGTATCTCTAATCTAATGTATTATATCATGTGAGAGGACATGAAAATAAGTTACTAGGCATAGGTTTTATGTCCTACAAATATTTTTTTTACAGCTTACGATCTCACCGGATTATAATGATAGTATTGATGATAGTAAGTGATCACATGTAGTGTTAAACAGGTTTAACTACAGAGCCCTTATCAATCTATCTCTTCACTGGTAAAACAATTACACCATGAAAAACAAATTGTAGTTTATATCCGTTCACGCAATACATGCTTATACAATATCATCAAAGAGTGGTCAGTCATTTATGATATTTCTATCAAACAATACAAGCGGGTGACGACTAAAAAACTTCCCTTGACACACATCGCATCTCGTCAACGCTGCATTACTGCAACGTGCAAGGCGTGCATAATGTGTCACTACAAAGGCATAACCTAGTGTTTACGCTATGTGCTGGTATGGAAGGATAGGACTTACGTTAGATATACTGGATAGACGCTCGCGGCTCGGCTATGCTCCCGAAGGGGCTCGGGCGTTGTTGCGCAGGTTTTCATTGTTAATTTTCACTGCAGTTTAGGCACTTTAATTTAGGCCAATTTTCACTATGCCGCACCGATGAAGAAACTAGGGGAACGACTCGCCACAACGCTTGCCGAGTTAGGACTGAGTTGAGGACGGGTAGTGGAGGGGCAGGGGGTAGGAGATGTCAAAGAAGGTCACTAGGGATGGGACACATCTCACAGCGCAGGTACACATATGATAACAGTTTTGGCGGCTACACCTAGAATGGAAACTGATTCAAATACAGCTGTTGGAACAAAACGAAAAGCTAGCCGGGCGGATATTCGTAAAATGCCCTTCCACCATGTGGTGAAGCTCAAGCCAGCGGTGAGGATCTTGCCATGGACCTGCAGCACGGCAGTTCATAGCTATCATTGCTTCAAAGATATGAAAAAATATGCCGATTGCAGGTTCAAATGCTTTTACAATCCTTTTTCTTTTGGACTAATAATTAAAATGTTTATTTATAGTGTTTAGTATATAGCACTCGTTTTTAGGAGTTTGAGCCAGTTATTCGTAGCTCCAGATTTATTTAAAAATTACATGTATAAATAACTTCCCATTATAGAAAGTTCATTATATTCCCCATGTTTGTGGTGCAATAGAAATATTAAAAACATGCTTATTTTTCTTGAAAGAGATGCTTAAAGTTGGGTCTTTCTTTTATCTAAAATTACGAGTTTTTGAGCTAGTGTAATTTCAAAACTGTATAATTTAATGAAAATCTGATGCACCACAAACCTAGATATTAGGGTAAAGATTACGTAGGTAAAAAATCATTGAGTTTTATTCGCTATTATTAAAATGAGATTGGAGCTGCGTTTTGTATGGGGGCGTTCATCTAAAATACTCCCTTAACATGCTCACATGGCAAGCCACTAGAAGATATCTGTCATTAATCACCTGAAGGGTTCTCCAAAAGCAATCCTTAAGAGGCAGTTCCAATACAAGGTATAGTCTAATCACAAGATATAACCTTCTATGGTCTAATCACTAGCAAATCAGAGAGACATTTAGAGGTCAAAGAGTGTTTTTAAAAGGGAGTATTGAAGAAATAAAGATTTAATACATCGTATTTCAGAGTGCTCGTCCTCCGACGCAATCGCAACTATCAGACTCTGAAGATTCCGAAGGACTTGATGTGCTTGGTGTTGTCGGTAAGTTATATTTCTTATGAATTAATTTATGGGGCTGACAAGTGCTAAATAGCTTCACTTGAACAGTGTTTACGCCAAATGTATTTAGTTTGTAGCAATAAGAAGATTATATGTTAAATTTGATCTCATTCTCTATACAGTTAATTCCAAAAAATGCTTCCTTATAACTAAATTGCAAAGTTGACTCTCAAATACACTCTTAACGTAAATACCTTAAATAATCATTAAGTATGTATATGTATAAAATATAACAATAAATTTGAAAAACCTTATCAAGACATTTTCGATGTAAATTAGTAGTTTAGTGTTAATAACCTTTTTTCAATTTTCATTCAAAGTGATCGCGATTTCAACTCTTTCAATTAATGGAGAAGAACGGTCGGTCACTGGCATATCTTGTAGCTTATTGATATAAAGTTTGAGCTTCTTTTGAATTAATTAAAATTGAGTTGTCATAAATAAAAAAAATACGCGTATGCTTGAGAACTCTTGTTCTGTTGGATGTGGATTAAATAAAATTAATAGAATAAATATACAAAATAAAATGTGTATTGATATACACATTTTATTTACCTTAGGAGCCTTAGGACTTTATACCTTAGGAGACTTATTTTACAAGGCGAGTAAGAAACGAATGTCTAAGAACCAATAATATAAGTTAAGTAATTAGGTATAAGTATGTTGGACTTTTAGCTTCAATGACGTATTATTGGATTTGGCCATCGTATATAACATAAGCATACATATGCACCGTGTTATTTTTATGCCTGATAGGTTACCCTTTGGCCACTATTTCGCCTGATGGTTAATAATGATGTGGTTAAAGATGTTGTTCAGGCTAACCTAAAATTACTGGCTCTGAAGGACAGCTGCCGGAACACACTATTAGGTGGTTGGCGACAGATTTTCTACTTGAGGGTGGTAGCTAGCAAGCTGACAAAATAAATTGTTTGAAGCTGATGCTAATTGAACTAGTAAAAAGATTGTATTTCAGTTTCCAAGCCTCTGAATATTTTAATGGGTAAAAATTTTATATCAAAATGTAAATGTAAATTTTTGAACTGAAAAAATATATAAAGTATCGTCAGGTAGTGTGATTATTGAGTATGTGAAAATCATCTATATTTTATGTATGCATACTGGATTTTGTTTAAGGTGTGTGATTGAAGATACGTTTCTTCTTTTCAGGGCTGCCGAGGGAAATAGCGAAGCTCCGTTTGAGACCCACTCGGTCTTCTTCCATCCTCCACTCGGTTGAAGATCTGTCCACAGACAGTACCTGCGTTTATAAAGCTAGGAGCAGAAAAATCAGCCGGTTAGTAACCACTTACGGCAGCCAATACAACTGAAATATAGGCTTAATTGTTAAAGACATATACGTGACTCATAATTAAGACACCCGCGCTTTCAGTACCTACTATAGTGCGCGCGGAACTAGTTGGCCGCGCCTTAGGTATATGAACGGTGGGACGGAGAGGCAGGGGCACTTGCTGTCATTACTCAGTGTAATCTCATGTGCGTTGCGAGCAGTAGACAACCCGCCCCCTCTCGCCCCTGTCGCCACCTACACGGCCAACTAGTTACGCGCGCACTATAGCTATCCGTCTTACGTAGTATTGTATCCTCATTGGCTATCCGAGTAGAGTTTGCCCCGAACGTACCCCTTCTTTGCAGATGACAATTATTTATCGCTGGACATGAAAGTCGCTAATATAATTTTAATGAGCATTATTTAGTAGAATTATTTTAACCAAGCGTTTGCAATGTTTGAAAATCTGTATATTTGAAGCAAAAGCAGTTCTTTGCTGTTGGGTGTAAAAAAGTTCTATGTAACGAGTGCAATATTGTTGTTTTATGTATTGCGCTACCGTGGACGCAACGCAGTAAATTTCACTTTGTTATTTCCGTATGGGGAGTGCTACACCTAACCATAGAACATACAAGTCAATTTATGTATGTGAAAAATCCAATATTTAGAACTCTTAGGGCTTGTTTCAGTATTTTCGTGTAAGTTCCGGTTACAATATCCATAACTTATTTATTTAATAAACACTATATTTGCGTTTCACAGTAATCGATTTAGCCTATCCATCGGTTAAAGCATGAAACGCGCTGCATGTTAACTGTAATTTTTATCATTCAGTTATTTTATGTGTTGGTTAGCAACTCGAAACTTTATTATGACATTCTGAAACGGACCCTTAAACAAACTAGAAACGATCGGTGATCGCGGCTCACGTGTGCTGAAGCGAGAATACACTGTTTTATTTTTGATAATGAAAGCAGTTTTTATGAGTTTTAAACCGTTGTCTGTGAACTCAATGAAAATGCAATTTCCTTCCACAGATCTCTGTACATCCGCCCCCCTCTGCCCGCTCGCCTGATCCAAGAGAAGCTAGAGCTAGAACTGGCCATAAAAAAACAGGAAGAAGAGAAGCAGACAGAACAAGTGGAAGTGGTCACTAAAAGGAGTTGTATTGATAAAATATCCAGGTAATCAGGGTTTTCGTTATTTGTGTAACGTCTCTGCAATCGGGGATCCGTTATGGGAAGCAATAATTGATAGAGCTTGTTCGGAATCAGTACTAATCAGTACTAATATTATAAATGCGAAAGTAACTCTGTCTGTCTGTCTGTCTGTCTGTTACGCTTTCACGCCAAAACTACTGGACCGATTTGAATGAAATTTGGTATGGAGATAGTTTGAGACCCGGGAAAAAACATAGGATAGTTTTTATCCGACTGCGCAAAAAGAGGTTAATGTTTTTGCGCGATAACCGACATACGCGCGGGCGGAGCCGCGCCCGGAAAGCTAGTATTATAAATGCGTAAGTAACTCTGTCTGTCTGTTACGCTTTCACGCCAAAACTACTGGACTGATTTGAATGAAATTTGGTATGGAAATAGTTTGAGACCCGGGAAAAAATATAGGATAGTTTTTATCCAACCGCGCAAAAAGTGGTTAATGTTTGTTCGCGATAACCGACATACGCGCGGGCGGAGCCGCGCCCGGAAAGCTAGTTAAGAATATTTATTAACATAACATTGTTGGCAATAATATAAGTACAATTTTTAATGGCACGCGCAATAGTGAGTTGCTAGCGGTGGCACCGGAACCAGGGGTACGTTCCTGTAAGACCATGGCCTTGGCATTGGTCGCGCTAGATTTGGTCGGTGCCCCTGGAACAACCTTTATACCTGTCAAAATATGAGTTTGATAGCGATGTTTGTAGGTCGTAATATTAAAATTTCGTCATGTCTTAGAAATCAATGTCATTACGTAGGGAAACAACAGAAATTTAGTAATCCCTTATCTTTGGCCTAGCTTGTACAAATTTACTATTTATTGTATAATTTTTCACATTTGACAGCTGCCCAAGATTTGGCCGATTCAAGTAGTAAAATTTTGGCTAGGCAGAGCATAATTAGCTCTGACCAGGCTGTCCGGAACGGGTATAAATAAAATCTTGTCAGGATCAAATTAAGTTTGATTGGATTGCTGGAATGTTGCGGCGGCGGCGCGTATCCACGGTTAGATCAAAACTTGCCTTAGCCGAAGGAATGCAGGAACGTACCCCAGTCAAAGAAGACGGGCACAGACAAGATGAAATCCTACAGTATCATAGAGAAAGTTGACTAAATTGGCACTATTGCCATACCTACATGACTAGAGTCGTAAAGCTAGACATTTTGAAGCAGTGATGGCTCAGTGGCATTGGCTATGGACTGCCACGCAGCAGGTCCATGGTTCAAGTCCCGCCGCGGGCTTGAGCTTCATCGCATTGTGGAAGGGCATTTTGCAAATGTCCGCCTGGCTAGCGACCACCCTCAAGTAGAAAATCTGTCACCAAGTACCTAACGGTGTGTTCCGGCAGCAGTCCTTGAGAGCCAGTACCTAATTCTAGGTTAAGCCTGTTAACACCTTCGACCACATCATCACATAGCATCAGGTGAGATTGTGGTCAAAGGCTTGCCTATCATCAATAAAAAAATATGGATTTCTGTAAATAAACGTGAGTTTTAGTTCGGCCACGTAATTCAATAATTACAAACATTTTTTTTTTAATTGTAAGAAATCATTAAGTTCATAAAAATATTCTCGATCGTGGCTTGAAGATTCAGAACCTCCTGAGGATGCTTCGTGTAGAAGTGACACGCCGAAAACTGCTGCGGCTTGGCTAGTTGGCGTTTATGACGTCACGTTAGCTTAAAGGAAAATTATGAAATTTTCTTAAGATATATTTTATTACTTACATATTTTTCTAAAATATTAATTTAATCTTGTCTTAAAATAAATGTCAAATATTTTTCATATTATGTGTATGTTTATTTGACAGGTACTTAGACGTATCCCTGTTGAAGTCGTGGCGCTTCGGTCTGCTGTGCGCCTCAGTGGCGCTTATGTCATGCGGCTCTCCTTACGCACTCTACTACTTACCTGCATATACAGTGGCGCAGGGGTATAGCAAGGCACATGCTGGTGAGTACCGACCATTATCTTCTTTTGCTTCTTGTAGTTTTTTTCCTATTGTCGTCTTCTCTTTACTCGCGCTGGTATAAGAACTGTCCCTTATCTTCTCCTGTTTGCTTTAATTTTCTATCTTCCTATATCCTCAGGTCCCTACGAATAAATATGTAAAGAAGTGTCTCATAGAGTTACCGTTATAATTTCGGACTCATTAAACCTTAGTTCGGTGAGATTAGGACTTAAGCTGACATTCAGATACGAGTTCGAGTCTAGACTCAAACTTCATTACGTCAAAATATGAGCCTAGACTCAAACTCCAAACAGTTTTATATTCATAGTTGAGTTTGGCGAAATGGAGCACGAGTATATGCTCAGTGAAGAATGAGATGGGCTGAGTCACTAAATCGGCTACCCCAGACGTGCTCGGACGAGTCAAAGCGGTGAAAAGGGGTTGCGTTTCTATAGTTTCTCATAATATTGTGGTTCGAAGCAGTGATAGCTCAGTGGCTTTGCTATGGACTGCCGCGCAACAGGTCCATGGTTCGAATCCCGCCGCGGGCTTAAGCTTCACCGCATGGTGGAAGGGCATTTTGTGAATGCCCGCCTGGCTAGCGGCCACCCTCAAGTAGAAAATCTGTCGCCAAGCACCTAACGGTGTGTTCCGGCAGCTGTCCTTGAGAGCCAGAGTAATTCTAGGTTAAGCCTGTTAACATCTTCGACAACATCATCACGTGTGATTGTGGTCAAAGGCTTACCTATCAGCAATAAAAAAAAAAAAAAAAAAAACAGTAATTTTTAATTGTTTATATACTCAAAATATTTTTCTAGATAAATCGTAAACGCAGTTTACTATTCAGCTTTATTCTCTTTCAAAATTTAAATTGGTTATAACTCGTATTTTTTTTTCTAAATGTACGATTACATGTTTAGATACATTGAGCAGATCATAAAAATGTAACACTAAAATACAACTTTGAAGTAGTGCCGACTACACATAACGTGTGGGAAGGATAAGAGGAAGAAGACATTTTCAGTTGCAAACTCACGCGGCTTCAGGCGCACCCTTTTCCTATCCCTCTTTACCTATCTTCTGTTGTTCGCTTTTTAATGTCATCGATCTCGATAATTGACGTATTAGACTTGCCGCAAACATTCTTTTTCATCTCTGAATACCACAAGGCGAAGTAAACTCGCTGAGCCTGGAGTTCAAACTCCGGTGAGATCGGTCGAAGTAAACTCGAACCACTGTCTCTAAATGTCAGCCATAGTTTCACAGCTACATGGACATATTGCGATGCTTAGTATTTTGATGACGCGTGGCATCGACCAAGCGCTCTGATAAGTTTTGGAAAATACGATAGGCTCCCGGTCACGGACCTATCGTCTCTACACCAAATATTTAACCACTACCGAGGTTACCATACTTGTGCTGCTTGGAGTGCTCCGCCGAAGTAGCCACGGCGCTCTCACGTTCGTTTTAGACAGATGTGACGGCGCTAAAGTGACAACGCATGTAGCTTGGAACTATGGTATGTCAAATTAAAGTTATGGCGGCCCTTCGTGTGGGAAACTGCTAAGCAAAGGGATCAAGTAGATAAATCAACCAACTTAATTTGACATACCATAGTTCCAAGCTACATGCGTTGTCACTTTAGCGCCGTCACATCTGTCTAAAACGAACGTGAGAGCGCCTAGGCTACTTCGGCGGAGCACTTCAAGCAGCACAAGTATGGTAACCTCGGTAGTGGTTAAATATTTGGTGTAGAGACGATAGGTCCGTGGGGACCGGGAGCCTATCGTATTTTCCAAAACTTATCAGAGCGCTTGGTCGATGCCACGCGTCATCAAAATACTGGTACCTATTTGGCTCAACGAATATGCATTTCAATTCTACGGGGCAATGCTGACAGCTTGTAGTGGCTGGAGCATTTGGACTGCTTGTGAGTCCGCAATAACTTGTAGGTTGTCTAAATTCATTTAGTAGCTGTACTGTTGTATGTAGTTCGTAGTGTTTTGTTAATAATGGCATACCGCCAAAACTTATCAGTAAATTAATAAAATAGGTTGTTTACAGGACGCCTGGTAGCAATAAGTGCAGTGCTGGACCTGATAGGACGACTGGGGTTGGGTTGGCTGTGCGACTTGCATCTGTTCTGCAGAAGGAAGGCGTACATCGTCAGGTCAGTTTTTTTTGTATTATTTTTTAAGTATTGTGACGAAACAAGCACGACGCCTACATGATGTTTAGCGATAACCTCTGCCTATAACAGATGCATTGTTTTATTGATAAATTTTAGTCTTATTAGTTATATACAATGCATAATATAACTACATTTTATATACGTTTAATTATTTTTATTTTTTTATTATTTTGTGTAGGCTCCCGAAATGTATATAAACTCCAAAAAATTGACAATAAAACTTATTCTTGTTATTATTATTATTAGTCGGAGAGCGTTTTAAACCTAAAGCGTTTTAGTCAGAAAGCGTTTTAGTCATACAGAGTTTTAGACCTGAAGCGTTGTAGCTCAACGGCGATGTAGGCCTATGAATTTTAGTCAAAATGCGACATCTACATACTTATAACGTCTTAGGCACACCGAGAACAAAGGAACCCCACAAGTGACAAACGCACTGCGCGCTTTATCCTGTGACATAGAGTTGTTAAGTCTCATGCACCTGTAATTTTACTGACTCTCAAGGAAGGCTTTAAAAATATTTGTTCATATATTTAAAAGCCACAACGACGATAAAAATAAGTACTGTCAAGCGCATTCTCTCTAACTGACTTCCAAAAAAGGAGGATGTTCCCAATTTGACTGTTTTTTTTGTTTGTTACGCGATTATTCTGCCAATTGTGATCTGATTTTGATAGTTATTTTTTGTTAGGAGTATAACAACAAGTTGGTTCTGTTTAAATTTCATCAAAATCAGTTCAGTAGTTTCGTTATTACCTGAAAAATGTATGTGTACCTGGACTATTTTATGGAAATTGCAACTCTTGTCGTTGACAGTATTTTAGGCGAGTGTAAGCATCTCTATATGAAAAATAAAAATACTTAAAATAAAAATATTAACTACCGTGCAGCAGGTCCATGGTCCGAATCCCGCCGAGGGCTTAAGCTTCACCTGGAATGAATGCCTGCCTGGCTAGCGACCAACCTCAAGTAGAAAATCTGTCGCTATGTCTCAAGGTGACGGGCGCAGTGCAATCTGAATTTGGAGATACTGCCCTACATCAGTGTAGCGAGCCCGCAGGGCGAGCGCTTGGCGAGGCCGCAGGCCGAGCTGTATAAGTGTCTTGCGAGGCCGAAGGCTGAGCTCCGAGTTGAGAGTATTTTCCACGTCTCCGACTGGTCTCCATGGCAACTGCCTGCGATAACAAAAGCACCTACGAGTGGGGTTCCTTAACAAAACTGATTAAGAACCTTGGTCCGATTCCGCCCGTACCACTTTTTTATGGCAGTAGGGTGAATGTGAATGTGATTTGGTGGCTACAGTTTGGTTCTTAAATGTATTAAGCGTTCATATGGGATTTGATACTTATATTAGAATTTTTCAAATGTATAAGGTGATTTTATGACAGTTCGTACTGACTCAAGATAGATAGCACTATCGCGTGCTAAGCGAACATCACATTAACAAATTTAATACAATTATTATTATTTTGTTCCGGACGGGCAACGAACCCGCGTCCTCCGATTTCGCACCGGATGCCTATTCCAATCGGAACAAAAAATAATTGTACTCCAATAATATGTTTAAAAATATGTTATATTACGTTTTTTATATATTACATTAAAAATTACAACAAGAGGAAAAAATATAGTCTTGTGTGGGACGCTACATAGGTAAAGGCACGGGTTCGAATACCGCACATGACTATAATCCTATCGTTACTTTTAAAATAACTTAAGGGAAATTACTTTTGTTATAACTTGAGGAAGTTAAAGATAAAGATCATTTATTTGCATACAACATGAGAAATTTTATACACACGAGAAACAACACATGCACAAAAGATGGTAAAATAGTTAAGTAGCTTTTATCATGTTCTGCTTATGAGGCGTGCAAATGTTGGAGACTGGCACTATGCTCGTTACAATGTTACGAAACAATACAAGTAAAATAAAAAAAATAAGAATGGTTATAATGTCAAAGTAATCATTAAAATTAATGTCAATGTTGCATATACTAATAAAACAATTCTCCATAGATCAATTATGATGTCATGGCAGAAGAAAACCTAGAATTTGTCATTTAGAAAGTCATTGATCTTGTAATAGCATTTCTGCAGCAGTAGTGCTTTAAGTTTATTATATTAAGTTGAACCACGGTAATGTGAAGTCAATGGTTTGAACCACTATGGTACTGACTTCCACAAGTTATTACATACTTTTTAGCATTGGAAGACGGTGCAGTGTTTCTGAAAAATACCTTAGTTAACATGCTGTTTTTTTTTATTTCAGTATCCTGGTAGCTGGTATCGCTGTGCTCTCCCTGCCGAGTCTTACTTCATGGTGGGCATTGGCTGTGGCGTCAGGTAAGGTCATCGAGAAATATTCCTTTGTGGATTAAGTATAATGAAAATCCACACTGAAGATTATTATTCATTAACCCAGAAGGGAGCAGGGCTGGACTGTTACTTCGCTCCCCTATTTCTTCTCGAGGCGTCTAAGGGAAAAATACCAGAAATTGGAAAGCAGCGCATTCTGAAACACCTTCTGAAGAATAACTACTGATCCCCAAGATGCCTGCCATGCGTTGGGATTATGGGCGATCCCTTCAGTGGTTGAGACCTTCAACTTATGCCTACAACAATTTGCTTTTATAGGTGCGTATGGACTTTGCCTGGGATGCTGGTTCCTGTTAGTGCCCGTGCTCTTGGCAGACGCCTTTGGCACTGCTCGCATCGCATCCTCCTACGGCCTCGTGCGCATGTTCCAGAGTTTGGCTGCCGTCTCGGTACCACCTACTGCCGGTCAGTACAATACTAGCGGTTCAGTTATCTGAACACCTCGACTGAAATATGTTTTTTTTTACTTTATCAAAATCCACACGTCTTCGCCGTTTTAAAATTTACATAAACTGCAACGTTAGTACTGTAGTTATCGATCGCTTAATTTGACATTTAAATCGTCTAAGTTTGATAATGCGAGTTACATATCTTTTGACAAAGTTTCAATAATTGATTCATAATAATTATGAAACCTACTTCAACGGTCGGTAGATAAATACGACAAACATTCGTTTAATTTGACCGATAACCCTAGCATGAAACTTTGAAATGATGTCTGCGACCACATGAATAAATAACCGTACTTTATTAATGTATATGAGATCGTCTATTTTAACGGATGTAACGATTGATTGGTCAGGTTTAAAAAGGAGATCTTTATAACTAAGAGTTATCGTCAAGACATCCATACTTGCAATGGCCGATATGATTCGTTAAATTTATCGATTTTAGCGACTCGACAAATTTAACTACTCATACTATACGGTACTACTGACGATCGTCAAAAAAAACTTCATCAGTTTCGAACCGGCTCACGAAATTTTACGGATCGTCATATTACCGAAGCTGAAACGCAAACGCAAATACTCGCGTTTCGCGCTCTCTCAGTCACATACAATGTAATACAGTTCAATTAATTGACGCAGTGGAGTGCAGTGCAGTACTTACGGTAGAAGCACAGTTTAGCGCTGTGGATACACAGTGTAAACTGTAACAAGTTCCATTGCATAATTAAGTGATATTATATAAATTATATCAAATGGCAATTGATCACACATAGGCATCAACTATGTGTCCAAACAAAAAAAAATGTCAAAAGGGCTATTCACATTTTATATATTACATCACATTGCGATTGTGACACGTAGGTGATATCATAGGGCTATTGACATCTTATATACTATACCACATGGCTCTCTGTTCTGGCTTCTGTTAATTTTGTGTCTTGCTAATGTAATATAATAAATCTATATCGATTTCCATCGAGTCGAACTTGTGCATGATGCACTTATTAGTTGTCAACTCTGAATATCACAAGGCGAAGTAAAGCCGCCGAGCCTGGAGTCAAACTCCGTTGAGTGAGACCGGTCGGAGTGAGCCTGACTCTAGCTTTCACTGAGCAAGTAACATTACTAGTTTCGTTGACTCTACAAAATCTTGTACTAATTTAAATGTTAATTTATTAATTATAAATTAACATTCGGCAATATTTAGTTTCGTACCCATGCCATATCATATTGTTTCAAAGCAACGCGCGCGACGTCATATTATAATATTTGTTACTTTCATAGATCAGATAGAATATAATATAATATACTTTATGGCCATCTAGGAGGAAGAGATATTCTTCCTCCTAGTATACAGAGAAGTTGAGTAGTGAGTAGGCAACCACAGACCAATAGACCAATAAGTGGCAACAACTACTGGAGCTGCGTTCGGAAACAAGTGATTTCTCAGTGTAGCAGTTGTCAGTTTAAACGTCATGTTATACATCACTGACCTTAGAACTCTTAGAAGTTTTCATTCCTCATTGCTATACATTTATTTTAGCCGTTTCCAAATCAGCATCGAGTAACACATCCACCTTGATTGTCAATAACAGAAACTAATAACTAAATATTTGAAAAATATTTTATATAAGCAAAAGAGGTTCAGGTTCACAATTTAAATAAATATTTAATACTATGTACATATTTGTTTTATATAATAGGAATAAAATATGCGATGAATAAACCCTCAAAAGACAGTTTTAAGATGAAATCCTCCCCTTCCCCCTTTGTTTGCATGGGGTAAGATGAAAACAAAGGGGTGATTCAACCGTCAAGAAAACTTTTACTTGTTTTTAGTAAAGGTGGCCTCGAGGTATCTAAAAGTTCACCGAAGTGTTTCCCTGAATATAGTCTGATAAGTTTTACATTCACCCATGTGAGTATTCTTTCTTCACCCAGTGATTTCTGAACGCGCCCTTGAAACCTAACTCAGAAAATCTCCGAATATTTTGTTTGCATTTGTTTTGTTTTTAGTTTTGTACATTACAAGTCTATAATTTGTATTACAAAATATTTTATTTGAGTGAGTCAACTTCTCAATACGAATTTTTAACTTTTGCTCTTATAACTCACAGCAAGTCAAGAGTTCTGCTTGCTGCTCAGTAAATAAAATGACCAGTCAACATGCAGATTTCTATAAACTATTATATAAAAACGTAAAACCGTCGTCGTCGAGCGAGACCGCAAAAATCATACTAGATTGGACATTTCCCGGGTTTAATTTGTTTTTAAGAAATCCCACAATACGGGACATAATAACGAATATAAACGATATTCTAGATTGTGGCGAAAATTATAAGTTCAGGTTGCGGATGAAGATATCAGGGATAAAAAGTAATTTGATAGAGTTTTACTACCTAGCCCCAAAGCCGATATGTGTGAAATGTAACCTCTCTGTCCGTACCCAAGCTCAACAGGGCCTCTTTCTCATAGGCTTTGCAAACAATCATTCATCTCATATGTCCAATGAGATCACTCGTGAGATTTTAGATCAAGAAGCGCAATGGGTGGAAAGTAACAGATGGATTTTCTTGGGGCAAGAAACCCAAGCTTTTAATTGTATAGACAATAACTATCCTGTCAATGTGCACCTTCAATTTGTGTTCACAATAATTATTGATCCCTCTGATGATAGTAACCCATATAATAGTATTACAAATCTCAGTAATGATTTTGAAAACTTGCTAAATAATCCCATTCTTTCCGATGTAATAGTGAAGTCTAATGATGGTGTGGGAATTAGTGCCCATAAATTAGTTCTGGCTACACGAAGTCAAGTACTCCGTGCTCATTTTGAACATGAAATGGTTGAAAATATGACCAATGTTGTGGAATCACCGTTTGATAGTGACGTGTTACAAGCAGTGATGACGTATATGTACACAGATAAAACAACGAAGCTAGATCAAATTCCTGAGGAACTCCTGAAAGCTGCAGATTTTTATAACCTGAACGGCCTTAAGATGCACTGCGAGTTGGCTTTGCACAAGAAGCTGACGGTTGAAAATGTGATTAAAATATTAGAATTTGCAGAAATGTACTCGGCGCTTAACTTAAAAAGATTGTGCTTAGAGTTCATTATTGCCAACAATGATAAAGAGATAGTCAAGACAAAAGGTTGGGCGGAAATGAAGTCAATAGAACTTCTAAGAACTGTTGCAGAACATATTATTATGAATAAGTAAAATTTATATGGCGAAGAATTTACACAAAAGCATTTCCTGTATAAAGATGTTTTTTACCATAATTTTTATGGCACATGATGAGAAGAGAAAAACAACTCTTCAGAGATACTACACACAGATATTTCTGGTTATGGTCATTGAATGTGGCCAGTTACTGTTGAGCTCATCAAGCTCAAGGTTTATTTCCAATAGCCCCATGAACGTTGCCATAAGATGGCACATAAGATCGACTAAAGGGTATCACCCCTGTACAAAAAAAATTACCTACCCTCTGCCCCTGTGGGGATGGATAACTAATGTAAATTCTAACTTCCTGTATTACGTAGTTATTGTATGCCTTTGTTGTCAATACATGGGGCAATAATCATTTGGAAATAACTGCCTGCCACCGCATGGCAATAAACCAGCTAGGGGAAGATGGCCATAATATCTGCATATCTGGGGTTATCGACCTGTACAGGGACAGACACCCCACTGTGTTCCCATTGGCCTCTGCATCTGGGAATGCCGTGGAGACAGATGGACATACATCAGACGAAGTTACGACTGAGATTTAATAAGATATGCATAAGTTCAATAATTCGATTTATTTTGACAATATATCCTGTTAATAAAGGAAATTGTGATTTATGCATTAATCAGCTATGTGTTTCTCTCAAAATAACAATAAAACAATTTTTTTAAGGTTCTATGTCAAGTATGGGCCTATAATATATAACCTCCGGAGTGCTGCGTGCCAAACTTTACAATATTTATGCAGTTGCGGGCCAAAGCAATAAAATAAAAAAAAAATTATAACTGGACAGCCCAAAAAAAAATTTTGCCAAAGAATGGAACTGACTTCAACACTCAAAAGTGTGAAATAACTTGTTCAAGTTGGTACCATGTGCACAATATTGTGATAATAGGTACTTTTGAACCATCATGGTACTGACTTCTGAGTGTTGGGGTCGATTCTATTTTTTGGTTAAAACATTTTTTTTTCATTTATATTATTTAAGTTTTAATTTTAGTTTTAAAAGTTTGAAGTTTTAATTGTATTTACTTTAATTGTCTTGTAAGCACTAACAAATGGGTTTTGTTACCTGATTAAATAATTTTATTATTATTATATTATTTTACCTCCGGGATCGATTCACATTCACTGCCAACGACTATAACATTAAGATAGGAAAATATTTTACAGTTATTGGAGTGTAAATCAAAGCTTTTACACGGGATGAACGAAATTTAAATGAGACCAAAAGACAAGCATGCACTTTCAAATAAAAAAATAATTATCTAAATCGTTTCACCCAGTCAAAAGTACTGAGGTAACAAACATAAAAAAACAGACAAAAAAGAGAACCTCCTCCTTTTTTTTAAGTCGGTTTTTTATTCTGTTTAAATTTTTGGAGCTTTTAGCTGCATTGGACGCAGCTATGCCAGCCTCATTAGAACAGTCATAATACAACATCAGCAATTTAAAATTTTAACACATAACCTAAATAGTATTCTGGCAGTGTCAGATGATGGTACTGCCAGCACACTCTGGACTAAACCAACATCGAAATAAGTCCCAGGCCTCTTAACCTACATCGGATAGGTTCACCCTGGGGACACTCCATCAACAAGTGGAATAAGTCTTCTACACCACACATGTTACAGTTAGGTGCATGAACTAATCTCATGTATTACCAAAAGTGCCAAAAACAGCATTATATAAAAAAATTGTTACGTTATGTGTATACGTATCTACAACGCCATACCTAAAGAAATAAAAAATTACCAACCCGTAGATTCCTAACTAAGTTAAAATTATGGCTGATAGAGAGACCATTTTACTCAGTCTCAGAATTACCAAATTTATATAGACATATATGTTAAAATGAATTAGATATTAAGTATTCATGACATTTTAATTGTATTGTATAATAATCAAATTTTAAATATAACTCAATAATTTGCACGCCGCTATGCGGCAAAATGTACCAGGAACAATACCTTACTGAATATATTATCCATCTTTATGTACCGACATTTAAAGCAAATAAATATTATTCTATTCATCAGATGTTTAAATTTGTTTGATGGAATGTGCCCGGAGTGAAGTCTGTTAAAAAAGTAGTTGTTTTTTAAAGTCAGTCACTTACTATACGTTGTCCTGTATTATTGGTCGGTACTTTATTCGTGATTTGATGACGTCACTACGCTTCGGCTATCAATGACGTCCGTGATTGGCACTCTATTGTTCGTTACTCTATTCGTCCTTTGTTGAAGTTCTTACGACGCGACGTCTGTTATTGGTCGTGTATAGGTTGGTACTATATTCGTCCGTTAAGACGCTGAGGAATGCTGAAATTTTGTCACTATCGCACTGCGTAGGAGTGAAAGAGAGACAGCGATGGTGAAATCGCTATATTAAAATTTTCATGAGATTCGCAACTACCTACCAATATTTAAAGAATGGAACCGACTTCAACACCCAAAAGTGTGAAATAACTTGTCGAAGTCAGTGTGCACAATATTGTGATAATAGGTGCTTTTGAACTATCATGGTACCGCCTTCAACAAGTTACTTCAGAATTATGGGTGTTGAAGTCGGTTCCATTTTTTGGTAAAAAAATAATTGTGTAAAAGTAGCATATAATAATGCTACTCCAAAAGATAAAATATTGGATTAGAAATTTAATTAATTTTTAGGTATGTAGTCTCCGAAGCCTGAGTATGTACCTTACAAGACATGTCAGTTAAAATCCAAATTTCAGGTTTGTAACTCGTTTCAGTCATAGGGTAGGGAACCATGACATACTTACGCGGACAGATAGACAGACTGACGGCCGAGTGTTATAACTTATAAGGCACGGTGCCGTATGGATAGATAGGTACGGAGTACGGACCCCTAAACTGTCTATTTAGGTTGTTTTTTGAAGCAGTGATGGCTCAGTGGCATTGGCTATGGACTGCCGCGCAGTAGGTCCATGGTTCGAATCCCGCCGCGAGCTTGAGCTTCACCGTATGGTGGAAGGGCATTGTGCGAATGCCCGCCTGGCTAGCGACCACAAGTAGAAAATCTGTCCCCAAGCACCTAACGATGTGTTCCAGCAGCAGTCCTTGAGAGCCAGTGAAATTACCTGTGTATGTCTCCAGCTTACTCAATTGAAATTTCTTAATTCTGAATATGTCAATATGTAGAGCAGATTTAGTGCAATTATGAATACCAACTCAAAATTTAGGTGCCAAATAAACTTCGATGCTACACGTGATTATTAGTGTGTTAGCTGGCGTTATGGTTCCCAGCTGACACATCAGTACTAATATTATAAATGCGAAAGTAACTCTATCTGTCTGTCTGTTACGCTTTCACGCCAAAACTACTGGACCGATTTGAATGAAATTTGGTATGGAGATAGTTTGAGACCCGGGAAAAAACATAGGATAGTTTTTATCCGACTGCGCAAAAAGAGGTTCATGTTTTCGCGCGATAACCGACTTACGCGCGGGCGGAGCCGCGCCCGGAAAGCTAATGCTGTATATACGAAACTGCAGAAGATGTGATTATATACTATAGCCAGGGATTTAGAGCATGATTTGTGCCAGGGGCACAAAAAAAATGAAACGCCCTACTTAAAAGTTGTAGTAGTTATAACCCGATTACAACGCGTGAAAGAAGATACAGATGAGCAGCTGTAGACGTGGTCTCCAGCTGCCCATCTGTATCTTCTGAACGAATGGACCTACGACTTTGTTTAATATGTCAAAATTTTGAGTATAATTTGTGCCACATGCACTAAAATTTTCATGTCTAAATCAATAGCCACATTAAGGTTTTGGAGCTACAATCTCAAATAAACGTGTAAGCTGGAGACATATATCCCCAGCTAGCACATGCTGCACAGCTCAAACGGGAAAGGCTATACTAATGTTTAATAGCTTAAAATGTTGGGTAGAATTTGTGCCATCGGCAACAAAATTTTCGAAACAATGGGCCTGATAGTTTTTGCGTAATGAGCAAAAACATTTCTTCCCGCCTAAATTTTCAAATATTTGTGCAAAAACATTTCTGAGTGCGGCGTTGCCGTTCCGATGACTGTAGCTACAATCTGTCTTGAACCTTATTTCTATGGAGTTGGAACCTATTATCGTTTTCATACAAAATCGTATGTTTGTTATTTTGTTTTTGTTAACCTAGCATCGGTAGCATTCACTTGTATTTAGAATTAATATTGTAATACTTTTATTTTAATTAAACTTAGTACAAAAGTTGTGGTTTTTTTTTAAATCCTTCGGCTGTGGCCTTCGTAATTCGCGCCGTTGAGACATAGCCTAGGACTAGGAGCATAAAGGTTTAAATGATAATTTAGGTAGGGAAGGTCGTAGTGTATTTCGTTAATGTGATCAAATAAAATGATAAATATTAGTAAATAGATACCTACTTAGTAAGTGTAATACCTACACATTTTAGTAGCTAAATAATAGATTTTAGGGTTCCGTACTAGAAAACAGAAACTTTTTACAAAGCTGCATGCGGGCATATGAGACTAAACAACTTTATGTCTAAGTGTGACGGGCGCAGTGCAATTCCGTGACTTGTGACGAAATGCAGAGGTTAGTCCGGTTAACATCAGGTGGAACTCGAGCTTGTTCCGCCACAATAACATAAAAAAAAGGTAATTATTTGGTTCCGAGGGCAAGCATGTAGTTTATTTATGCTTGCCGATGCGTCAGTCAAGCAGCAAACTCTTTTTCTTGTTATATTTTCACTGTACTATGACAAAGCTTCGTCCTCGATGACTGCGGGATTGAGCCGTGCTTGTGGCGAACACTGACAGAACGCTGTCATCTCAAGCAAAAATAGTGCTCGCTGTCAAGCTGCTGGACTGTCTTGGAACCCCTTATGTGGTTTTTGAGTTGTAATCGAATTAAACGAACTTTTTTGCAGCCTTTGCCACTATCTCACCTGATGGTAAGTGATGGTCGAGTATGTTGTTCAGGCTAACCTAGAATTACTGGTGCTCAAGGACAGCTGCCGGAACACACTGTTAGGTGCTTGGCGACAGATTTTCTACTTGATGGTGGTCACTAGCCAGGCGGGTATTCGCAAAATGCCCTACCACCATGCTATAACGACTGCCATCCTAAGACAACAACCGGGACCGATGGCTTAACGTGCCCTCCGAAGCACAGAAGCGCTCAGGGGTAATGTCACGAGCGGTCACATTTGTTGTTGCGATAATGCGAGATCCATCTCGCACTTGGTCACTTTCATTGTTGTGTACTGTATCAGTCGGATTATCCACTGCTGGACACAGCCTTCTCGTGAAGGGGGGTTTAGTATAATTCTCCTGCTTGGCAGGCATCTTGGAGATTGCAGTTTAAGATATCAGTTCCTCAGAAGGTGCTGCAGCCATCTAATGGTATTTTACCTTTAGCTGCCTCTTACGACACCCACAGGTTGCAAAGGGGGTGACATTCTAGCCCGGCACCCCACAGACTTTCATTGTACAGACCCTAAATATTTTACTTTCCAAATAAGTAAAAAATACCTAA
Organism: Plagodis dolabraria; assembly: GCA_963854805.1. Classification (NCBI taxonomy): domain Eukaryota; kingdom Metazoa; phylum Arthropoda; class Insecta; order Lepidoptera; family Geometridae; genus Plagodis; species Plagodis dolabraria. The sequence continues at coordinate 10,814,551 of OY978470.1, forward strand.
CCCGACATTACTCTATATGTACCAAATAAAACAAGTCATTAGTCATTTAAATACTTCAATTTTATATAAAAACATAATGTATTAACAAAAATATACTTATAGGTTTCATTTTGTAACCATGCTAATAACTTACATTAAACAGATAATTATAATAAGTATGTACTACTACTTAGTATGGACGTATTTGTAGTATTAGAAAAATATATTCTATATTGTTTATGTAAAAATATGGTCTTAACATATACTATACCTAAAATATACTTATAGGAGTCATAATTTCTACCCAACTCAACTTAATGTAGTAGTGTTTATACATAATAAAAATAAAACATGAAGTACCCTGCAGTTTCACTCGCATAGACAATGATGTAAAGTATCCTATATCCAAGGGCCTTATTGTGTAACTAGAATGATATGAAAATTAACTTAATTCTGTAACCGTTGTAACTGACATTATTGTTAAAAGTCATGAGTAGCCAATGGTTACAAGGGTCTAATAGCCGTTGTTTGTGGCATTCTATGGAATAGGCTATGTTCAATAATGGATGTCTTCCCACTGATGATGATGGACTGACATTTGGACTTCAACTTTTTTTTGTGGGTGGCTTCTGTGGTGTTGCCACAATTTCGCCAATGACGAGTCGCACAGATAGTGGGAAACAAACGAAAGAGACTGATCGGTATAATTAATAACATTTGAACTTCAAAATGGCCTTTGTTTTTCAAAGGAAATTGTCAAAGTGACAATAATTTTACTAGAACATTCTAATTAGACAATAAAACCCCAGGTCCAGGATATATCCAAATTGGTTCGGACGTTTCAGTGTAATGGCATAACAAATATACACACAAACTCACATTCTTAGACTAGCTCATTAGTGAGCTTAAAAGTGTAGTCTCTGTGACAGTAATAGGCTTGCCCCTTATTAAGTTGAACCAATTCAAGAGTTTGGCTACACCTGCACGGAATACAGGCGTTACACAGGTAATATGTTAGAATACTATCTGCGACTAGCCTGACCGACTTCAGCTAAATAGAAAGAGCTCAGCAGTAACTTGGGCACAATTTCGAGTGGTTATTACGTGTTTAACATAAAAATATGATGAGAGGCCATACAAACACATACAAAACACATGTTCATACGGCCCCATACCATAAATATTCTTATAATGTTTGTGGAGTAATAGGGAAAAAAGGGTCACAGCTCGTATGAAGATCATCTAAAAATTGTCAGTCTGTCATGGTATTAACCATGCCAGACTGTCAATTTTTAGGATTGCTGAAGTCATACAGCCCATCACGGTCAAGTTGTGTGTATGTGTCAATTAGCTCTTTTATTAACTTAAGACTATCTACTGAGGAAATAGTTGATAGCTAGTTACTTCATCACTGAAGGTAATGCAACAACCTTAGGCCCTTTTCCTTTTTAATATATAAACCTAATTGCGATTATATCTCATTACATACTTAACTATATGTTCAAGTCACAAACGCGTTTAAGTTACTTACATACAATAAAAGTTATGGAGATACTTCTAAACAATGTTACATACTCTCTTTGAAATAACACCATTTCCTTTCCATTTGATGAGATGAGCTGATGGGGATAATTTCTTTACTTATTCATAACAAAATGTTCGGCAATTTGTTTGAAAAGTTCCATTGATTTCATTTCTTCCCAACCCTTAGTCTTGATTATCTCTTTATCATTGTTCGTACTGATGAACTCCAAGCATGATTTTTTTAAGTTCGGTGCAGAGTACATGTCTGCAAATTCTAGAGTTTTAATCACATTTTCAACTGTCAGCTTCTTGTGTAAGACATACTCGCAGTGTGTCTTAAGACCATTCAGGTTATAAAAATCTGCAGCTTTAAGTATGTCTTCAGGAATTTGATCTACCTTCGTAATTTTGTCTGTGTACATATACGTCATCACTGCTTGTAACACATCAATGTCAAATGGAGACTCCACAATGTTCGTCAATTTTTCAAGCATTTCATGTTCAAAATTGGCTCGGAAAACTGGACTACGAGTAGCCAGAACTACTTTATGCGAATTTATTTCAACACCATCATTAGATTTAATTATTACATCAGAAAGAATGGGATTGTTAAGCAAATATTCAAAATCATTATTAAGTTTCGCCATTTTAATCTGTTGTGGGTTACTATCGTCGGAGGTGCTATTACTTATTGTGAACACAAATTCAAGTTTCACATCTACAGGATTGGTAATGTTTATACAGTTGAAAGCTTGCGTTTCTTGCCCAAAGAAATTCCATCTGTTACCTTCCACCCACTGTGTGTCTTGAACCGAAATTGTGCGCTTTGTTTGAGCTAAAGATGTTCCTGCTACAACTGAATGGTTATGTTGAGATTGAGAAACGATAGATAGGTTACATTTCATACATATTCGCTTTGGGGCTAGGTAGTAAAATTCGACCAATTCACTGTTTCTGCCAAAAATCTTCATTCGCAATCTGAACTTATAATTTTCATCAAAATCTGCAATCTCGTTTTTATTCGTGCTTATGTCCCGAATTGGAGGATTTCTTAAAAACAAATTAAACCTGGGGAAAGTCCAGATTACTCTGATTTCTACGGTATCATTCGACGACGGTTTTACGTATATGTACGCTATTTTATACAAATCTGCGGCTTGACTTGACGTCATTTTGTATCCAAATACCTACAGTATTTTAAATAAACACAATTATCAATTTATTTAGCCGATGAATATTGAAAGATTACAGAATTTTCAGAAGTGCACAACAAGTTCAACAAGGATAGGTACTTTGTTTTTTACAAAGACAGAACACAAACAAAATCATCCTGGCATAGAGCAATATATACCGGAATCACCACAAAATATTACTACATAGTGATGCTCGTTGACCATCGATACAAGTGGCAAAACATCGATGTTACAACGTAACACGATGTCAAATGAATTTTTCAATTATAAGTCTTGCAAAACTATAATATGTCTTTTAACATTTTCACTTTAGATAACATTCCTAATAAATCTAATAATGTGACATCGATGTAACATGAACAACATGAATGTATTTGCTTTGTTTTTGATGTCTATTATCTTTTGTAGTTATTACTTTTAGAACAATTTCAATAAAAAAATTGGATCTGTTAAATTGTTTCAACAAAAAATTCAAAAGAAAATGCAATAATAACGTGAAATATTATATCCTACTAATATTACAAACGCGAAAGTTTGTAAGGATGTATAGATGAATGGATGTTTATTACTCTTTCACGCAAAAACCACTGAACGGATTTTTATGAAACTTACAGTAATATAGTTTAGACATCAGAATAACACATAGGCTATAATTTATAAAGATATAATGAGAATTGTTGAAAATATAACGATAAGTGTCAAGTAAGTAAAAAAAAACAGCCATATGCGACCTATTCTGGCGTGCGCTGCAAAAACCTTAAGTGTCACACGCACATAATGTATAACGAAAATGTTTATCTTAAATTTACCTATAAAAAAGCTCGCGACAGCATATATCTACCTTTTATGTGTAAGCCAAAATAGTGAACCATATTTACTATAAAAAAATATAATTTATTTCTAATGCATATTCGGTAGTAACAAATTGATCCTTTTCAAACTATTATTATAAAGGCAAACGTTTGTGAGTATGTTTGTATGTTCATTACTTCTTCACCCTCAAACGACTGGACCGATTTTGATGAAATTGGATATGATAAATAGCGAGATAGATAACTCTTTTTATTGAAAACACCATTATAACAACAATAAACTTATTACTAAAACATACCTTAAAACCGAGTGTATCAATGGGTGGTCTAATCGCTCAGAGCGATCTCTTCCAGACCATTCATCAACAATGGATATGGTCAAAATATTGGGCGGGGTTCCACATAAATAACCGCTGTGCTATACAGCAGTTCAGTTTTCTAATGACAGTAACGACAGAGAATGGGTAGAATGAAGAAATTTAAATTGTTCCTTGAGGTAGCGGGGATAAAGGATTGAACAGAATACTGTAACGGAGAGTTGATAATATATGAGTATTCCGGCGACGACGAATAGGGAGCCACTCGAGCTTATTACGAAAATCGGAGACATGATCATATTTGCCTAGGCCATATATAAATCTTATAAAAAAAATATGGTATGGAGGTAGATTAGTTTAGTAGATTAGGTAGGCTTATGTGTCTGGATAACAGACTTCCTGAGGGAAAGATCAATACGAGTGGTCGTGGACGGCTGCTCGTCTGATCAATTGGCAATAAATGCCGGGGTACCTCAGGGGTCAATTCTCTCTGCAACCCTCTTCTTGCTGCACATCAACGATCTCCTTAAGCCCGGTGTTGTTGGGTACGCGGATGACAGCACTGTTGTAGAGAGATATTTTGCTGAAGCACGAGCTAGTGGAGCTCAAATCCAGTCTCTTAGAGAGGCCATGATTGAGCGTATGAACTTGGCCTTGCAGGCAGTCTCCGATCGGGGTGATCCCAATTTGGTCAGCTTCAACGCCTCCAAGACCCAGGCGTGTCTATTTAGCACCAAGCGGAGTCCGTTCCATCTGACTCCCACTTTCCAGAATGTATCTCTACCCGTGACGAGCCAACTTTGAACTGTTGGGTGTTACCCTAACATCGGACCTCAATTTTGGCTCGTACATTGAGTCCAAGGCTAAATTAGCTGCCAAAAAGTTGGGAGTCCTGGGGAAGGTTAGGCGGTATTTCACACCAGGGCAGCTTCTTAACCTGTATCAAGCGCAAGTCCGGTCATGTATGGAATACTGCGGCCATCTCTGGGACGGTAAATACCAGCTCGAAGCTTTGGACTCCATTGAAAGGCGTGCAAAAAACCTCATAGGCTGCGATTCTTTGGTGAAGACCAGACTCCAAAGCCTTGAACATCGTCGCAAATTTGCCAGTCTTTCAGTGTTCTACAGGATACATTTCGGATTTCGGAATGTGCGATGGAGTTGCATAACCTAATACCTGCATCTCCATTCCACTATCGGACTACAAGACGTACGGAAACACGGCATCCGTATATGGTTGACATTCCTCCTGCTCGCACAAAGCGATTTGCGTCCACCTTTATAATAAGAACAGCGAAGGAATGGAACACCCTCCCAGCGTCTTTGTTCACTGAGAGCTACAATTTGGAAGTCTTCAAGTATAGAGTGAACAGGTATCTTCTAGGCAAGCATGCTCCACCGTAGACCGCGTCGTCGCTTACCATCAGGTGAGATTGCGGTCAAATGCTTGCCTATTCGGAATATAAAAAAAAAAGATGAGGCGGACAAAAAGGTGATTAACACATTATCATACATTTTATCATTATCATCCATCACCACGCGGGTGTAACCGCGGAGCGCAGCTAGTAATAGTTATATAATAAACATAACTGTGGTGAGACTGTGACACAACTGTCTTTCGAAAAAATGCTATTTTATGGCGATGGAACTAATTTCTTCACATATGTGATGTTTTTCTTAAATAATTATATCTAAGCTACCCTGACTGGTTAATTAGAACATACTAGATCTCTCTATGTAAAGTCAATAATCCAAAGTGCAAAAACAAATTATTTAATTCCGTTTTTTGTTAGTTAAACCAAATTTAAGTTAGGTCTCTGTAGCACCTGAGGTGCGATGTGGCTTTGAACATTTTCACATAAAAAAACATGCCTCGTGACATCTATGTTACATGAACAAAACCAATAAAAGTATTGAAAATAAAAAGGTGTCTTTAGATTTTCCATTATAATATAAACACATATCGTAAAATTATATAAACGACATGATATGATTGTTGCGTAAAAAAATGTATGACAGCATTAAAATTCTAAAGGTGTTTTAACATTTCCTCTTATTAAACCATACATAACATTATCATGTCACATTTCCATGTCATACCGTGACATTGATGTCACATGGATTTTTTTATAAAGCATTTAAGACCTAAATGTTAATTAACATCTCATTTACCCTCCACCTCCAAGACAAAGGGAGCAGCGGCAGTGGCAGCAGAAGGTACCAAAAGGCGAAAATATGAGGGTCTCAGCAATGGTTACATATTTCTGCTTTTTAGAGTAGAAACATTAGGCTCGTGGGGTTCAAGCCCATGGTTTCTATAGATTTCTCAAAGCGGCTGATAGAAAAGATATACGACCAAAGAGCGCAAAATGCTCTACCACCACGATGCTATAACGACTGCCATCCTAAGACAACAACTGGGACCGACGCGGCGACGTATTAACGTGCCCTCCGAAGCACGGAAGTGTTCAATGGTAATGTCTCTAGCGGTCACCCATCCAACTCATGACGGCGGCGGACGTTGCTTAACTTTTTTGATCGGTTCAGAATGGCTGAGCAAACGTTGCTACGAACGCTTGCTGCCTAAAACCTGCTTATCTTAGTTAACATACTGATAGGACACCAAGAAAGGCCATACAATATTTTTCCTGGCGCTCTTTTCGTTACAAGATTACGTTATAAATTTTCCTAGGATATAGAAAATCGTACTGAGTCTAGTTAATCCTACTAATATTATAAATGCGAAAGTTTGTGAGGATGTATGGATGTATGGATGTATGGATGTTTGTTACTCTTTCACGCAAAAACTACTGAACGGATTTGAATGAAACTTTACAATAATATAGCTTATACATCAGAATAACACATAGGCTATAATTTATAAAGATATACAGTTTTTTTGGTATTTTCGTCAATTTACACTGACGAAAATACCAAAAAAACTGTTAATAAGCCACACTAGAAATTTTTGCGACGTCTCAACCCGGATGAAGGCTCGCGTCAACAACGTCGTCCGAAGTGCGCGCGCCGGTGTCGCGGGCAGCGTTGCCATGGAAACAAAAAACAACTGATTAGAAATTAGCTCGACAAGAAATGTCAAAAAGCAATTGTATAAATAAGCTAGATCATGGCCCAAGAAAACAAGGTCTTCTACCCCGAAGAATCACAGGCTTGCGTCACTACCAAATTGGCTCTTTATTAAAACGTGATTGCAGCAGAATACAAGTTCATGGTTCTTTTTCATGCGAATGTTTTGTTATAAAATATCAATACAATATTTCAAACGTCTAATAGAAAGTCACACATGAATCAATGTTCATCTCAGTAAATGGTATGAAAAAAGTTGTCTCCCTATGGTTCCACCATTTTGACAACTATCGCCGTCTCTGTCTCACGTATATGATTTGCATCTGTTTCGCTCTCGCTCATGCACATATGCGCAGTGATTCGTAAACTTTGTGGTCGGGCCATTTCTGGAAGCTACGAGTATACTAAAAAACATGTAATTTTTTTCTTTTGTGACGGAACAAGCTAACAAGCTCGAGGCCCACCTGATGTTAAGCAGACTAACCTCTGCCTATAACAGATGCATTTCGTCACAAGTCACGAATTGCACTGCGCCTGTCTCCAGGAGACATAGATGTTAAGTCTCTGTACCTGTAATTTCACTTGCTCTCAAGGACTGCTGCCGGAACACACCGTTAGGTGCTTGGCGACAGATTTTCTACTTGAGGGGGTCGCTAGCCAGGCGGGCATTCGCAAAATGCCATTCCACCATGCAAAAAGTAACTGTAAGAGTAAAAGTAGAAAAAGCAGTGATTTGAAGTTTTTTCATTTCCTGCAAAATTGTTTCATTCTTACTGCGACTACTAAATATGGTATGTAATGTAAAATTTCTTTGGTTATATAACGTATCTACCTAGTTGGTTTTTACTTCCGATATTTTTGAGCTTTCTTTGAAACTAAATTGTACACCAAAATACAGATAACTGGCTTTTTCTTCGGCATAGAAAATAATTACTTGATTTCAATCTACGAAAAATTTAGGCCTATTAGCATCGACGGTACCCATTATAAGAAAACTACGAACATACACTGTACGAACTTGATAACCATAATTTATTCAAGAATCATTAATCTGTTTAACTTAAATCAATTTCACGTGATTTTCTTTATTAAAAAAAAAGGTGAAATCTATTAACTGTTATTTTACTGCGCCCCAATTTCCTCAAATTAGGTTTAAAGTTTGAGAGCCGTTGATGACGGTATGCTTGACAAGCTTGTGTCCCAGTCACGTGACAACCGGTCTCGGAGTGTAATACCTGGCGTAGTATATTATTGTACCATGAGCTAGGTTAACACATTTTATCATCATCCATCAACCCGCGGGTGAAACCGCGGGGCGCAGCTAGTATATATATATATGCGTCTAATAATGTGTTCTCATTCTTTCTTTTTACAGGTCTAATCCGCGACGTGACGGGTGGATACGCATGGTGTTTCTACGGCATGGGGTCATGCATGGTGCTTGGTTCGATTCCGGTCATCGCATTCCATATATGCACCAAAGATGAAGATCGTGAATCGTCTGTCGATTGAAAGTGCCACGTTTCAGCGAGTACAATAATTTGTATCGCATGGTCCTGTCTATTTCGTGGTACGTCATTGACTTATGTCAAAGTCATCAGGGAACGTCAATGTCATTCGTCTAAAGTTTGTTTATGTTATTCATATGTAAGATATACATAGATAGAATAATGACAACCTATAATAGATAAGAAGGTTAGAAACAATGAGTGGTATAATATTTAGGTTAAAAAAATATTAATTGACTACACGTAGCTTTAGATAGCGTTTCATACATATATAAAATGGTTATGAATAAAGTCGTAAAGCTATAGTTTCTGAAAGCAGTACCATCACATGTGACGTATGTAACAAGGTGGCCGATTTTACATTCACAAGCCATGACGGTAAAAATATGACTCATGACAAGATGACAGTGACATTACCGATAGACGGCAGTTTTATTATAACGTCGTATGGAGGGTAGATGTAAGGAGAGTCATCTCATATGGTAAAACACATAAATAAAAATCGGCCAAGTGCGAGTCGGACTCGCGCACGAATGGTTCCGTACCATTAGCCACACAACATTAGACTTCACATTTTAACCTTTTTTGTTTTAACGTGCGCGAGTCCGACTCGCACTTGGCCAAGTTTTTGTATTTGTTGTTATAGCGGCAACAGTGAAAATTTCAACTGTCTATCTATCACCGCTCTTGAGATACAGCCTGGTGACAGACGGACGGACGGACCGACAGCGAAGTCTCAGTAATAGGGTCCCGTTTTTACCCTTTGGGTACGGAACCCTAAAAACTGTCTAGCTGTAAGCAATAACAGCTCAAAAACCTTCCAGAATGGCGCTGGTGTAGACAGAGGGTATGGTATGAATGTAGCAATTGTAAACGAATTGAAGAGTGTCGAGTTGAAAAATCCTTCCAGAATGGCGCTGGTGTAGACAAAGGGTATGGTATAATTGTAGCAATTATAAACGAATTGAAGTATGCAGAGTTAAAAAATTTAATGGCGCTTCCTTTAAAATTTACCCCGATGCTAATGTAGCGCTACCCTAATGATGATGCATGATGCATTTATATGAACGGACACATTTTCATGTGCACAGATGATTCTCCTTACCTCTACTCTCCATTTAATATAACTTTTAGTTTCACCCCTCAAAACTTGTAACTTCTGTGTCGTTTGTAACGAAATTGCAGTGCTATTGTTGTGTTGTTAGTGCAGTGCACAGTTTTCGGAAACTGTTGACACTGCTATATAATTACAAAATTACAACGAGAAAAAAAATTATAGATTCGAACACGCGCCATCCACCCCTAGTTTGTGGTACAGCGTAAGTTGAACTATCAAGATGGACCGACATCTGGTACATCTTGATACTATGGTTAAGAACGAGATGACAAATTAGAGTCATGCATGATTTATATGTCTTGTTGGCTTAGCGCATACCCCGGCTATAGTATGGATGGCGTTAGTTCGAATCCCGCACGTGACTAATTCTTCCTCTCTTTGTTATTTTGTAATGTAAGCCGCGGAGCGTGCATCATTGTAAAAATAGACATGTTAAAATAAAATAGACACGTTAAAATCGCTGTTATGTATACAGTAGTATTAAACAACACCAGATAACCGTAAACAATTTTGTTTGGCTCTAAGAAGCCCTTTTTAATTTTTACATTGACTAATAATATGAATCATTTATTACGAGGTGACGGTTATACCTACTATTATCGTCAGTATCAGTATTCAAAATGTCGGAAAACTGATGGCACAGTTATTTAAATTTACAATAGGTATTACACTAGGTAACCGTATCGATTTATGTATTATATATATGTTTGACTCAAGGTGTGTATTTACATCAAGTCATGAATTGACAGTAAAAACATTATTCATGACAAGTGACAGTTCCATAACCGCAAGATGAAGTTCGTTATAGCATTGTCGTCGTTAATTAAAAATGTAAGATAAGTATCATTCATAAAATTTCTATTTTTTTGCAGTATCTATTAAACAAAGCTCTTTGAGAATCCATGCTATATTGGTGGCCTAGACTTGACTTGGTATCTAGTTCCGATGTGTTTCCAACGATATATTGCGGCCACAACACTAGACTAGTTTGTTGTGTTACCGTATAATTATCTATAGCTTAACAAAAAAATTGTTTCATCACTTCATATAAAAATGAAATCGAAAAGGCAAATCATATCATTTTGGTATCGCTCAGATGCATTTTATATTTAACTCTCTAATTTGATCAACACTATGATTGTAAAACTATGCATAAATTGAACCGACCAGATATGTCAATACCTTTTTAGTTAGTGAGAGTCGCTATTGTTCTAACTCACTAACTGTACGAGTTCATTGGTATCACTTATAAGTTATAAGTTTTTGTTTATCATTAAGATTTATTGCCATCTGTTTTTCATAGAGCGCACTAAATTAGAGGACAATTAATTACTCTTTCTTTACACAGGATAAAGGTTAAGCTCCCATAGGCATAAAATGGTTTTTACTTACGACTACATACTTTTGTTTGACCCTCACTAAAGGCAAAAAAACAAAACAAACCTTGACAAACACACAGCAAACCGAACGCGTGGTAAGGCAAAACATTTTTAGTTTTTGTTATGTATGGAGTTTCCCTCTTCATCATGCAAAATCGTCAGAATGTTAGAGTGAAACCGTTCATATGCGTATATCTAGCTGTATAGGTACTTATACCTCATAAAAAGATTTAAACTCTCTTGCGAACACTACTTTTTATATATTTGACTCGTTAACTTTAGGATTTACGTCAGAATAAAATATTTTCGGCGATATTAATAATTTTGAAAAGATCAGTTTGACGAAAAACTTATGCTTAATTTTGCTTAATATAAATTATTTTTCTTTTAATTGTCGGCAAAAGTAAAAATAATTACTTAGCAATCTCAATTGACAGTATGGGCACAGTGTTTTATTTCTTTTGCTCATTATGTCGGGATATTATGGACCCGCACGTTTTGGGCATTTGCCAGTGTCATGTTTTTGCTGAACGGGGACAGCTTATTTAATCTATAATTGAGAGGAGAAAAGGCTAATCACGGGAAATTTAGAATAGGTAATCGGATCAGGAAAGTATAACATGGAAAAGGATTACTGTATATTGTGATATTGTAAAGGTCTAGTAAGATGCAAGAAATATTGATGTGTAGTAAATTTGAGATGTGTGTTGTATGTCACAGGTTTTTATCTATGTCAACAATATATAAAGGGAATAATTTAATCTGTAAGGAATTTTATGGTACCAGATTTGTTTTATTCTTTCAGCGTTAGTAACAATGATAACGAAAATGTTTGGCCAATTTTTTTTCAAATAACATATTATTTTAATAATTCTTGTTTTATTTCTCGATTATACAAGAAATTGTCTAAAATAAGGAGGAGGACATATTTTATTAAATACTTTTGTAGCAACCAATAATTTATATCCCTACACTAAATTATTACTCTTTTGTTGTAGGTTTGCTATCATTTCCAAGATAACACATGCATTGAGTTTTGAAAATAACATGAAGGTAACATTAAATTATACAAAAATTACATAGAATGTACCAATTTTGTGGATATGTTCTGTGTAAAGTGAAGTGTGGTTGAGTGGGAGGAGGAAATAAAGTGTATATCGGTGTGTGGGTGTGTGTGAAAATATCATGTGAATCCTTTATTTCGGTGTGTATACGTTCGTAATACGGGAACGTCTACGTGTAGAATACGAACGTAGAGTGCGCATAACATGACGTTTTTCTGTTGGTTTTTAAATATCATTTTGTTTCATTGTATCGTTTTAAACCTTTCTAATCATACTTAGGTTAGGCATACCCTGAATATGTGCTTGGTTTGGTTTTAAAAATCAAATTCGTTGGTAAAGTGAGATGAGGGATATATAAGTCTCCACCATCGACACATTGAAATTATATCACTGATTAAAATCGAAATAATATTGTTATAGGTATATGATGATGATAAACTGTGTCGTATTTTTTTGTTTTTAATAAAAATATGTATTTTTTAATAAAATACTTTTTATTTTTGCCTTGCTAGTCGTAATCTAAAATTTGTTTTTAAACGTATGAAAGTACATATTACTTTTTCTTCTGGATCTTCTTTAGCGAGATCTTAATACCATGGAGAGTAGAGGTAAGGAGAGTCTACTTATATGGTAGAAAACTTAAAACTGTAAGCTATAAATAACAGTTCAAACACCTTCCAGAATGGCGCTGGTGTAGACAAAGGGTATGGTATGAATTTAGCAATTGTAAACGAATTAAGGTATGCAGAGTTCAAAAATTCCGGGCGGTTCCTTTAAAATTTACCCTGATGCTAATGTGGCGTACCCTAATTTAATGGACATTTGGACGGACACATTTCATGTACACAGATGATGCTCCTTACCTCTACCCTCCAAACTTACTACTTACATTATGTAAATTAGGCTAAACTATGAGTGCTGCTATGAATTTAATAAGTGCGCTTAATTTTTGGTAGTCAGTTTAGTTATGATTTAATTTGTGCATCAATGCATAGCATTAAAGCTTTTAAAAAATGTTTTTGAAACTATCACATAATTTACCCGTTGCCGCTAAACTAGGGTTCGATACGTCATCGAGATAAAAACTTAAAAATAAATTGCGTACTTGTTATATAAATGCGTGTCATAATTTAATGTATAATGCTTGTAAAACTACAAGCCTAACATATACATACTGGCAAGATTTTTTTATATATATTAATGAAACGCTTTGAAACTTTCTTGTAACGAATATATATTGGATATATGTTATTGAAGTTTAATTAATAAAATAGGTATGTACTTAGTACATTATGAAATTTAAAAATAAGCTGTTTTATACTAATTACAGACGATTAATTTTCGGCAGAATTGATTGGCGGACTCTTCCTAAGGAAGCTCTCTAAGGTGGTAGAACTCTGCAACAAGAGTATAAACATCATAAAGAGACTAATTTTAATCTTAGAATGTTTTTTTTTCCTTTAAGCGGCGGTATGCCTTCATTAGCAAATACTTCAAACTATATACAATGCTTCAGCTGCTATAATGAAAGCATATAGACAATCCACAAGTCATTGCAGACTCACGGACAGTCCAAATGTTCCAGCCAGTTGGCAGCGTGCCCAACATGCTGGCAGCATTGCCCCGTTGAATTGAAATGCTTATTCGTTGAGCCAAATGGTGCCAGAAACTGGATCACGCGCCGCATCGACCAAGCGCTCTGATAAGTTTTGGAAAATATGATGAGGTAGTATTTTATCGTAGCTTCTGCAAAATGATTGAAACGAAGATTAGGCTTAAAGTTTTAGAATTCGTTGATAAATCTTTACTAAGTACTACTTAAATAGGTTGAAATTTTTTTTTGAGCGCGCTGGTTCTCCTCATTTTAGTGATCTATGATCTCTCTCGTCTTGATAACATTTGAATGGAGAGGATTCGGTAAATACTGTAATTAGCAAGTAATCTGTGACAATGGTGGATTATCAAATTTATGGATAGTAAATGCATTGAACTTATAAGAAACGAAAGACACGGCACCCGTACCTAAAAAAATGTTTTTGTTTCATGGCAATGTCCAATCAGACAACGCCGCTTGATTGAGACTCAGTATTGTTTTTTTTTTATGCTCGATCGGTTAGCCTTTGACCACTATCACATCAGTAAGTGATGATGTGGTCGAAGATGTTGTTCAGGCTAACCTAGAATTACTGGCTTTCAAGGACAGCTGCCGGAACACACCGTTAGGTGCTCGGCGACAGATTTTCTACTTGAGGGTGGTAGCTAGCCAGGCGGGCATTCGCAAAATGCCCTACCACCATGCTATAACGACTGCCATCCAAAGACAACAACCGGGACCGACGGCTTAACGTGCCCTCCGAAGCACGGAAGCGCTCAGTAGTCATGTCACCAGCGGTCACGCATCCAATTCATGACCGCGGCGGACGTTGCTTAACTTTGCTGATCGGTTCAGAACGGCTAAGCAAACTTCGCTACGAGCGCTTCAAATTTGTGTGTATGTGCATCGACTGCATTCTTGTCTTCCTGTCTTAGTCATTCATTAAAACGTATAATATACAATGGAAGTGTAGCTGTGTGCATTATATGCTTGTGTTAAATTTTCTCAACATTATTACGTCGTGATATTAGAGCGTGTCATATATTCCTTTTTAATTTAAATCGATGAGATTTTTTTTTATTTCAATTACAATTAAAAATTATATTATGAAAAATTAATCACATGTAAGTTGTGACTCAACACATTTTAGACATACTAGGCAATCTATATAGTTTTGAGCAACTTTTGCAATGTTTTAAATTCGTTCATTAGGTCTGATTGGTGACCAAAATATAAATTATAATACCTTTATTACATGTGTAATATATGTACTTATATTAATGTTAAAGGGGGAAATAAATCGTCGAAGAGGATATTATTTTAAGTTTTAATTTTTTTATACTTGAACAATGACAATTGAATTGCCATATTAATTGAAATTATATTGATATTAATATTATACCTTCAATTCAATACAAGAACAAGTTTGAATTACAAGTGTTCAATAGTCACGTCTCGATCTGTAGGAGTCGTAACATTTAGTTTCAGTCATGGTCAATTGGTCATATCCTGGTTAAATCTAGTACACTATCATTTGAAGAATAGTATTATCCTTTTTTTCCCTATCTCGGGATTTAGACTCCAACGTTTTGTGCATTTGCCAGTGTCAAGTTTCATTCTTCAATATTTATGCATAGTTTGGGTCATCTGTTCTAACGGTTTGAGCTGGGTAGACTTCTTAGCTTCAGAAGATCGTATTTTAAGTTGCCACATTCAAAATTCTCTATCACAGATAAATTGGTAACTTTTGACACTGGGTAAAACAAAAATTTCCAGTTTTTGTTTCTAATTTTTGTAGAAATCCATTAGTAGAAATTTGGGAGATTGAGCGCGTTTTTTATTTATTTATAACTTAGATAGGCTAGTCTTTGACCACTATCTCACCTGATGAGATGATGATTCACGAACAATAATGAAGTTTCTATTACTATACGATGATACCGTAAGTAGAACAAACTTTGGAAATAATCACACTACTAAAGATACCACACATTTTCCCACCGAAACTGCAAAATAATTTTTACAAACACATAATCATACGTAGTTTGTATACTCTTTAGAATAAGAAACTATGTATAATAATCTAGTTTGGTTACTTACCCTGTTTTTAAACGAAGTTTTTGTATCTCCGTGTCATTTTCTACCTATGATTTGGGTAAAAATAATTCAGTGACATATTTAAACCATACGTGTACCATTATAATAGCTATGAAATTTCAAACTTCATTGCTATTTATATAGTGTAGTGCTGAGAAAAGTAGTATCTTTATATGCGAGAACAAAACGAGACATCTCCGTGTTGAGTGCGCTTTTAGTACGTGTATCGAGTAAGGACTGGCCTTGTTTTTAAAGTTATTAAACTGTCAATTTAAGATTTTTATTTACCGTTTTGTAGTAACTATTCTTGCCAAACTGTAGCTAAGACAATTATTCTCAGTTAAATTGATATAGCAATTTAATGTAATAATGTCTGTGTAACAAGTAACAATACCTTGTCGCTCACCATTAATATTTATTTTTTTAGGTTCAGACGTTAAATTGCCTAAATCTGTAATTATGAATTACAATATTTTAAAATTATTTTAAGAAAATATATATAATAAAGTTAAGAAAAACGTTTAAATACCTAAAAAATATTTTTGGTGACATTTTCGCTTAAGTTTCCTTTTAAGTCAACGTGACGTCATAAACGCCACATAGACCAGCCGGAACAATTTTCAACGCTTCACGCTTCCACACGAGGCATCATCTGAAGTTCTTAACTCTTCGAGCGAAAGATCGAGATTAAGCCATTCCTGTTAAGCTGCGTATAGCGAATAGGTATTTATTTATGACGTCACGATGGCTTGGCAGAAAAATTAGGTGAAGTTGTCCCTAGATATGCATGTATAAATGTTTATCTAAAATATTAATAATATTTTCTTAATATATTTTTACACAAATGTTATGACATTAGATTTATGGTGAGTAACGTAGTACTGCTTTCTAAGTAAGTAAAAAATGTATTTTGCTTCAGTTCATTGAGGCTATAAGGCACACGTTTTCCTCAAAATTGTTGGACTGATCTGTTAAGGTTAAGAGGATCAGACAGTTTTGTTTGAAAATTTCCCGTTTCGATGTCGAAGCCTTGATACAACTACTTCTATCTCCACATGTTAATACATATTGTGTTTTTTAGAAATCTTTATAAAATAAATAATGATTATACTAATTGGTGTGTTCAATTACGTACAGGTATTTATTCTTCTTCGATGTTTCAAAATAATAAAGAAATAAAATTCACATTCTGATTTTAATATCGCTGTGAATTTGATTTTTTTATTGTTGTATCAACCTATCAGAGGTATGGCACGTTCATAAATCCAGTGATACGTAAGAGACGTATCACTGGATTTTTATGTATTTTAACAGTAACTTGTTGACTTTAAACTGATTCTACCTACGTAAGTACTTATATATCATATTTTTGGTATAGATGTATCAATAATTTATATACGCATTTGACAGATATTTCTAAATTTAAGTTTAGAAATATAAAACTGTGATAAGAAGTTAATATATATTCTAATATTGAGTTGTAAACATGTGACAGTTTTTACAATATAAGCCTAATATTGTTACATTTATTTAATTATAAACGCCTATTGATCTATATGACGTGCTGTACTTAAGATTGGTAGAACTATAGGTATATTAATATATAATATATATGTGGGTTTGGATGGCGAAGATTTTAGAGGGATATGTGATTTAGGAAACTGTATTTTTGTTTCAAAATTATTGGGATTATTCTTACTGCTTTATTGGTATATAAGTTCTCTTCTTCTTTTTCCATTTTGAAGTGATCAATAATTTAAATGATAGTAGATAATAATAATATATATATATATATATATATATATATTATTATTATTTTTATGCTTGTAAGGGAGTGCCGTGAATTAAGTACTCACCTGTTCTATTTATATTATTTTATTGATATTTTTACATATGCATCTTCGGTTCTTAATTAATCACATAGGTAGTCCAAATAATTTTGGTCATAAATCGTTGGTGTAATGTTGCCATAAACCTCTTTGAGGAGCAGTGTGAAAAGTTCTAGGTTGCAAGCTATCTAGGGGTTAAAGAAAAAAAACATTCAGTAGCTTGCACTAAGATTCATTTTAATAAGTCACATAATTTTATAATAATTCTGAATATGTACGTATATTATTTCAATACAATTCAATTTCGTGACGTACCTACACATTATTGATGTTTGCATCTTAGTGCAAACGACTGTGCTAAATCAAAATTTTAAATGTAAATAAAACAGTGTAAAAATTATGCATGTTATAATTTCATTATATACCTATCTATCTAAAGGTACCTATTTAATAACGCAAACAGGCTTAGATGGAAAATGTATTAGAGTAAGCGAAATATCATATGTACCTAAGTCCGTGCACATGTAGCATTTTGAACCGAATAAATTATACGTGTTGGACGAAAACTTATGTACTAAGTAGAAATTTTAATGGCTTTTAACATATAAATAAAATAATAATGTCACAAGTTGAATGCAATTGATCTCGAAGGCAAAAAATATTGTAATAGGCAGGTGCGTTTTCGGTGTTACCTATATACAAAATTATAATACCGGTCATAATATAATGTAAAAATATATATAATCTATGTACTAACAAAATAAGAAAATACCTAAGACTTGTACCTTAGAAATTTAAGGTTATCTGTATCCTATATCTATATTTTTTTTAAGTAGACTTACTTACTTTATATTTAGGTAATGAGGTACTTACCTACTTACATAAAATTGTATGTACCTACCTAAGTACTTATGGAACACAATGGGAATTTCTAAAAGCAAGGAGTTCGTAGGAAGGCAATTTCTATAATAGGCGTGTGATTTAAACGGACATTTCTAAAAAAGTGGACTTTGTTAAGTCCAAAGAAAGGGTTCAAAGGGGAGCTCTAAAAATGAGGTGTAAGCAAAAAGGTGATCTATTGAAATTGCATAATTATAGAGACAGTATCATGTCTTTATTATTTGAATGACATAATATGATTGTATTATAAACTTAAGCTTATATGTACTTAGTGTTGCAGTAAAATAAATTGGAATTATCGTCGTCGTTTTTATTTAACAAACAGGATAATTATTAATAAAATTAAATAATTTTCGCTGTTATTTGGATATAGTTGTTATTTTTTGGTTACCTACTAATTATTATGTACGTACCATCATATTAAAATAAACTGATCTATGTGTAACAATTGTTTTATTAACACACTGTACTGTATCAACCGGATTGTCCGCTGCTGAACACAGCCTCTCCCATTATGGAGGGAGATCCCCATGATCCCCACGCTTGACAGGCGTTTTGGGGATCGCAGTATGAGATATCAGAACGCGCTGTTGCCCACCTTCTGGTGAGTTACTCTTAGTCTCCACGACATTCCATTCCGGCACCCCACACGTACTATTTAATATTTTGACGGTTTTATAATCAAGTGCATTGGCGTTCAATTACTTTCAAAGTAATACGAGCAATATTGTTTTATACTCGCAAGTAGGTACCATGCACACGTGGAATAGTTAGGTACAACTATTAGGTTACTTATTTAATTACATTAATAAAATATAACATGTATTTATTTATTTCAAATGTAAATCATAAAAGAAGCGCAGTTGACTACGGAAGGACTAAGTGGTGCCATCGTGGTAACGCCAAGATGGCCGCCACATGATGATTGCAAAAGGGCAGTGTATAGTGCTAGCCGCCGAATTCGACCTAAGGAGTGAAACTAGTGATTGTCAATGCTAACTAGCATTGACAGTGAAGACTCGGTGTACACCGATAGCGGTCTTCACTGTCAATGCGTAAGTCATGATGATGGAAGATGATATCAGCATCTGGAACAGTATACCTGAAGACGACATACGTAACACGTTATGGCACACGCACCAAAGAGATAATGGAATATGACCAGAAAGGAACAGAGTGAGATTGTGCTGAGAGTGTTCTGACTTCTGCAAGGCGAGGACTGGAATGGCTATAGGGGGTGGACGGAGGCCATTTCGGGGGTCATGCCCACATGAGGAATAAACCAAATGTTCAAGTGATATTGCTTGAGTTTTTATTTTAAATGACCTTGGTCGATAATACAACTGTTTTTTTTTTATTCATGCCACACCTTAGATTTTACCGTAGGTAAGTGAAGTATAATGAAACATTTTTTGCGGGCTTAATTCCCGGTTTTACTAAAATATAGTATGTACGGGAAAAGTTTTTTTTGCAATTTGTGACTTTTTGAGTACTCCAACGATGGTTGGTTCCATAGAAGATTTTGATCAGTATTAGAAACAGGATCGATTGGCATCAAAAAATGTTTTTATCTAAAATGGCTATTTTCTAGCTAACTGTATTTTTTTTTGAAAATCTGTGAATGGGGATCAAAATTATATAAAAAATATGGATAGTCTCCTAAGACCATTTCCGAGTAGCTACAACGGATAAGGTACTTCCCCTTACTGCCCCGCTAAAAGTTTCCACCCTGTATATATATTAATTACATAACTCAAAATTAAGAAATAAAGATAAAGCAGTGGATCGAACAAACCACAATTACGTATCGCTGCCTCGGTGCAGGCTTAAATGTTTTCTTAAGCTCATAAAATGAGTCATTCCAGTCAACAAGCTTCGAGCAAATTTCATCAAAAGTCAAGGTCATGTTGACTCTTTTTTTTTAATTATCGCGGTGTGCACTCGGAATTCTTGCCGAAAGGTCATACGGTAAATAATAGTACATTATGCAATAAGTGCGCGAAGTTGTTTATTACAATCAAGTCGGGTTTTAGACCTGAGATCGAAGATCGAAGCCTAAATGGAGTAGAGATTGTAATAAACAATGCGCACGAGTTTCATACGACTTTTTTCATCACATTTGTGTGTCCTTGGTACGCAGAGTTCGGGCCAGCTCCAACACCATCCTGGAGATGATTGCACTAAGATTGGACTGCCCCTACCTTCGGCATTGCTGCGATAGACATGTGGCAGTACCAATGCCGAAGAGAAGGTACTAATGTGTATGGTGGATGTGGTGATATATGTTACCAGGATCATTTTGACTGTTATTTGTACCTACTATTACATTTGTTTGATATGAATCGATTTGACATTATTTTATTTTATTTATTTTATTTATGACAATTTTCATTCATTATGGTTAAAATGTTGACACCATATTTGACAATAAATTATTTAATTCTGATAGAAATTATGAAATGTATTTAGTTTTAATTATTGTAATTTGATAGTAATATTATTTTAATTTTATAATAAAACGCAACTAGTATAAATGTATGGGTGTAACTTACCTGAAATAAATTTATTTTGAATTTGAAAATTGTTTTATTAAACAAAACACTATGAACTATATACAACACTACAGCTACTACAGTTAAAGCATTTAGACAACCTATAAGTCATAGCAGACTCATAGGCAGTTCAAATGCTCCAGCCCACTCCCAGTTGGCAGCGTGCCCAGCATGCTGGCAGCATTGCCCCGTTGAACTGCAATGCTTATTCGTTAGCCAAATATGAATTTATTTAACATTCATATTATACAGGGCGTCCCACGGATATGCCACATGGAGGGAAAGTACCTTGAATATTGTAGATGGAACATTATACTGAAAGAAGACATTATTTCAATTTAAAAAACAATTTAAACTGCATTAATATATTTAAATAATTACATGGTTGAACCGGGAGTCGAACCCGTTACACGAGAAAAACACCCTGCAGCTTTATCATACCGATCGAAAGGCTTCATCATAAGGAGTATTTTTTGCTAATTAACATAGTGTCAGAAATAAAAGGAAGACCATGAATTTTAACATTTGATGTGAAATTTTGTATATACATATAATACAATAAAGTAAATATAATACTACAATATATATAATACATAAATACAATAAAGTAAATCGTATCAGTATACCAATTTTATTTATTATAATAATAATTTTATTTTATATTTATAACGAGCGGTCCGCCCCGGCTTCACATGGGTATTTAACAAAGATTTCAAAAATATAAATTTAACATAAAAAAGTAATTATTGTGACATAGCTGTAATAGTTAGAAAAAAAAACGTTATATTACGCGATATAACGATTTTCTCGGTATTTTTTTCACACTTTGTGTTACATTATCGAAGTTTTCATATCCTAAACATTTTTGAAAATTTTGCATAGCCTATGACGGTCCAGTAGTTTCAGAGCCTATTCAAATTAAATGCAAACAAACAAACAATCAAATCTTTCCTCTTTATTATATTGTTTAGATTATTATGTAGCCATGGAATACAGTACCAGAAAGTATTTTCCGTTATTAAAAAGCTCACTTTTATATTTAAAAAATCGCTCATTCTATTATATTGCGTAGTTATTTTTACCCGTGGGTGTCGTAACATACCAGAATGTGGGCAGCGCTTACTGAGGAACTGATATGCCACACTGGGATCCCCACGATACCTGCCAAGCGTTGGGGTTATAGTAACCTCCCCCCCCCCCCCCCCCCATGATGGGGGAGGCTGTGTTCAGCGGTGGACTTCCGGCTGATACAGTTTACAGTTCTAGTATAGTACAGTTCTAGTTCTAAGTCTGACATTTTTCAAAGACCACTTCGTCTTAATAGGGCTCCATTTGGCCCTTGTGTGCAGATCTCTATGATATAAAACCGAGTGTTTTTGCTAAACCAGTTTTAGCATTCGCAGTTTTTCCTCTCAAATGTCCAATGACCTCTATTACATTATCTCTGGAGATGCTCTATGGTTGTTTTTTATTTATTTGCAGATCACCATTTTAGCGATAGATCACTGTGATAATAATGTGCTTAGGCCTAATTTCACCATACCATGTTTGTTTACGCTAAATCAGGCATTAGCTAATGGGTCTTTAAAAATAACAGAGCTGTTAAATCAGTCTATGTTCTATGAAGTTAACTGAATTAATCATCCATTAACAGTTGGTGGGACACTCGGTACAGTTAACAGTCCGTTAAAAGGATTAACAAGGCGTCAAATAAATAACAGAGTATGGTGAAACTAGGCCTTAGTCAACTAGTGGCCCGCCTCGGCTTTGCACGGGTATTTGACAAAAATATCAAAAATTATAAATTAAACAATTAAAAAGAAGTTATTGTGACATAACGTATTATCTTGTTAGACATATGGTATCTCGGACGTTTTTGTCTATATTGATACCCTCTCTAAAATTGTATTACATTACTTTTCTCTATCGTCATTAATCAGCGTACTTATATGACGTTTCTTGGTATTTTTTATTAGTAAAACGACCGCGTTGGCTTACTAGACAAGAGTTTTTATTTCTTGAAATATACATGTTGCTAGGTTATTACTGTTTTGATACACAGGTACTAAATAAACTAATACCCCCACTTATCAAAATACTACTTTAAATACCCCATTAAAATTATTATATAATCATTTTTATCCTTTACTTAATTTAAATATACAACTCCTAACATTTCCATAAACTTATAATGCTTGGTAGCAGGTTGTCCTTTGGTTAACAGACACAGCACTTCCATTGACTTAATTATTTATAGCGTCTTTTACAAAATGCTACTTCGCATCTACGTGTTTTGATCTATTGTTGGGTTACATTATCCAAGTTTTAATTAAAAAAACCTTTTTTGAAATTATTCTATACTCTTTATACGAGTATATAATATGTCTCGGGTCTGTGCTAGTCTCGCTGCGCGTATCTATGTAAACATGACGTGAGCGCTCTACAAAGACGTGAACTCATGTCTATATTAAATTAATCGATGTCAGTGAGACTGCCCTACACGATACCGGTTTCGCACTTCGCAGTACGAATTCTTTGCTACTTTGCCAAAGACGTGTTTTGTATATATTAATTGTTTTATAGTTCAATATTTGTGCGTTTGCGTAAGCCAGTTTCGTGGGAAAATCAGTATTTTTTGGAGCATTAAATACTGGATTATTCAAGACTCGTAAGTATTTTAAATTTAACTTATTTTATAACCTATGTAGTAACAATTGAGGAATTAAATTAAGTACTTTATCATACATAAGTCGTCGAAATAGGTGCTAAATATTTAAATCTTCTTATTGTAGGATATATTTATATATTTTATACATTTTTACGATAAGTTTTGATTAGAATGATGCTACATTAGCAATTGTGTAGTTTTCTTTGTTATCCGCGTTTTTAATAATTTTTACAGGGTATTTTTTTGATCAATTTGTTTATTTGAGTTTTGATTTTTGTGATTCAATTTGTATATTGGGCTTAGTCATAAAGATATTTCTCTTTTCTGTGGGCTTAGGTCCTGTTTCAGAATGTTCGAGTAAGTTCCGGTTTTACTACCCAGAACATATTTATTAAACAAAACACTATCTTTGCGTTACGCAGTCATCGATTTAGCATATCCATCGGTTAAAGCTTGAAACGCGCTGCATGTTAACTGTCATTTTTATCATTCAGTTACCTTATGTGTATTACCTTATGTGCATAGCAACCCGAAACTTTATTAGGACATTCTGAAACCGGGCCTTAATCTCCTAAGATATACCTAAGATCACTTATAATGAAAATACAAAGAAACTAAAAAATATATATACAATTTATTAATCTCTGATACTCGTCTCAATGTTTAACTTTTTTTAACTTTAGTTTTTTTCATAGATATTTTTACATTTTCAATAGTTTTCACATGTCATCATTTGGTAACTTTTGTTAAACAGCTGTTCTCCGGCAACCAATAATGTATTTTTTCGGTAGGTAGTCCTTGACGCAGCTACGAAAAATTTATATTTGTCTCGAAGATTGTGTGTATTTTTTTATAGTTCTTGGTAGTAACTTTTTTAGGCAAAGACAGGTGTTATATTTGTATACTTGCGATAAATTGAATATTTTCGTTTTTTTGAATATGTTTTTTGTCTACTTAAATACTTTAATAATTTTGTTTTGGGTTCTCTGTAATGGGCTTAGATATGTTAATGCAGCAGATCTTCCTAAGTGCTGTGGCTAGCGACCAACCTCAAGTAGAAAATCTGTCGCCAAGCACCTATCGGTTTGTTCCAGCAGCTGTCCTTGAGAGCCAGTATTTCTAGGTTTAGCCTGTTAACACCTTCGACCACTTCAGCACTTACCATTACTTTTGAAGCGCTCGTAGCGAAGTTTGCTTAGCCGTTCTGAATCGATCAGCAAAGTTAAGCAACGTCCGCCGCGGTCATGAGTTGGATGGGTGACCGCTAGTGACATTACTACTGAGCGCGCACGTGCTTCGGAGGGCACGTTAAGCCGTCCGCGTCGGTCCCGGTTGTGGTCTTAGGATGGCAGTCGTTATAGCATGGTGGTAGGGCATTTTGCGAATGCCCGCCTGGCTAGCTATCACCCTCAAGTAGAAAATCTGTCGCCGAGCACCTAACGGTGTGTTCCGGCAGCTGTCCTTGAGAGCTAGTATTTCTAGGTTAAGCCTGTAAACACCTTCGACCACTTCAGCACTTACCGTCAGGTGAGTGAGATTGAGGTCTTTTTTATTATAAAAACTAACGTGGCTTTCACTCATTTTAGGAATAATACGGGATAACTCACGTGAATCAGTCAGATAGCTCCGACTATAGTTTCAACCACATTCGGTGGTCTTTTTCAAAGAGAGCTCGGGACGCCCGCGTTGACGTCTCGCTTAGCACTTTAGCGAAACTATAGTCGGAGCTATCTGACTGATTCACGTGAGTTATCCCGTATTATTTACTAAAATGAGATTGAGGTCAATCAATGGCTTACCTATCAGCAATAAAAAAAAAACATCAATCAGTAGACCCAAGTATATTTCTTCATGTGATCTTTTAATAATTACATTATTTATTGTAAGTGGCTCAAACTCGGGAAGTTATTAAGTGTATATTTATGAAATAAAATAAAAAAAATGCTAAAAATGGAACCGACTTCAACACACAACAGTGTGAAATAACTTGTTGAAGTCGGTACCATGATAGTTCAAAAGTACCTATTATCACAAAACTTATTTCACACTTTTGGATGTTGAAGTCGATTCCATTTTTTGCTAAAAAGTTTATTCACACTTTTTAGTGACCCATGCTACTTACGAGACTATATCATCAAGATAGGTAAATATTTTTCAGGTATTTTTGTGTAACTCAAAAACGTCTTGACCGATTTTGATGAAATTTAAAATGGGACCAAACGACAAGCATCAAATTTCAAACAAAAAAGAATTTTCAAAATAGCTTCACCCAGTCCAGAGTTCTGAGGTAGCAAACATAAAAAATTACGAATTGAGAACCTCCTTTTTTGGAAGTTGGTTAAAAAATAAAGGTATTAATAATAATAATAAATCTTTATTGCCATACAAAAGAAAATAACAATATTTACAATGCATAACCATAATTAACACAAACATTTAATAGGCCACATATTGTATGATGAACCTCAGATGCCTAAGCTAGACTTAAGAAAGCCTGTAATATAGGCATCTGCGTTTCCCCTAGTTACATATCATATTATTTGTACCAGTTACAGATTGCATTGAATAAAATAACAATTATGAATGACATATTATTTCATAAGTTGAAAAGATAATGATTCCCTGAAATGGTTTTTAGATATTCAAAAACAATACAGTGGAATCTCGTCAAGTCGTAATTTAATTATTCAATTCCCTTCCGCTGAACCCCAAACTACATAGACCTATCTCGAATTATTTACAGAATTTGAATTGAATTGAAGTTGAATAGGTAGTTACCTAACAACAATATGTTATTTTTATACTTTACTAGGTGACCCGATGTACTTCGTATCACCTATCCTAACGGACGTACGTCAAATGTTTGACAGGTATGTATAGTTAGAACATTTTATATGGGAAAATGAAATTGTTGTTTTTACTATCTTCCTCGCCACTTTTCCATATATTCTAATCGTTTAAACCTTCCCTGGACTACGACAAACATTTCAAAACTAAAATCAGCTAAATCGGCTCAGCCGTTCTCGAGTTTTAGCGAGACAAACAACCGCAATTGATTTTTATATAGCTTTCCGGGCGCGGCTCCGCCCATGCGTATGTCGGTTATCGCGTAAAAACATTAACCTCTTATTGCGCAGTTGGATAAAAACTATCCTATATTTTTTCCCGGGTCTCAAACTATTTCCATACCAAATTTCATTCAAATCGGTCCAGTAGTTTTGGCGTGAAAGCGTAACAGACAGACAGAGTTACTTTCGCATTTATAATATTAGTACTGAAGTACTGATATAGAGATAACTCGAATTGCAAAAGCTAACTCAGTAATCGTAGGTCATAAAATATATATAATGACTTCTTGCTTGGGATTCCCCGAACGCAAACAATAAAATCCAAAAGGAAGACTGTAGAGAACCTCGAAATAAAATCAAACTACATATTCGGGGCCTCTAATCAATTTTTTTATCTTATTGTGACGGAAATAGCTCAAGGCCCACCTGATGTTAAGCGGACTAACCTCTGCCTATAACAGATACATGTCGTCACAAATCACGAATTGCACTGCCCCCGTCACCTTGAGACATAGTTGTTACGTCTGTAATTTATCTGGCTCTCAAGGACTGCTGCCGGAACACACCGTTACGTCCTTGGCGACAGATTTATGCAATGACTACATTCATTAAACTTTCTAAGAAATAAGTTGTTAAGTTTTTATTGTTGGTCACTTGGTATTGTTCATTATATGTTACTTGGGTCAGTATTTATTTAGGTATTTTTTATTCTGAACTGGGTAGCACTTGACCACAATCTCACCTGATATTAAGTGATGATGAGGTCGATGATGGAGCGCGCTTACCCAGAAGGTATCTATTCACTCGCGTTTTGAAGACCATATTGTACCTTTACCATATTGACCGGAAACACAGACTCAGGCAGGGTGTTCCATTCCCTGGAGGTTCGTATGATAAACGAAGACGCAAGTCACTTTGTTCGGGCAAATGGAATATCTACCATATAGCGGTGGCGCTTCTGAGTATCGCTGAATATCCGGTTAAAGAATGGGGATGGCGGGATCAACTCATGCAGTTCCTTGGCACACTCCCCGAAATGTATCCGATAAAAACCGATAAGCAAGCGACTTTGCGGCGATGCTCGAGTCTTTGGAGTCTTTTGCTTACAAGTTGGTCGTCGTTAATGAGTCTCTTGGCTCTCCTCTCAATAGCTTCCAGGGTCTCCAGCTGGTATTTGGCAGAACCATCCCAAAGGTGAGAACAGTACTCCATACACGTCCGGACTTGCGCTTGATTTGCGGTGTGAAGTATTGTCTCACCTTAGCCAAAACACCAAGCTTTTTTGAGGCTAGCTGGGTTTTAGACTCAATATAGGTCTACCAATTATTTAATTATACCGACATCATAAGTCATAACATCTTTAAATTTAAGTCCTTAATATGTACTTGACTCATACGTATTTTAAATAAAATAAAATTTAAATAAATCTTAGTAAATGCGCCTTTTTATGTCGAAATTTGAACAGTAAAATTTTTATATTTAAAAATTCACAGTCGAAATCTCACTATCTCGATTTTTTTAGCTTTTTCCTTGATATTCGAGCTATCGAGATTCCACTGTAACTACCAGTAAGGAAAAAAGGGTTGTGACTTTTAAAAAAAGAAGAGTCTATGGATACGTAAGTACTATATTTTGAATTACTGAGCCACCGCCACTTGCCGCTGGCTTGAACTTCAATGCATGGTGAAAGGGCATTTTGAGAATGCCCGCCTGGCTAGCTATCATATCACCCTCAATTAGGTAACCTGTCGCCTAGCACCTTACAGTGTGGTCCGGCAGCAATCCTGGAGAGCCAGTGAAATTACAGGCATATGAGACTTAATAACTATGCCTCAAGGTGACGGGCGCAGTGCAATTCGTGACTTGTGACGAAATGCATCTGTTAATATGATGCAGAAGTACCGCTTAACATCAGGTGGGGCTCGAGCTTGTTCCGTCACAAAAAAAATTTTTTTTTGATCACGCGTCGCATCGACCAAGTGCTCAGATAAGTTTTTTACAATGCGATGAGCTCCCGGTCCCCACGGACCCAACGTCTCTACACCAAACGGCGCAAATATGTAACCCATACCGAGGTTAGCATATTTGCGCCGCTTGAGTTGTTCCGCCGAAGTAGCCGTAACTTAGATATTCTTATTTGCAGATTGAGTGGACTCGGTATATGACGCCATAGGAGGAAAATCTTGACAGGAAATAAAAACTAACTTTGCTTTCATTAGCTTAGGTAAGTACATAATCTTTATGCGTCCATTCACACCATTGGAGCCGGAAGTTTTTAGGCAAAATTTTATCAAATCGGTCCAGTGTTTTATGGTTCCGTACCCAAAGGGTAAAAACGGGACCCTATTACTGAGACTTCGCTGTCCGTCCGTCCGTCTGTCACCAGGCTATATCTCAAGAACGGTGATAGCTACACAGTTGAAATTTTCATAGATGATGTATTTCTATTGCCGCTATAAAAAAAAATACTAGATATAAAATTAAATAAATATTTAAGTGGGGCTCCCATACAACAAACTTGATTTTTTTACCGTTTCTTGCGCGATACTATATAACGGTGACAGGTAGACGCTTTAACTATTCACAGAATACTTAGTTTTATGTTCTCTTTAAGGTATGGAGGCGTTCGTCTAAAATATATTTTAGACGAACGCCTCCATACAAAACGCAGCTCCAATCTCATTTTAATAATAGCGAATAAAACTCAATGATTTTTTACCTACGTAATCACTACCCTAATATCTAGGTTTGTGGTGCATCAGATTTTCATTAAATTATACAGTTTTGAAATTATACTAGCTCAAAAACTCGTAATTTTAGATAAAAGAAAGACCCAACATTAAGGGTATATTTTAGACGAACGCCCCCATACAAAACGCAGCTCCAATCTCATTTTAATAATAGCGAATAAAACTCAATAATTTTTTGCCTACGTCATCACGATCCAAATATCTAGATTTGTGGTGCATCAGATTTTCATTAAATTATACAGTTTTGAAATTAAACTGGCTCAAAAACTCGTAATTTTAGATAAAAGAAGGGCTCAACTTTAAGCACCTCTTTCAAGAAATATAATCATGTTTTAAAGATTTCTATTGCACCACAAACATGGGAAATATAATGAACTTTCTATAATTGGAAGTTATTTATATATGTGTACCATATTTTTTTAATAAATCTGGAGTTACGAAATACAAAAATTACGCTCAAATAACGCGTTCAAACTCCTAAAAATGAATGCTGTCTCACCTATCAATCGCGGGGCATGGTGAGGTGAGAGAGGCGGGAGACACGCGAGGCCAGTCTGTGCCCGGGCGGGAATCACGCGCCGAAAATTAGTTAAAAAGTATATGCACCTACCTAAGTATTTCATAAACTGTACGTGTATATAAATAAAACAAATTACCCGTCTGAAGTTTTATTTTGTCTAATGTTTCTAAACTCTTTATAACTTCTTATGGAAGCTAAAAATATACCAATAAAATAGACATGTCTATTATTATAATAACATAATATATGCGACATACTAATATAATACAATTAATATATTTAGGTAACAGATAAATTATGATACGATAGCAGTGATATTGTAATTGCACAAGTCATATTGAAGCAATAATGATGGCCGAGCGGTAATAGTTATGGTCTGCCGTGCCGCAAGTCCCTGGTTCATCGCCACCGCTGCTTGAGCTTGACCGCATAGTGGAAGGGCATTTTGCGATGGCCCACCTGGCTAGCTCCACCCTCAAATAGAAAAGCACCTAAACGGTGTGTTCCGGCAGCAGTCCTTGAGAGCCATGGAAATAACAGTCACATGAGCACAACAACTTGTCTCAAGGTGACGGGTGAAATGCAATTCGTCACTTGTGATGAAATACAACTGTTCTAGACAGAGGTCACAATAACATTAAAAAAATCTGGTTGGTAAATAGTCAACCAAGTTCTAAAGTATTTTATCTATGAAATTACAATGTAAGCAAGTGAAATTAAATTTTAGTGTGATATTTTTTTGAATTGTTACAATACCGGTAAAGTGTTTTCCTGCGCCGCACAGTGTTTTATGAATGCTATTTTTCAGACATCGCCTTTTTATTGTAAAAACTAGTAGATATAATCATAGATATGCCAGATTTCGTATCCCCATTGAACCAGCTCTTATAGTTTTTGAATAAAAAAAATTTGAAAATCGGCTATTTTGCGTAGGTATCTATAGAAAAAAAATATTATTCGCTTAATCTTATTATTATTATTAGGCATTACTTATGCTGCATCTTTGAGTGTATAAACGAATCTCGTAACTTTGTTAATTTCACATTAATACGCGTTTTTCATTTTTCAGATTTACTTATTTTTCTCGAGAGTTCTACCATATTGGGAAAAGTTATTTATACTGAAATTATGCTGTTTACTTCCGCAATACACTGCATAAATTTTTGATCCCAATTCCATGGAATCTAGAAACTACAACCATTTTACGTAATATCCGGATTTCCTGTCGTCAGGGTTGTCAAGCTATTATATAAAAAAATATATCCGGATCTGTTTTGACTTTGCCAAAACAAGTATCTACCTAATAGCAATTTGTTGACATAGAAACAGTACTTTGGATCATCTGATGTAAGACCAAGGGATGACTAGCAGCAGTTATACTCTGATAATTGATTAAGTTATACATCTGGTTACATACATGGATATACAAAAGTCATTTAGAGCAATCAAATGCAACATGGTAATATTGTAGTACATGACACGCAAACGATGGTTACACAATAATAGTAACATAAGCTGGAAGTACTGCACATGGTCAAGGCGGTAATAACTTTATTACGTTCCGAATTTCAAAGAATATCGATAATTTCATAAAAATAACCTGCCATGTTAACTTGGATTTGTACCTGGTATGTCATTTGTATCGTATTTTCTACAAACAAGCAAGTAAATAATTAATTCTGAAGAGCGCGTAACGCGTTATTTCAGCAGTAGGTTGCGAGTAAAATGGTGGCCTTTTTTGTCTTTGTTACTATGTAGCCCTAAAAATAGTATAAACGGTATTTTTTTTTATTATTTTGTTTTTAGGTCTTGTTCCTGATAGTTTATTTAGATTGGACTGTCACGTTACTGAAAAAACTACGTAGCTTCTATAAGTTAAAACGTCTATATGAGATCAAGAAACATCTTTCAGAAGAGATCAGATTCAACTGTGTAACTTGTTGGTATTATCTCCCCTTTATGGCCCTAAACGTTTTACTATTTTAAGCAGATTTAACTTACGGTTTTTTATGTTGAGGCTTCGTAAAGGACTATATCCACTCATTGAATACTAGATCGAATACCAGAACTCATGCCCATTCTATCAGATAGAATGGGCATGAGTTCTGGTAAAAAATAAAATTATAAAGATTCTTTATCTAAATGTGGGATCACTTGATTAATAGTATGCTTTAAGTATAATGCGTCCAAAATCTGAAACAATCTCCCTCCAATGAGAATAATGATACGTCTGGTGTCCATAGACTCAAATACAAAAAAATGTTATATGGTCAATATCGGAAACATTTTGAAGAAATCTTTCAAGTCAAGCAGACTAATTTAGCCCAACTCACATTTACTAGTAATTCACATAAGGCAAACCGACAGTACACATAACACACCTATATACCTTTAATCACACCATATTTTTTATGTAAGTATAAGGTTTTGATAATAGAAGAATTCTCTATTCTCTTTCTGAGAAAGTATTTCTCACCAGCTAATGAAACAAAACTGTTTCTTTACATCAGCTGTTCCTAATGTAAAATATTGTTTGTATTATTACTTGCTTTACTACTTTTCTATCTATAGTTCATACCAATTCAAGCAGGGGGTTTGCTGACAACTAGCCCTGCATGGACTACAAGGTCTGTACAGTACAGTGCTGAGCTTACCTCTAGTCATCTAATTCCATTATCGTGTTTAACCCTTACAAATCGGTATCTAATTCAACAATATAAATTTATTGCTATCTTGTGAATATATTCACAGCTGATCCTCAGCGGTTAATACCATGTTTGTGACTAATATATGTTTGTAATTTTCAGTGATAATAAATATTATTTTATTCTAATTTATATACAAAATTATGTAACAGTCACAATGTCGAACAAAAATGTAGTATGTAAAATCCGGATACAAAAGTGGCAACCCTAGCAAAAATAGTTAATTTGAAATAACTTTAAGATTCCATTGAATTGGGATGTATAATTTATGTCGCGTGTTGCTGAAGTAAACAGCATAATTTCAGTATCAATAACTTTTTCCAATACGGCGGAACTCTCGAGAAAAATAAGAAAAACAAATGATCGATTTTCAAAAAAACATTATTCAAACACTAGACGAGCTGGTTAAATGGGGATAAGAACTATGGCATTGCTATGATTATATCTTTCAGGTTTTACAATAAATAGTCCTAAAAAATAAACATTAAAGTATATAATCACAAACATTAGATACTCTAATATAAAAATTCCAAATTCAAACACACATTTTAAAATAGGATGAATGGAAGTTACAGTAATATAATTTTGATATTTTTAATAATAATTTAAAATACTGTAGTTATAAATCTAAGAACGCTACTTATCACATTCAGCTACTATTAGGATCCCCCTAGGCCCTTCATCTATATCTATACTATTACTAATATTACGCAGGCAGCTATCGAAAACCCCCGAAAACATCCGAATCGTACCGACACGCTCCGAGTCGCGTCGTTCGTCGTCGTCGCTTCGTGGCCGGGAGGACAGGCGGATAGAGACGGCTATACTATGAAATACCTACCGCGCTTGGGCTGGCTAGCGGGTATATCTTCTTAAGCATCACTTTCAAGAAAAATAAGCATGTTTTTAATATTTCTATTGCACCACAAACATGGGGAATATAATGAACTTTCTATAATGGGAAGTTATTTATACATGTGTACTATACTATTTAAATAAACGTGGAGCTACGAATAACTGGCTTAAACTCCTAAAAACGAGTGCTATATACTAAACGCTATATATTAGAAATTTTAATTATTAGTCCAAAAGAAAAAGGATTTAAGCCAGAAACGATAGGTGTAATAATACACTATATTTACATGGGATTTTTTTTTTAAATAACAAGTTGAGTTTATGTGAAAGTTCACGCTTTGGCTGGCGGGTATATGTCCTTAAATATAATTAATTAAAATAAAATAAATAATTATGGGGGCAAGATTAGGTAGATAACGGTACAGAACCCTTCGTGCGCGAGTGCCATTCGCACTTGGCCTGTTTTTTTAAATCTAAACAACTGGAACAAAGCCATGTCAACCAAATAAATAAAAGCATTTTGCGTCACACGTTTCAGTTATAGAAGCCGTTTTTATTTTAAAGTAATTAATTAATTTAATTATTTAATTACTTTTTTATATACCTATTATAATTAATAATCCGCAGAGCATGTGTTATTGCCAAAATAAAGGTGAAATTTTCACAGATGATGTATTTCTGTTTCCGCTATAACAACAAAACCCTTCGTGAAAACTAAAAAATAAACTTTATCGTAAAGTGTTTAATGCTGTGTAGATAATGGTACGGAAGCCTTCGTGCTCCGACTCGCACTTAGCCGATTTTTTAGCTTATAGCTAAAGCATTTTGGTGACTATTGTAGGGTATAAATTTTTTTTAACAAAAAACTGACTTTAAAAGTGTGAAATAGCTTGTCGAAGTCAGTACCATGCGCACAATATTGTGATAATAGGTACTTTGAACTATCATGGTGCCCACTTCATCAAGTTATGTACTTTAGGGTGCTGAAATCAGTTCCTTTTTTTATATATATTTTTATTTTGATACTAGCTGTACCCGCGACTTCGTTCGCGATTGCCGTACCTGCACACTAATTATTCACATTTGTGCACTGTTTATCTCATATTAAGCAACACTGTGGTCTGCGGTGAAGCACTCTTATAGTAAACCATAGCTCAGAATGCAGCTTTCTACTTTGGATTTCAAAACTCCCGGGTTGTATTTTCCAGAAGACAGTAGTTAAGTAACTCAGAGAGTTCTTTTCCGGTTCGCACAATAAATGTTGAAGCAAAGTACCTTGTGCGTTTCTTTAGAATTTCGATTTTAAAACGGCGGTTTGTTTGACGGTAGATCGAATTTTTTTTTATTTCTCATTCTCGGAAAGTAGTGTTTGTTTGATCTGAGTAGCGGGTGGGAGACGCTCCTTCCCACCTAAGGCAAAACATTGGTGTAAACAAAGTTATATGTCTAAGATTTTTCGTTGTAAAATATTCTGTTGTTGTAAAACAATTAATAACAACTATGTTTGGCAGGGTAGTAACTAAATATCAGGTAGAAAGTGTAGATAAAAAAAAAATTCAAACTTTCCCTAAATTTCATTGTTCTAACTCCTAGTGTATCTTTGTATCTTCTACTCGTGTTTATTATTTTTAGTAAATATTTAGAAAAACTACTATTTTTTTACCCTCCTCATATTTGAAATGAAAAGTAGAGTGTTCAACACGGATGTAAGTCATCGATCCCTACTTGGACTATAGCCGCAATAATTTTAAAAATATACTGCTCATGTTATTAAAATCAAAATAAATAATATAAAAAAACATACTATATTTATATCTTTATTCCTTATATTAGTAGTGAAAAGCAGAGAGATTCCTATTCGGGCTATAGCCACCCGTAAATATTCCAAACAAAATTTTACGTAAAATTTCACAAATAGTTCAAACCTCTCAATAAATTTTTAGTAAGTATGTTATTTTATCAATGAATAATTTTTAGAAAAGCTACTTTATTTACTTTCTTTAAATTCGATATGAAAAGTAGAGAGCTGACCGCGGGTGAAACTTACCAATTCCTTTCGACCCTTGTATAACAATCTACTAAAGTTGTGCACTTCCAACTTTAAACGGATTAAATCACGTATATTTATCATTATTTTTGTCCCGACAGCCACCCCGTGACCACGATCACTACAAAGTGTTTGAAACGTCGGGACAAAAATAATGATAAATATACGCGATTTAAATCGTTTAAAGTTGTTTAATTACAAAGTGTAACAATCTCGAAAACCTAAGACTACATTGTGCACTTTCATTGCGCAGTATCCGAAATGTATCCGTCAAAAGAAAGATAATTATGTAGTTTAAAAAACTGATTGTGGTAAATGTTTTTTTTTTTTTTTTTTATTGCTGATACGTAAGCCTTTGACCACAATCTCACCTGATGGTAAGTGACGATGTGGTCGTAGGTGTTAACAGGCTTAACCTAGAATTATTGGCTCTCAAGGACAGCTGTCCTTAAAAGCCTAACGGTGTGTTCCGGCAGCTGCGGGAACACACCGTTAGGTGCTTGGCGACAGATTTTCCACTGGAGGGTGGTCGCTAGCCAGGCGGGCATTCGCAAAAATGCCCTTCCACCATGCGGTGAAGCTCAAGCCAGCGGCGGGATTCGAATCATGGACCTGCTGCGCGGCAGTCCATAGGCAAAGCCACTGAGCTATCACTGTTTCAAATGTACCACATTTTAGAGTTTTATCGTAGCAAGCTTGGAAAACTAAATAAGGGTGCCGTGCTGCCCGTGGGGCGCCGGGCTGCCCGTGGGATGCCGGTCTGTCCGTGGGGTGTCGGGCTTCCCGTGGGGTTCCGGGCTGCCTGTGGGCTTAAGATGAGCCGTACGTTCAAGGGTTTCTCAACATTCCGCGGTCCAAGTTATTTAAAACGAAATATTTAGTTTGTGATATCTGTAATTTCTGAACTGCAAAACTGAGGACTGAAATATTTACGGGAAAATAATTAAATAACCACTATTGTAACAAAAAAAGAATGATTGAAATCGGACTACGCGTTAATAAATTACAACTAAATGTACATTTTGACTTTCATCCCCTTTCCCAAGAGAACCGTACTGAATTTCGGGATAAAAGTATCGTATGTCCTTCTTCGTAGTATGAACTCGAATCGTGCTAAGTTTCATTCAAATCCATTCAGTAGTTTTGGAGTGATGCGAGGCCGGGATACAGACAGACAGCCAGAAAAAAAAACAGTTTTTGCATCAGTATCAGCTACAGATTGCTCTCAAAACATATTTTCAAAATATCTGCAATGTACAGAATTGGACCTGTTACAGTTTTATTATATGTATAAATAGATAAATTTAAGCGTCTAACCCTTCGCGCTTCCCTACCTGTTGTGATGTCTGTTATTTCTGAACTTCAAACCCGATGACTTTGAAATATTTACGGGATAAATTTTAAAGTACCACTATTCTAACAAAATAATCGGCCAAGTGCGAGTCGGACTCGCGCACGAAGGGTTCCGTACCATTAGCTATACAACATTAGACTTTATATTTTAATATTTTTTTGTTTTGACGTGAGCGAGTCCAACTCGCACTTGGCCAACTTTTTGTATTTGTTGTTATAGCGGCAACAGAAATACATCACATGTGAAAATTTCAACTGTCTAGCTATCACCGTTCTTGAGATACAGCCTGGTGACAGACGGACGGACGGATGGACGGACAGACGGACGGACGGACAGCGGGACAGACCGTTTTTACCCTTTGGGTACGGAACCCTAAAAAGAACGTCTGAAATCGGACTACGCGTTAATAAATTACAACTAAGTGTATATTTTGACTTTCATCCCCTCTCCCAAAGGAACCATGCTGAATTTCGGGATAAAAAGCTAAATTATCCTACCTTGTAGTATGAACTCCAATCATGCTAAGTTTCATTGAAATCCATTCAGTTTTGGAGTGATACGCGGCCGGGATACAGACAGACAGACAGACAGACAAAAATAAAAAAAAATATAGTTTCGGCCTCAGTATCAGCTACAGAGTACTGTACATTTTTTTTTTCAAAATATCTGCCATGTACAGAATTGGACCTGTTACAGTTTTATTATAAGTATAGATGACACATGCTCCGCGAACTTTGTACTTTACAAGTTCATGAGGAGAGGAAAATATATAGACAGATGCGGGATTCCCCATACGTGAGGACAAATTAGAATTATGAGTCATTATGTCATGTTGGTTTAGCGGTCAGAGCATACCACGGCTATAAGGGTGGATGGCGTGAATGGCGTGGGTTCGAATCCCGGAATATATTTTTTTCTTCTCATTATAACTTGCCCGTGGGGTGCCGGGTTAGAATTGCACCTCCCCATATCATCACGTGGGTGTCGTAAGAGGCGACTAAGGGAAAAATACTGGAAGGTGGGCAGCAGCGCCTTTTAAAGAACTGCCAACTTACACTGCGATCCCCAAGACGCCTGCCAAGCGTGGGGATTATGGCAAATACAACGTTAATAGCGGAGGCTGTGTCACGGTAATGTTATCTATACAGTATCTTAACTCGGCTCTTGTCTTCGAAATAAGTACCTACCTACAGCCGCGCTGTACGTAAACATGCGATAGGGCTGCTCGCCTCCATCATTTTAATTACATATGCCTACTTTGTGTTTCCATTTAGTTTTGTGATTGTAAATATACTTTTTTTTATATAAAGAAATAAAATTCTTTGTGAAATGAACAGGAAGTGTTCACTAAAAATGCGTGTTGTTTTTTGACTAGAAGGTAGATTTAATAAAAAAACATGTTTATATTTGAATAAGGAATCAGTCTTAAAAAATTGCGACCGAAAAATATTTGTAAGATGTATTAAAAGCTTAAAAAATCCCCATTGTACTAATATATAGCATTTAACTACCTATTTCACTCGTGTCAATCACTTTCGTTTACTCTATTCACTTTTTTAATAATCAAGACATTTTTTTTCGGGTGATTAAAAGAAAAACTTGTTAATTAAAAGACACACATTATGTACCGGTCACTATGTAGACTATGTAGTCAACCTTTCAGTTTCCAGGTTACCTAAACTAATTACCTACTTATATCGTTTACAGAATACCTACACACTGGAGACCTTGAGGAAAATGGAGGAATACTTCAAGATGCACAGGGGAATGTTAGTTGTTTTAGCTTTCGTATGTCTCGTCACATCTCAGAAAAACGGTGAGTCTTTATAGGTAAAATAAAATATCATAATATGGGTATAATATTATTGTAGGTTGTCTAAATGCTTTCATTGAAGTAGCTATAGTCAACCCTAAGTGGTTGTTAGAATTTTTCCAATAACCCTATATATTGTAGGCTATCTAGATGCTTTCAATGAAGTATCTATATTGCCGTATATAGTTCGCTGTATTTTGTAAATAAAGCTGTACCCCAGGTAAATTATAAATATCTACTACCAAAAAGCTGAGCTTTTTGAGAGCGCGTTTATTTTACAACCTGATTCTAGTGCTGCCATCTATTATTAAGTTGATTAACTACAATGTATTTGAGTATTGAGTTTAGTTCTGTTGCAGTGATGTTAACTCTTTGGGTTTCTAACAGATAGCGTTAGAAGTACAATAACATTCTTTCCAATGAATACAGAATTGTTAATGTTCCTTTTGGTTTGCCTTTATGTTCTTTTTTAACAGAGAACACATTTAGATATGGAATTAAATTACTATGTTAAAGCACAAATCTATAGGCAAGACAGTTTCACAGTAAAAGGGGCCACAAAATGTACAAGTTGTGGGATAGTGATAAGGCTCGCTTCGCTCGCTCTAATAAGGTGGATATTAATGATACAGTTTGTTCGATTCAACTTTAATTATTTAGTGTGTTGTCGCTATCATTCTCAAAACAAACGCGCCACGATTTTGTCATAGAACATAAATTATGGTACTTATTATTCTGATCATTCCAAACTCAGCAGCATTTTTTCAGCTATAGCATTGTGGCTTTATATGTATGTATTTGGAATGAAAATCAATCATTCATACCGCCAAATTCAAACGGCACATATTTTTTATTATACCATCAAATTTTTTGGTTCCATACATAATACATTAAGGTAATCCTTGTATAGCTTTAACCTAGAAAATCTCTCGCCAAGAACCTAACGGTGTGTTCCGGCAGCGTCCATGAGAGCCATTGAAATTACAGGCACATGAGACTTAAGAACTAAGTCTCAAGGAGACGGGCGCAGTGCAATTCGTGACTTGTGACGAACGAAATACATCTGTTATAGGCAGAGATTAGTCCGCTTAACATCAGGTGGGCCTCGATCTTGTTCTGTCACAATAACATAAAAAAAACCTTAATAAAGATTTATTACAATATTATATAATCAAAATGTTTCGCTACAAGCGCTTCAAATTAATTCAAAACGACGTTATTTCGTCTATTTATCTCATGAGGAAAGTTACTGGATCCCTAGTCCGCAAGGTTCTAAATTCTTATATAATTCTTATATTATGATACTTTTGTGAACTTATATCGTGGTTGTATACTATAGCGTAAACTTACTAACTCACACT
Source organism: Plagodis dolabraria (assembly GCA_963854805.1). NCBI lineage: Eukaryota > Metazoa > Arthropoda > Insecta > Lepidoptera > Geometridae > Plagodis > Plagodis dolabraria. The sequence goes on from OY978470.1 coordinate 10,854,644, forward strand.
TTAGGTACAATGCTACAAGTACAGCGTATCCGTCCGGAAATAATTATAGTACGGTGCGTACCGTGTCTATATAAAGCTAGCAGATAAAATTAATCTGGAAGACGGGGAAAGTTCGGAATCTTCTGCCTTTTCTAGATTTAAAGCGCCTAACCAAGTTACGCTATGAGCGCTTTAAAACAAGTATACAAACATTTCAGAAGGAGATTCGTGCACGGATGGATACACCAATACAAATGGTCGCTGCAGTCCACTAGACCAGTGTCAATCAGCTAAAAACGATTTTCAGTAAGACATTTTCAATTACTTTGACTTTACTTTAGATAATTTCGCGGACTTCCACAATATTATGTCGTATGGTGTATTGCTGTGGGGAGCTGCTGCTGAGATAGAGACAATCTTTATCTTACAAAAGCGTGCAATTTGAGCCATATATGGAATGGATCGGAATATCTGAGAGATCTTTTGAAAGAAATTGATATTTTATCTATATATTTGAAAATATTATGTATGTTCATAAACATTTGAGTAAAATTAAATTATACAGTGACAATCACGATTACATCATTAGGATTAAGATAAAATAGCGGTGCCGGGTATTAGATTAGCAAAGACAAATAAAAGGTAATTTTTAGGTAATTGTGTGCGGTTTTATAATAAAGTTCCCAAACATATTACAATGCTCACAGAAGGAAAATTCAAGTTGCACGTGAAAAACATTTTCATTGATAAATCCTACTACACAGTTTGTGATTACTTAAACGTATTCACGTATGTAATTTAAACACAAATATAAATTGTAATATTGAATACAAATTGTAATATATTATAATATAATTTTCATCCCACCATCTCGGAAAGAGTATTTTTAATCTTCAATATCTGAGTGGAAAAGCCGTTTTTATTCTCTAGAGGATAAAGTAAATTGAATTTAGAACATCGTGTGCACTAAGTTTGTGAATTAAAATAGTTATTTGTTATACAAGAGTGCAAAGTTACTTTTTAACCGCGTGTTCAATTTTGATGACCGAGCAAGCGAAGGATTCTAAAATTGAATCACGAGCGCAGCGAGTGATTCAAAATTAGAATCCTGAGCGTTAGCGAGGGAATCAAAAGAGCACGAGGTGAAAAATCTTTGCACTCGAGTGCAACACGTAACTTTTCATTCCACCTCAGCGAGGAAATGACTAATTGCCAAATTGAAAAAAGAACACCAAGAAGGTTCCGAGTCTGAGTTTTTAACAAATTAAAAAAAGTTGTATGATACATTCGGCACCATAGATAATAATAATAATAATAATAATAATAAAGCTTTATTTAATTCCATTCATAGTACATATGATAGCAGTTGGTGACTTATTAACCTAAACCTAATTCAACTACATATATTACACTTAGATGAATTTTGTTTCTAATTTTAAATTCTATTTTGTAATTAGTTTAATTATTATTTGTTTTAATTACATATCAACTACCTATTTTTTAATGCATGTACCCCGTTCGGGTAAAAGCCTCCCCCAAAGAATGCCATCCTTCTCTGTCATTAGCACTATCTAGCCAATTTCCACCCGCGCATGCTACAATTTCGTCTGCCCATCTGGCCCTTGGTCGACCTCTTGATCTGGTCCCTTTTGGCCCAGACCATTTTATTGACCGTAGAGTCCATCTATTGTCCTTGTAACGGGCTACGTGGCCCGCCCACCTCCATTTAGCTTGCATTGCAAAAGTTAAGGCATCGCATACTTTTGTCTTCTTTCGAATGTCAACGTTCTTTACCTTATCCTTCAGTTTTATACCTAGGCAACTTCTTTCCATTCTTCTCTGGGTAGTCTGAATTTTGTTCTTGGTTTTGAGATCGAAGGTCCAAGTTTGGCAACCATAGGTGAGGCACGGTAGAAGTCCTGTATCCATGACTATTTTCTTGGTCGGTAGCGGAAGTTGCGATTTTAGTATTTCCTTATGGTGCCAAAACTTGTGCCAGGTAATGGCCACTCTTCGGTTAAGTTCTTCATTGTTTCTTTCCTTACTAAACGAGATTTGTTTTCCTAAGTATATGTAGCGGTTGACAAACTCGAGCGGAGTGTTATTTATTGAGATGGGCGTTGCACTGCGGTTAGACATAATTTTAGTTTTTTCCAGATTTATTTCTAAACCAGTTTTTATACTAGCCTGGTTTAATTCATTTGCCATTTTGTTTAATTGGTGAGGGGTTTCTGAAAATAAAACTATGTCATCGGCAAATCTGAGATGACTTAAAAACTTCCCATTTATATTAATACCTTGATTTGACCATGGCAGCTCTCCCATTACGTGTTGTAAGACGGCTATGAATAATTTTGGTGAGATCGGGTCTCCTTGCCGGACACCTCTCTTTATGTTGATAACTTCGCCTACTCTATCCAGTTTAACTCTGCTTGTGCTGTTAGAGTAAATATTTTTTAGAATATTGATAGTTTTCATTTGTGTTTAGTGCTTTTAGGGATTCCCAGATGCTCTCGTGTGAAATTGAATCAAAAGCTCTTTTGTAGTCGATGAATGCTAAATACAGGGGTTTATTGAATTCTGAATATTTTTCTATTACTTGGTCAACCACTTGGATATGATCCATCGTGCTGAAACCGCTTCTGAAACCGGCTTGTTCGATCGGTTGGTGAGCATCAATGACTGGGGCTATCCTTTCAAGTAGACAGGACGCAAAAAGTTTATAGAAACAAGGCATTAGGCTTATAGGACGGTAGTTGCCTATATCAGCTGGGTCACCTTTTTTGTATAGAAGTATAATTTCTGATGTCATCCATTGATGTGGCAGAGCTTTTTCACCAAGTATTTTATTCCATAGGATAGTGATTGGTGTCAGTAGTAGAGTCTTCGCAACCTTGATACATTCATTAGTGATTCTATCCGGTCCTGGGCTTTTTTCTGGCTTAAGTCTCATTATTTGTTTCAATATTTCATTTTCTGTAAACTGGTGTATTGGAGAGGTATCTGTGTAGCTATAAGAAACCATGTTTTGATTTTGTGTGTCTGGTTGTCTGTATAGATTAGCGTAGAAGTCAGTAGCGGCATTTATGATTTCTGTGCGAGAATTGCATTTATTGTTGCCTGACCTGAGAAAAGGAACCCATGTTTTGGCTTGATTTAGCTCTTTATAAGCTTTTTTGGCAGATCTAGTATTATTGAGGTGTTTTTGTATAGTTGTTGTTCTATAGGTAACGTAGCACTTTTTTATTTCTTTATTGGTAAGTTTATACAACGTTTTTAGTTTTTCTTTGTCAGCCGCGCTTAATTTGGGCTTATTTTGTAGCTCGCTTCTTTCTTTCATAAGCTCTAGCGCTTTCGCGGATAGGATTTTGTTCTTATGTGTTCCTTTAATGTTTTTCAGACTTGTCTTGATGTAGTGCATGATTTGTTGGTAGTATTCCTCCACGTTATAGTTGTTTTGATTCTTTATAAGTTCTGGTATAAAGCTGTAGAGGTTTGTAAGGTACGTTTCCTGCTCAGCTAGAGTTTTTAGCTTAGTGGATGTATTAGAGAAATTGCGCCTACTTTTCTTTGTTGAATTTAGGTGTATTGTTGCTCTTAGTAGTCTGTGGTCCGATCCAAAAGAAAAAGATGGTAGTACTTCATATTTAGAGATCATGGTGCTTCGTAGTCATGATATAATCAATTTCATTTTTTGTATTTCTATCTGGAGAGATCCATGTCCAACGGTTTTTTGGTTTTAGTTTGAACATTGTATTTATAATTTTTAAGTTGTATTCTTGCGCGTATTGAATTAGTCTCGTGCCTCGAGCGCTTCTAATGCCGTAACCATACTCTCCTGTAGTGGAACGTTCGTACTTATCTGGAATTCCAATTTGAGCATTAAAATCGCCTATAGAAAATACGTACTCAGTGGATGTGATATCATGAGCTTTTGCTAAGTTCTCATAAAAAAAATCTATTTCTTCCTGTGATGAGTTTTCAGTGGGGGCGTGCGCTTGAATTACTGCAAAACACAGGCTTTCTATTTTAATTTCTAGTACGCACACTCTTTCAGATATTCCAGTAAATTTTATGATGTTTTCTTTGTGTTTCTTCCTTACTAGAAAACCTACTCCATAGAGTCCTTTTGTTTGGCCAATGTAGTAGAAGATGTATTCGTCATCTTCAAGTATCTTTTCTCCTAGGCGGCGAACTTCGCTCAAACCTATTATATCATGCTTAATATCTTCTAACGCAGCTTTGAGCTCAATATATTTTTGATCAGAAGATAATGATCTTACGTTTAGGGTGCAAATGTAGGCGGTATTTTTCGTTTTGATAATTGTTTTTGGGGGGTTTTGGTCGAACTCTCCCGCGGTGACCGGCCGTACTGGGAGATTATGGGTTGGAAGATGGTCCGATTTTGATTGCTATGCTGTGTTGTGTTCTGATGTCTTCGTTTGGCGTTGAGTTGATTCTGTCTGAGCGAGAATTAGTTTGGGCTTTTGTATTATATAGTTCTTCATGTCCCCTTTATTTTTCTTAGGTGGTTGTTTACTAGTATGTTGAGCATTTTGGTTGACATGGTGGAGCGTCTCCGGGGACTCTGATAGGTTTCTTTTACTTGACTGTTTCTGTGGGGGTTTATTGTGGCTCAGTATAATAATTTTGTCATATTTTATAAAAGCGGTGTTTCCGGCATCTTTTTCTTTCTGTAATTGCACTTGTAGCTCTTTACGCTTCATTAAAACTTCGATTGGGTAGTCTTCTTTTAAGTAATAGGAAGTATTTTGTAGGTTATGTTTATTTTTTTGTATTTTTAATTTGAAACCTAGAGTGTTGAATGTTATAGCTATCGGTCGAACTTTTTCACCCTTATTCCCCATCCTTCTAACAGCTTCTATGTTGTAAGTGTCGCATGAAACTTTTATGTATGTATTTATTATATTTATTACCATTTTTTCCAGTTCATACGACTTTTCTGTCTCTTCTACGCCAAAAAAGATCAAATTTCTGCGTCTACACTGTCTTTCTAGGTTATTAATTTTATTTGAATGCTCTTCTATTTTTTTTTCCAAAAGCTCATTTTTCAGTTCTAGGTTATTAAACTTCTCGTTGAGACTGTTGATTATTGTGCCTTTAATATCTTCTTTCATCTCTAGCATGTCTTGTTTTTGCTGCTTGATATCTTGCTGCATGCTAATTAACATATTTTTTATTTCATCCATATTTGTTTATAGTACGCTTAGCGCCCTCTTTGAGAACAGGTAGGTACTTCTTGGCTTAGTGGCGATCGAGTTGTATAGCGTATTATGAAGTGTCTAATGTTGCGACATATCAGTGTGCGCGTCGAACTAGGAACTAGCTAGAAAGTTTTGATGGATCATAATAATAGATGGCGCTAATATATACTTTGATCAATGATTAAGGAACGGAGATATTGTTATGATTATTTAGCACTTTTGAGGTTATAGTTTCTGATGCTTTTGGTTTACTCACTGTTTTAATGTAATTCAAGTTCCAGTTTTATCGTACACATGCTACACTAATGTTTTGCACTTGAATAATGATAATTTTCTTGGTATCTTAACGAATTTCTAGTGAGATTTGGTATAACGATTTTATGCACTTTTTAATACATTTTATTGTATATGCACTATGTTTTATATATTGTTCGAAGTAGTTTATGCACTGGTTTTATATTTTGATTGTATCACTTTGTTTTGGAACACTTTTATAATTTTAAAACTTTTTTAATAGCGAGTACGATGTTGACAGTGTCGCAGTGGCGCCACTTCCTAATTAAAAAATAAAAAATTAGAATCCTGAGCGTTAGCGAGGGAATCAAAAGAGCACGAGGTGAAAAATCTTTGCACTCGAGTGCAACACGTAACTTTTCATTCCACCTCAGCGAGGAAATGACTAATTGCCAAATTGAAAAAAGAACACCAAGAAGGTTCCGAGTCTGAGTTTTTAACAAATTAAAAAAAGTTGTATGATACATTCGGCACCATAGAGGTAGCAGTAAATAGGTTTAATGTTTTTTTTAATTCACAAACTTAGTGCACACGATGTTCTAAATTCAATTTACTTTATCCTCTAGAGAATAAAAACGGCTTTTCCACTCAGATATTGAAGATTAAAAATACTCTTTCCGAGATGGTGGGATGAAAATAACATTAAACCTATTTACTGCTACCTCTATGAATATATACAACTTTTTTTTTATTTGTTAAAAACTCAGACTCGAATGTTGTTTTTTAAATATGCTTTGTACGCGGTTCTTTACGCGGCATTTTTTCACGTCATTGTTAAACCTTATATTAAAAACAAGAAACTTGAAAACAAGTGAAAAAACTAAAATGAGTGATTCTAGCGACGAGGAAGTTTGTTTGACGCCAACAGAAATGACAAACTGTTAATAATGCGCAAATGAGCTTTCTCCCTCAATTTGCATTTAGTCATTTCCTCGCTGAGGTGGAATGAAAAGTTACGTGTTGCACTCGAGTGCAAAGATTTTTCACCTCGTGCTCTTTTGATTCCCTCGCTAACGCTCAGGATTCTAATTTTGAATCACTCGCTTCGCTCGTGATTCAATTTTAGGATCCTTCGCTTGCTCGGTCATCAAAATTGAACACGCGGTTAAAAAGCAACTTTGCACTCTTGTATAACAAATAACTATTGTAACACATTGTTGTGAATGGTACGGAACCCTTCGTGTGCGAGTCCGACTCGAATATGGCCGTTTTTTGGTATTTTTTTGTTATAGCGGCAACCAAAATACATCATCTGTGAAAATTCCAACTGTCTAGCTATCACGGTTCATGAGACAGACCCGGACATGCCTGGTGACAGACAGACGGACAATGGAGTTTTAGTAATAAGGTCCCTTTTTACCGTTTGGGTTAGAACCCTTAAAACGATGTTTTGTGTCGCTGAACCATAAGTGCTCGAGTCTAACTCTTCTTTTGCATCAGGTTTAATTTTCTGTATATACAGGGTTATTGGTAAAATGCTAGGTTTGACTTGCTGTACTAACAATCATTTTGAGATGTTTTTTTGCTCTAAAAAAAATTATATATTAATTTATTTTTTATTTTAATGACTTCTCCGTGCCAAGAGCGCCCACCGCGGCAACACTGGACCGCGCCGCGCTCCCTTTGAATACAGTTTTGAATATTTACATTGAGCAAAGTAATAAAATATATGAAATAATACAAAGGCATAAGAAACTTAACATCGGGTGGTCCTTTTACTTATTCCGTCAAAAACATAAAATAACACAAAAAAATGTATTTGCGGATGCTGGCCTGGCTAGCCACCCTCAAGTAGAAAATCTGTCACCAAGCACCTAACAGTGAGTTCCAGCAGCAGTCTTTGAGAGCCAGTAAAATTACAGGCACATGCGACTTACAATTGTCTCAAAGTGACGGGCGCAGTGCAATTCGTGACTTGTGACGAAATGCATCTGTTATAGGCAGAGGTTAGTCAGGTGGGACTCGCGCTTGTTCCGTCATAATTACATAAAAAAATATAATAAAATAAATCCTCGCAGATATACGTTCGAAAACCTACTTACAAACGTTTTCTGTTGCAGACAAAATGGCATCCGTCCTACTTTTTGCGCGTACAACGCTTTCGGCGTTTCGCTTGTGTGCTGCAGAGATGGGAACTCGATACTGCAAACAGCTACCAAAACTACAGAGTGAGTACAAATTACGGCTAGAGTATTGACGTAGTTATGAAGTTGAAGAAGAAGTGTTTTAACATCTTGCACACCAGTATCCGCAAGATACGTTTAATTCTATGACCATTCAAGAGTTGCATGTAAGAAATTGTACTTAACGATGAGGCAGCACGTCTTACAACCCTTTGTTTGTCTGTATGATATTATTTTTGAATTGTTACATTTGGTGTTCAATAATTGTATCTACATTACTGCAGAATCCAGTAACCTAAGCACGAATATTTCGATAGTCTGTAACGTAAACGTGCCTATCGTTTACGCAGGAGGCGATGGTTGACAGCACAACGCATCGTTTGTTGGCTAACGTGAACTCGATAGGATCACAAAAGTGACGTCATCCGGCGTAAATCAAATTTATTGTACCTTCTTTCTAAGAGCTAATGATTCATTCCAAAAGAGGTTTGAATTCTTTTTCAGACTATAAAAAGTCCTCTATGAATTCTATGATTGATATTTGTGAAATTTGGCGTTTTATTTCTTCGAGCTTACGTTAAAATTAGGTGCGTGCACGCGATTTAATACCAAAACTTTTTACGCGACGAAACGTTCTCGTTAAAATCTCGACACGTTAGATGTCAAAACCTTTCAATCTGCCAAAATTTAGTTAATTTTACGCACTGTAGGGGCGCTGATCAAATCCTATACAAATTGGTTACATTTCGATACGTTAACGAAATGGTTACGTTTTCTCAAGTTATTCGTGCTTGGGCTACAGTAAGTAAGCCTTCCTGGCCATGTATGGTCATATACTAGGCCACGATGGCTTTCTTACTGGTTGAGGCTTGTATAACGCTATTCACAAAAATGAAAGAAAGTTTAACAAAAAATTCGTTTAATTAATATTGAAGGTTACATTCATATTAGCGCAATTACTGATAGATATTGTGATCGATTCAGGAGAAGTATATTTAACAAACACCATGGTAATTTTTTACGGAAAGTTTTAATTTAACATGATTTATAAACTGAAATGACTAAATACAAACATAAAATCCATCACTATACATCCACAACATTACTAAGTACAAAACGCAACGAGCATACTTTTTCTGCGTCGCGTTAAGTGTCACAAGTGTAAAACCACAAGTACAACCACAGTGTAAAATGGCTGTTTAAGGCTCCAAGATTATATCTATCTCATAAAATGTCATACCAAAAAGAGAGATAGATATATATTTGGAGCTTCCATCCTATAATCATGTTATAATGGCTAAACTAATCTGCAGCGCACGTTACATCGTCTAAATTCGATAAAACGTAACCATTTTATCGAATTTAGACGATTGTAACGTCAAATTTAGCGATCGGTAAGTTCGGTACTTGCGCTGCTGTGTCTGGTACTATGTTTTTTTTCCAAGCAGATCTAAAGAGGATGACCAGTAGGTAAGCAAATTACATATTTACATAATAGACAGAAGGAGATTCCAAATTTAAAATCTCGCTGGTTACTGGACAGTTGTGAATAATTTTTTGATCTCTTTCGCTGATCCAATTTCTCACCCAAATCCGTTCATTTTTTTTTAGTTCCTTATCAACCTCATTAATAACTTCTTGTAGCAAGAGTGATTGAGCACGTTTGAAACATTTTCGAAACTGATCTCTTCTTGAAATCATTGTCACTATGTGTTCACACTTCAACGGCTTCTAAATAACTGGAATAATGTAGACGTTACAGATCCAGTCCAGCACTGGACTGGAATCTCGCTAGATCACTGGATTGGAATAATGTAAACCGGGCATAAGTCTCCGGTAGAGTTCACTTTCTGGATACCTACTATAGAGATGTTATGGCAATATCACATTCCATTTTTGAGAAAAGAATATTTGTATTGTTGTGCTAAAGTAGTTTCATTATAATTTAAAAGCCAAGTGTTATACTCTGTGTTATTTTGCATGCACCTACATATATCCCTGAGCCTAAAATCTGTTTCTGATTTGCCATAGTTTTACGATTTATCATAACATGAAATAAGTATTCCCATACTGGTGGCGCAGGAGTGGACTGGATATCTTGAGCGGGTGATTGCGGTGTGATATGAGATTGAGACCTAACCTATTGGCACTTCCTGAAAGGAATTCAGGTTGCAGCGGGGAAGAACGAGAGAATACAGCCTGATTAAGGATAGAAATGCACTGACCTGTTCAGTTCTTCTTAGTAGCACGCCACGTGCTTGCCATAAACCAGTGGTTCAGGCGCCGATGACACAACATATGGACTATAGATTGGCGCGACCACATACAAAACGATTAATCCGAATATTTTAGAAAATACTTAGTTTTACGGAAGCCTAGTAAGCCCGAAGTATAGATAATACACTCGAGAGCAATGAATCCGGGTCACTTAAAGAATCCTAAAAATCTCGGAAACTAAAAATGCTAGGTTAATGCAATAAATTGTATTTAATAGACAATGTAATACTCCTTAAATGAAGGTATTAAAACTTCTTAGTTATTGTAAAGTTATATCATAAAAAAATCAAATTTGAAAAAGGGCCACTTTCGAAGATGGAACTACGAAATTACAGCATTTGGTTTTGCTTTTGTTTGTAATCTGTCATTTATGTGGGTACATAAACCATGTTGATAGTGCTCTATATTCATTATTCAAGCTGAAATTATGTCGCTTACGCCTGAAGAATGCACCAGAATACTTACAATGCTGGAAACCGGCCGGAGTCAGCGCGATACAGCCAGGACTGTCGGTGTGTCGCTGTCAACAGTACAAAGAGTTCTCCGACGTTACGAAGAAACTGGTTCTAACCTACGCAGACCAGGAACGGGCAGAACCAGGTGTACCACAGCACGAGAAGACCGATACTTGGTGAACACCATGCTTCGAAATCGCTTTCTCACAGGAACTGAACTCACCAATCAGTTTCGACGCCTCGGAGGAAGTAACCCAAGTGCATGGACAGTAAGACGTCGGCTTGCTGAATCTAACTTAAAACCCCTTAGACCTGCAAACGGCCCTAAACTGGAGCGTGGGCATCGTATTTCGAGACTAAGATATGCCCAGAGCCACGTAAATTGGAGTATTGAAGATTGGTCAAAAGTTATGTTCTCCGACGAATCAAAATTTATGCTCTACAAGCACGATGGAAGACACAGAGTGTATCGAAGACCAGGGGAAAGATTCAAGCAAGCATGCATCGAAGAAAAAGTAGCCTACGGTGGTGGGTCTGTACTTGTGTGGGCCGGAATTTCTTCTGAAAGTCGCACAGAGCTGGTGATCATAGAAAACGGCTCTTTAACTAGCGTAAGATATGTGGAAGAAATCCTCAATGATCACGTTGGTCCATTTATGGTCAATTTAGGTGAGGATGCTATATTTATGCATGACAATGCCCGACCTCATACAGGTAGGATTGTGAATGACTACCTTCAAGAGATGAACATTACTCGTATGGAGTGGCCAGCGCGCAGCCCGGATATCAACCCGATCGAGCATGCTTGGGACGAGCTAGGCAGATGCGTAAAACAACGAAACCCTCCCCCAATCACGCTTCGTGAGCTCAAAATTGCTCTCACAGAGGAATGGGAGAATATTCCCCAAAATCGTATAAGGAACTTGGTGTACAGCATGCCAAACCGCGTAAACGCAGTAATGGAAGCACGAGGAAGCAATACGAAGTATTAAAATTCAAGAAAATCGTAATAAAGTTCAAAAATTTCATGTTTCCTATTTTTGTTTTAAGGAGAGATCAGCAGTTTTTTTCTTTATGTAATTTTGTGTTAATAAAATGTATGGTGACTCATATTTTTTTACTTCCATTTAAGGAGTATTACATTGTCTATTAAATACAATTTATTGCATTAACCTATCATTTTTAGTTTCCGAGATTTTTAACATTCTTTAAGTGACCCGGATTCATTGCTCTCGAGTGTATTAGAATCAAGGACACGAATGCTAACTTTGAACACTTGGTATTTAAAATAGAAAGAAACTTCGACTGTACGGGGCGCACCGAGCTTTTTAGGCGCGCCGCGCATGTGTGCGTAAGTAAGACACGCCAACAGCATCCGTCCCCGTCCGACGGCCGAAGCATTACTAAAGCGGATAGGGACAAAGCATCGCGGCTCTGACTAAAATCGGCGGAACACGCGTGAATTTGAGTATTTCCTTCGTATAATAAAAACAAATACCTATTTGAAATATGTAATGTGTATACGTTATAGAAAACATGTTGTTTTTTTATTTTTCAAATACGTATGACTCTCCGTTAAGTATTTACGCCGTACTAAGGGTTTATTTAGTTTTTTAGATGTATCTTTGGTTTTTTTTTCTATAGAGAAAATTTTAAGTAATCGTGTTTCCAAAGTGTATGATTTATAGAATGAATCCTTAAATATAATATATATTAATTACATAACTCAAAAATAAGAAATATAGATACAGCAAGGGATCAAACGAATCACAATTACGAATCGCTGCCTCGGTGCAGGCTTAAGGTTTAGTTACACCACCCAAAGTGTGGTACAGTTACACCACCCACACTACACTAGTGCAGTGTGGTTTGGTATGTTACAGTGTGGTGTGATGTGGTTTGGTGCAACGTAGCGTGACTTAAGAGTAGCCGTAGTATAGCATATTATTTCATCTAGTAAGTATTTTAAATCATTGCAGCATGGTAATCACGAGAAATATTTGGGATGGAAAAAGATAACTTCTAGATTGACTTAACCCCGCAATCCCAGAATACCGTCCTGCTGCAAGTCCAATTATGTTATAGAAGTGTGTGCCGTACTGTCGATTTTTTTTCCCATACGTCTGAATGCACGTTGGCGACATCTACCCAAATAGCACGAGAACAGTTCATCTCTTGAAATCTTTCAGACCAAAATGAAAGAGCGTGCTCTTATACCTATGAAAGTTCATAATTGCTTGTTTTCAAGGCGTCCTGTTTGGGGTGGCAGCCCTAATGACAATCGACGGGTCAGCGAAAGAAGTAAGTAATCTACAAATTTATCCCTTTTTTAGAGTTCTGTACACTATCCGTTTTAACCGACTTCCAAAAAAGGAAGAGGTTATCAATTTGTCTGTTTTTTTAATGTTTTTTACCTCAGAACTTTTGACTTGGTGAACCGATTTTGAAAATTCTTTTTTGTTTTAAAAGTAATGCTTGTCGTTTGGTCCCATTTAAGTTTCATCAAAATCGGTCAAGCCATTTTTTAGTTACACTCAAATAACTGAAAAATATTTACCTATCTTGATGATATAGTCGTCAACAATTAATGAGAATCGAAACCGTAAGTAGCAAGGGTCATTAAAAAGTGTGAAATTTTTTTTTACCAAACAATGGAACCGACTTCAACACCCAAAAATGTGAAATAACTTGTCGAAGTCGGTACCATCGCACAATATCGTGATAAAAGGTACTTTGAACTGTCATGGTACCGACTTCAACAAGTTATTTCACATTTTTGGGTGTTGAAGTCGGTTCCATTTATTGGTAAAAAAATTTTTTGTCCGAATGTTATGGATAAATGAAATGTATGTAAACTTAAATTTTCATGTGGTGTGAATAATTACTTACAAAAGGGACATACAAAACAATACTATTATGTGTGAATGACAACTTGTGCACTAATACCAAACTCTATTGGTGAAGTGTTGCACGAACTAGGTACATTTAAAACAGCTTAAGATTTACTTTGGTACTTCATATCGTAGCTACCTAACAATTAGAAAATTAAACTTATTTTTCCATCAATACTAATTTTGCTTGAAAAATCTTTGCGCCGTACCCAGAGAGTTGAAATACATAGAGTAGTTATATCTGAACACCACTGCTCTAAAAGCTTACTAGAATTTACTTATCTACATACCTACGCACATGTATATGCAGTTTGTAATGACAAGGAAAGAACGTTCAAATATTATGCGTCATATCTGTTGTTAGAAAGAGATAAATAAGCAATTTGTGTTACCTACCACCGAACCTCCACGAGACGTTCCGATCACCATGACGCTGCGATCTCTTTCACTCTCTCACACCAAACGATCCACATATCTCGCTCATCCAATTCATTGAAATTAGTTCCTAAGATAAAACAAAATGACGATATTTTCTATTTTCAACAATAAAGCAATAATGACGCGTGAAATGAAACAGTTTTCTTATATCTCACAGTGCATGTATAATTGGTGCAGTGTCTAAGGACACAGGAAGGCATATTGTCCACTAATTATTCCTAAAAAACACGATTAGCAACTCATCTACAGGTAAAAAAACCTTAGGCCGTACCACATCTTAAAAAATAATTTAACAAATAGTGACACGTTTTCTTATACCACGCGTTGCTAACGCTGAACTTAATGACCACGAAATCCCAGAGATGGCGTTGTTTACTTTAGCCAAAGAGAATTTCCATTGCAATTTAATTTTACTTTTGAAATCATTGCTTCCGATTCCGAAGCTAGTGATTATAATTTATATATATTAATAAGCAAAAATATGTAAATTCACAATAAATGTAACTGCACAGAATGCGAGGAATACAGCAGAGGTGTCGTCGAGGAGGTTGTGTACATTCCGCTGTTGCCCAACCCCGACTCGATCACGATACGAGCCCCGAAGTGCGACTACACGGGCGTCGAACTCATCGTCGGCGGTGAAGACGCAACACAGGGGGAGTTCCCGCACATGGTAAGAGTTAAATAGATAATTACGCAATCGATAGGCACTCAATTTTGAAATTAAGGCACCGTCGTAAGCTTCATTTAGCTTGTCTTTTTGGCGTAAAATACCAAGCACCGGCTTATTTGTATGACAAACTATCCTGGATGTCGAACCGGAATCCTTATGCATCTCAATCTCGTCAATGTGCGATACAGCTCGTAACAGAACGGCATAGCTCTGCCGCTTTCAGAGGGAGTTTCCGCTACGCCGCATCCAAGTGTTGGAATAATATCCCACCTCCAATTAGAAACCTGACATGTTTACATAGCTTTATATCAATTAAAAAATATTATCAAAAAAATCAGGAAACTCAAAGAAATGACACAAGCGTTATTTAAAAATATTATTTTAAAAAATTATGAAATTGTTTACCACATTTAAATTATTATAGTTTATTTATTAAATAATAATAACATAGCGATACAATGGGTGGCCTTATCACTAAAAGTGATCTCTAACAGGCAACCTTAGGATGGAGTAGAACAAAGAAAACAGTTGGGGCAGATGTAGTTCAAACACAATGAAAAAGTACCTACATACTGAAATGTCATAAAGATATTGTATAATTTCTAAACAAATGTATAAATATATATGTATATGAAATATAGCATGTAGGTTTTTATAGTAAGTATTTGAGTAAATACATATATGTAAGTATATGAGTCTGTATATATATATATATATATATATCTTATCTGCAGGTATGGCAATCGAGAACGAAGTCATGGGTACAGCTAGTTTGTAATTCATAAATCTCGTGTGCCTGTAATTTGACCGGCGCGGCGCGGCACTCAAACAAAAAATCGGCCAAGTGCGAGTCAGACTCGCGCACTAAGGGTCCCGTACTATTAGCTATAGAACATTAGACTTCACATTTTAACCTTCTTTTGTTTTAACGTGTGCCAGTCCAATTCGCACTTGGCCAACTTTTTGTATTTGTTGTTATAGCGGCAACAGAAATACATCATCTGAGAAAATTTGAACCGTCTAGCAATCACAGTTCTTGAGATACAGCCTGGTGACAGACGGACGGACAGAGAAGTCTCAGTAATAGGGTCCCGTTTTTACCCTTTAGGTGCGGAACCCTAAAAAGGCGGTAGAAATATATATTGTGAGAGTACTTCCCTGGAATAACTCGCACAAAGAGTTCTACTGATACTGTCTATGTATCTAGAATAGAATAGGCTTTATTTAGCAAAAAATATACAAAAAACATTGCTTACAACAAGACACAAAAATACAAACAATAAACACTTACAAGATGTAACAAAATGATTCTTGTAGTCCTCTGCCACAAATCGGCCCCAACTCAACATAGTGCTGATCGTTAACAAGCTGCGTTGGTCTTCCGTTGAGGTCGGTAGGTGATGTTACGCGCTGTTACATATAATTAGGTACTACAATATTAGCAAAATATTATATAGAAAAAACGAATCTAAAAAACAAAAAAAAACAAAAAAAAAACAGAAAATATAGTATAAAAATAGTAAAAAAACAGTAAACAGCTTTCAACAGAAAATATATATAAACTGAGCAAGTGATTATTCACGTAAAAGGTAAACAATTTCATAATTTTTAAAAATAATATTTTTAAATAACGCTTGTGTCATTTCTTTGAGTTTCCTGACTTTTTTGATGAGTGTAGATAATTTTTATATATATACTTATTAAGCAACGCTGTGGTCTGCGGTGAAGCAGTCTTAGTAAAGCATAGCTCAGAAAGGAGCTTTTTACTTTGGATTTGACAACTCCGGGGTTGTTTTTTCCAGGAGACAGTAGTTGAATAACTCAAGAGGGTTCCGTCGCTGTACGGACAATAAATGTTGAAGCAAGTACCAAGAACCATCGTGCTGTAACGACTGCCATAGGACAACAACTGACACGCGTGCCCTCCGAAGCACGTGCACGCTCAGTAGTAATGTCAGCGGTCACCCACCCAACTCATGACCGCGGCAGCGGTTGCCTAACTTTGCTGATTGGTTAAGAACGGCTAATCAAACTTCGCTACGTTAGATCAATGAGTTTTTATTTACAAAATGTATATATATTGGCAAGCCTTGGTGTTATATTTCAGCTTTGCTTTTTATTTGCAGGCTGCGATTGGTTGGTCCAATTTCGAAGGAGGTTACTCTTTCTACTGCGGTGGGGCCCTAATCTCACCGCGGTTTGTTCTGACTGCGGGACACTGCCTGCAGTTCCGAGACACCCGGGTTCGCGATCCGGCATCCGTCGTGGTCCGGCTCGGCGACCAGAATATCGATCCTACTGTTAATGATGGCGCCAACCCTATTGATGTGAGTTAACAATCTACAAAAAGGTTTACTGACGCTGTCTTTTTAGGGTTCCGTACCCAAAGGGTACACTTTACAGTACAGTTTACATTATAAGGTGTTGAAAGTATGGACGCCTGCGCTTAATTTAACGGCAATATTCGTACGTACGTCTGTTGCCTAAAAGTGATAGGCTCTCTCTCTCGTATAATCAGTTGTTTATTTTCCATGTTTTTGTAGCCAGTATATTAATTCGAGTCAAATACGTAATGTATTTGTACATACAAGTATGTAAAATTATTATATATTTACTACCTATTTCTGATACAACTAGCCTTCGCTGGGGCCCGCGACTGTGATTTTCTTGGACATTAGTCCAAGAAAATCATTTATTATTTACATTACATATCTAGATTTTTGGATTTCTTGAACAATTCTCCCATTAGCGTGCGCAGTGAACCTTTATTCAATTGTAAGCTATGCAAGGGCAGACTCGCGAGGTCTCCAGCTCGAAGAGCCACTAGTTATAAGCAGGTACCTGTATCCCTGTGTCATATTCTTAAACTGTTCCTTACAGGTTCCTATAAGAAGAACCTACAAGCACCCAGCTTACAAACCCCCGATTACATACGACGACATAGCGCTGCTGGAGCTGGCTAGCGATGTGACGTTAAGCAACGGGGTCCGCCCTGCTTGTCTATGGACGCGCGGGGACTTTGCCCCCCATGCCAAGGCAGTAGCCACTGGCTGGGGTGTCACTAATCCCTCCAGTGAGTTTGTTTATATATTTCATTGCAATTATTCATTATTCTTTTTAATTAATTGATTAACTTTTATACAAGTATAAGTTTTTTTTTTACATATTTGATAGTTTAATATTGAATTATGTGCATCAATAAACATTTTTATTTTATTAATAGACCTTTGACCACTATCTCACCTGATGGTAAGTGATGATGTGGTCGAAGATGTTGTTCAGGCTATCGTACCCCTTGAAATGTAAACGGTAAATAAGGGTAACCAAGACACAGGCTGTGCCTAGTTTGGGATCTACTGATAATTTTATTAATTTCAACATGAAATGAAACTCTTATAATGTTATTTAGTTTGTACTGTATTTGTATTTTTTGGAAATAGATTATTATAATATAATTTACCCGCCAAAACCCTAGTAAAGCTGATTTGATTTTCGTTCTGATTCCCAGAACCGGATGAAAGAGCCAAAGAACTGCAGAAGGTGTCACTTTCACTGCTGCAGAACGAGTACTGCGGCCAGCTCCTCGCCAACTACCGGAACCGGAACTGGATCGACGGCTTCCGGAACACACAGATGTGCGCGGGAGAGCTAAGAGGCGGGAAGGACACCTGTCAGGTTGGTACTACTGATCATCAAAGACTACTTATGCTACTGCTCTAGCTGTGTTCCTGGGCCTCAACTCTAATTTGTCGAAGTTTCGAAGCGTGCACGTGCTTCGGAGGCCACGTTAAGCCGTCGGTCTCGGTTGTTGTCTTAGGATAACAGTCATGGTGGTAAGGCATTTTGCGAATGCCCGCCTGGCTAGCTACCACCCCTAAGTAGAAAACCTGTCGCCAAGCACCTAACGGTGTGTTCCGGAAGATGTCCTTGAGAGTCAGTAATTCTAGGCTAGCCTGAACCACATCTTCGACCACATCATAACTTACTTACAAGCATAGACTTGCAAGCATTTGCCTGTGTAGATGAATAACATATCGGTTTCATCCATTTTCCAGTTATTATATATATTATGATATATATAATTTTATTATACATATGAAATTATAATATATTCGTTTGCTTATAAGTAGTCAAAGTCGATTTCTAAATATACAGAAAGAACACAAATACTAATGAGGTATATAAATACGTATGGAGAAAAAGATATTAACGTAAATTTAAATATTTAACCTGTATTTACTAGAACAACGACACCTCTCGCTGATCCATAACTACATAGGGCTCTGACTTACCTATACCATGGGAAAATGTTGCAATATAGAACATGCTACATGCAAAAATGAACGAAATACAGTTTTGATTATTTATGGTTTTATATATTGAAATTAATAATAACAAATGAACTATACATTCAATTACAATATGGTGTTAAAAATTAACAAAAATAAAAGAAAACAGAGTTATAAAATTAAAAAAAACAGAATCGCAATTTATCTACTACTTATGTGGATAACAGTCTTAAACTTGCAAACGCTTCCATAGAAAAGGTCCACGGAATCGTTCTTCGAAATGTCATTGTACTTATTTATTTGAGATTTTTTTTATATTACATAGCTCATGTTTTTTTGTGAAGGGCGACTCCGGCTCTCCCCTGCAAGTGGCATCCAAAGACAACCAATGCATCTTCCACGTGGTCGGAGTGACGTCATTTGGCCCAGGCTGCGCCAAGAGCGGCCGCCCCGCCATCTATACGCGCGTCTCAGCATACACTGATTGGATAGAGTCTATCGTGTGGTCCGGCGAATGAGTGACAATTGTGAAGATATAAGGAAATTAAATTAATATTATGAAGTTATTTTCTATTTTATTTGACCCTTGAGTTTCACTGGAATCATTCGAAAGTCTTTAAATCCGAAAAAAAAACTGGCGCAGACTGGAGCCGACGCGGATTATCAGAAAATGAGGTCATCTTTGATGCATCCGTTGTGTCATATGAACCAAAGTAACATTTCTAAAAAGCCATTGAACTGAGCTATTGTATTATGTATGATTGATATGATTTTCTTGTTTGTTTGAGGTACTACAGGTGTTCTTTTCGAGGGGAAGGGATAGAAATATAGTCGCACCGTACATTGTTCCATAGAATCAAACCAATAGGTCCCGGTGCTGTCGACGTTGTGCACGGTGGTGGTAGGGCATTTTACCCGCCTAGCTAGCTACCCTCAAGTAGAAATCTAACATCGATGTTACGACATACCAAATATCGAAACATCGATTTTTCAGCTGAACCCGATATCACAGCGTGAATTGTGAAAATAATTTCAAAATCTAAGATTGTTTAAAAATTTTCAATACCTCTACATTATACCGTTACATTATCAACGATGTCATGGCATGGCAGTTGTACGAAAGTATTGAAATTTGTAAATGTTCCGCCTCCCGCGATACTGCAGTGCATCCGAAATGTTTGCGGCGGCTCGCGTGCCGGCTCTCGATGCATTGGCAAGACATCGCATTGCCAGGTTTAGGGCATCACTCTTTAAATCTGGGAATACGATCATACAATGAATTACTACGGTAATGAATTACTAGAATAGACAAATGTTATATTGTGTATTTATGTACTCACGGGAGATGTGTAGGGGTAATTTAATGTAAAACTTTTTTTGTATAATTATATTTAATGTAATTTAGTAAGATAATTATGTATGATGCTAGTTGATTGAGATAAAGATTATTATTATTAACTTATCTCATATATACATCCAAGGCATGACAGTATGCCATTCAAGATCTAAAGATTTCATCATAATCATTCCAAATTTGACATTTGGACAGTGATATCGAATGAATATTCATGAAATCAATATTCGTTATTTCTATAAATTATTCGTTTCACTAACTTAGTTCCCAAAAAGATACATACGAATATGTGCTAAATAGATTAAGATTCGTGTTTGTGAGTTTATTTATTCTACCATAACTTCTAAATAGCTAAACAGATTTTATGTATGAGTTATCATTAACAATAATAATATTATAATAATGTTTATTTCAATAAAAGTTTTACACGTTGTCGCAGTAAGAAATACATAACATATACATAGAACTATGAATATGAACAACAAAAAAATAAGTAGGTAAAATGTAAGTACGTTATGTAGGGCACAAAATTATTTAAAAATATATTCATTAGATTCGTCTCGATAACCCAAGTGACACTGAGAACATAAAAAAAATATATCAATTGAACGATAAGGCTTAACGAATACAAATAATTGTCAGTCGGGTTATTTACTTGTTAAATTAATTTATACCTGTTTAATGTTAGGTCACAGAATAAAAATGACCAGTAGTGCTATTCACTAAGCAACACAACCTCTAACTCGACGCTGCAGAAGCTGCGAGTTACATTTTCGTATTTACTGCAGCGCTCGTAGCGAAGTTTGCTTAATCGAAAGCAACGTCCACCACGGTCAAGAGTTGGGTGGGTGACCGCCTGGTGACATTACTACTGAGCGCTTCCGTGCTTCGGAGGGCACGTTAAGCCGTCGGTCCCGGTTGTTGTCTTACGACGGCAGTCGTTACAGCATGGTGGTAGGGCATTTTGCGAATGCCCGCCTGGCTAGCTACCACCCTCAAGTAGAAAATCTGTCGCCAAGCACCTAACGGTGTGTTCCGGCAGTTGTCCTTGAGAGCCAGTAATTCTAGGCTAGCCTGAACAACATCTTCGACCTCATTATCACACTAGCATCAGGTGAGATTGTGGTCAAAGTTTAGCCTATAACCAATAAAAAAATTCACTGACTTCGATCACGCAGAACTAGGTGCTACGAAAATTTACGGTGCTTGATGGAACTACTCAAGGTTGAGTAGATTGACAGTACATAAATGATAAACGGTATTCGCTAAGCAAAAAACAGCTTGCCCTTCGTCGACCACCTCGCGTACAGCGTCGACTTTTTTTTTCAATTAAATCTTTTGCACTACAGACTCTGGGTTCGTACTCTTTTTAGATTTTCCTAAAGGAAAAAAAAAGGAAAAAACAGCCTCGACTTGGCTTGTCAAAGACTACAGCATGATTCAGGCGCAGTACATTATTGTATTATAGAGTACAGTGTATACTAGGGCGGTCAAAATCAAAAGCTTCTATGTTGCAGGTGAACCACATCACCAAAATAGTTTTAGATTAAATTTATCACATGAAAAGTAAATATTTATTCAGTGTTCCGTATGGATGCTCGTGCGTTGTGCATCTATCATCTATCATATATATATCATCTTACATATAGAAGCCAAAAAATTGTCGATTTCCGAAAACGTAGTCAAGCTTGTTAACTGCATGATTTACAACTATTTATTCTATTCACAACCTCCTGCAAAGCTGCTCGAGTAGGGTGACGGCGCGCAGTCACCCTTACCAAAATGGTGTTAAAATTATGCCAATTGCTTTATATCAGTCAGCGGCCGTTCTCATTTGCGCGCGGACGTGTTTGCCTTGTGTAATACGTGACTCATTGTTGAGGAAAATGACCTCAAATATTGTGAAGTGTGCCAGTTGTAATGTGGTCATTAACGAACTTTTGGCGTTTTTGGCTAATGTGTTGGATTACATGGATGAGGAAAGTATCCATAATTTAGTTACCTCCTCTTTCAGTGTTGAAAGTATTGCGAAAGCGAAATCATTATTGTATGAATCGCTGCCTAATGCAAAGAAGATGCCGTTGCGTCGTAAGGACGGGACGAAAAGAATGATGAGAGATCTAGACGACATTATCTGCCTCATGAAAAGTACTAGTGCAGAAATGTTCCCGATTTTTGTTGCCAAGGATCTTCATTTAATACCAAGTGTGGGTACTGGACACACGAATATAACTCGTCTATTAAAAGATATTGCGAATCTTCAAAGTCAAGTAAGTTTACTGCAGGAAACCTCAGTGAAAATAGAGATGTTTGATCAACTAAAACTCAAATAGAAAACTTGAGGCATACGTCTAGTTTAGAACTTTCTCCTTCCGATGGTTTTGTGAATAGACGAAGAGGAGCGTGTCAACATGATAGTTACTGTGACATTAGTAGTGGTCCTGCAGGTAATTATGTACGCAATAAATCAATGCAAGTCTCAACGGCGGTAGTTAACGGCCACTCGACTCCGACGCAGTTACCAACCAGCCTCGTGGAGGCACCCACTTTGGTTTCGAAAGATACGAGCGCAGGTCTCAGAAAAACCGGTTCGAACGGGGCGGTCGGTGGCAGCAAGGAGAGTGTGAGTGAGATAGCGCATCATGTGGAGTGCGTGGAGGCCGCAATAAGTACTGCGGTTTCTAATGCACCGGTGATAGAAGCTCAAGTACGGTCAGCGGTCAACGCCCCGAGCCTTATCGCTACAACGAACAATGGATCAGCTGTTTCATTCGCTTCCTCGGACTCGCGTTGTCTATTTGATTTAAAAGCATGCAAAAATCCGATAGTTAGAGACTGCACTCAGATACAGGAAAATAATAATGAATGGCAAGTTGTACAGCATAAAACTTCGAAGAGATATAAGTTCATTGGACAAAAAGGACGTGCGCCTACGGCTCCAGATGTTAGGTTCAAGGCGGCAGATGTGAAAGTTCCGTTGTTTATTTCTAACGTTAGCAAGAATACGAGTGAACATGATATTATTAGCTATATTAAAGAAAAAACGAACGAAACTGTATCGCTAAAAATGATAAAAATGAAATCGGCTAAGAAATATAACGCATTTAAATTACTAGTACCAAAAAGTAAGTTAAATCTATTTTTGAGTGATTGTTTGTGGCCTGATGATATCACATTTAGACGTTTTGTTCAATTCTCGCACGGAACTAAACAGAATGTTCAGATAGTTAATTAAAAATAATTAAATATGGATAGTGACAACCAGAAAAATTATTATTTTAAATTTGTTAGTTTTAACTGTAAAAACTTTAAAAGTTCAATTGATGACGTTCGGAATTTATGTAAAACGAGCTGCTTAGTGTGTCTACAGGAGACTTGGCTGCTCAATCACGACCTTCCGCTATTGGGAACTGTCTCCGCTGATTTTGAGTATACCGGTAAGTCTGCTGTGGACACATCGGCTGGCATACTGAGAGGAAGACCATACGGTGGCGTGGCTATTTTATGGAAAAAGGGCATTTTTGACTCAGTGTCTATTATAGAGTGTAGCAGTACACGACTAGCTGCTATCAAAGGCACTATAGGAGGTCGTACTATCTTAGTATTTTCAGTTTACATGCCAACAAAATCTTATGACAACTTGCCAATATTTACGGAGGTACTAAGTGAAATTAGTGCAATTGAAGCAAGCTGTGACGTCGAAACTGTATTTCTATTGGGTGATTTTAATGCTGACCCCCACGAACTTTTCTACACTGAGCTAAATAATTTCTGCACAGATCGATCTTGGGTTTGTGCAGATGTAGAAGCATTAGGGGTTGATTCGGGTACATATACATACACTGACTTGTACCATGGGAGTAGGAGCTGGCTAGACCACTGTGTGGTTTCCTTATCAGCCCGGCAAATAATCATTAATGTAGGCATAGTCGAAGATGTGTTTGTGTCGGATCATCTGCCCCTTTGTATTGAATGTAACTTAGATATAATTAGACCTAAGCTAGTGACACATGGTGTGCCGCGTAGTAAAGTTATTTGGGGGGAAAGAGACGAAACTCACATAAATAAATACCATGATCTATGTCACATTGGATTAAGAAATATTGATTTTCCTCCTGAGTTTGTCTATTGCAGCCATGGGTCATGTGACTTGAGCAGTCATAAGTTAATTTTAGATAAGTTATATCAACAAGTTATAACTGTATTGACAAGCGCGGCTGTTCAGACCAGCACGGCACTGAGGAACCACACAAATAAAAATAATAGAGTTGTGTGCGGTTGGAACAGCCACGTGAGTGAAGCTCACCAAGAGGCCAGGCTTAAATTCCAAGTATGGGTGCTACATAATCGACCTACATGTGGCATAATATACGAGCAAATGTGCAATTCTCGTAAGATTTTTAAAAGCCGACTGAAATGGTGCTTAAACAACCAAGACCAAATTAAAATGGATAAGTTAGCAAAACTGAGAGCTGACAATAACTTTGGTAAATTCTGGAAAGCTACTGGTGAGTTGGATGTAAGGCCTGGCCTCTCAGCGAGTATCGATGGAAGTAGTGAACCAGAGGAGATCGCAAATATATTTATGAATCATTTTAGGGTGCGATCGCCTCTTGGTCCACCTGTTGCAATGCCCGATTCTGGGCCCTGCGTGTGGGGAGAGAAACCTTTGCTAAAATTTACATCTAGCCAGATTAAAGCTTTAATAAACAGGATGAGCAGGGGCAAATCTCCCGGTCACGACGGGCTTAGTATTCAGCATCTAAAATATGCGGGGGTGCATCTTCCGAGGGTCTTGTCATTGTTCTTCACTATGTGCATTAGTCACTCATATTTACCACAAGACTTAATGAAAACCACTGTGGTGCCAATAGTGAAGAATAGGACAGGTGACATCTCCGATAAGGGTAATTATCGCCCAATCTCTCTTGCAACTATCGTAGCCAAAATATTGGACAGTTTGCTTAATTCTTGTCTACAAAAGTATTTGAACCTACATGACGCGCAGTTTGGGTTTCGGCCCGGGCTATCAACTGAAAGTGCAATTCTGAGTCTCAAGCATACTGTCCAATATACACGCAGCGCAAGACACCGGTGTATGCCTGTTTTCTGGACCTCTCCAAAGCTTTCGATCTCGTTTCGTATGATGTGCTTTGGAGAAAGATGGAGGACAGGGGTATTCCGGATGAAATGTTAAATTTATTTCGTTTCTGGTACACAAATCAGACTAACCATGTTAAATGGTCGAACAGTCTCTCCAATGCATACAGGTTGGAGAGCGGAGTGAGACAGGGGGGGATTTCGTCTCCGAAGCTCTTCAACCTGTATGTTAATGATCTCATAGTCGAGCTCAGCAGCATGCGTGTTGGATGCCGCGTCGATGGCGTTACCGTTAACAATATAAGCTACGCTGACGACATGGTGCTGCTGGGTCCTACTGCGAATTCTATTGGGGAGATGTTGAAAGTCTGCGAGGCCTACGCGGCATCACATGGTCTTGCATACAATGCTAAAAAGTGTGAATACATGTTCTTTAAGGCCGTCGGTAAGTGTCCTGATTCTATCCCTGCCATTACGTTAAATGGAGTAAACCTGGAACGGGTTTATCAATTCAAATACCTGGGACATATTCTTACCGACGACCTTAAGGATGATGTAGATATAGAGAGAGAGCGTAGGGCTTTGGCGGTTCGCGGTAATATGCTTGCCCGCAGATTTGCTCGTTGTACAGATCAGGTTAAAATTACGCTTTTTAAAGCATACTGTCAGGGTCTGTACACGGGAGGTTTGTGGATGAGTTGCGCCAAAAAATCTTTGAATACCCTACGGGTACAATATAATAACATTTTCAGAATGATGTTGGGACTTCCTCGGTATTGCAGTGCCTCCGGAATGTTCGCGCTGAACCGAACTGACGGTTTTCATGCAGTCATGAGAAAAAAGCTCACGTCACTGATAAGGAGAATACGGGGAAGTGACAATAGCATTCTGAAAACTGTGGCAGAGGATCCGCATGCACCTGTACTGAGGCATTTCATGCGAGTTATGACAGAGATAGAAGGAGATCTCCCTTCTGGTCGCCGTGCGCACGGAATGCCTCTCAGGTACATGATTTACTAATAGTTAAATATGTAAACATGTGCCTGAATTGAAATGTTTTTGTCATTAGGATAAGATAGTTAGTTAATAATGGATCTTTGTTATCTGAAATAAACACATTTATTATTTATTTTATTATTTTATAGAAATGCTAAAAATTCTGCTAACATTTTTCATTATCAAATAAAACGTACTATAATTTTTAACTATTTTTTAATCAATAAAATGTATGTTTTAATCGACTATGTTATCAACTAAAATATTAATATCGTGGTCTTCATCAACAACAACTGTGCTTGAAGACGAGTAAACCTCATCGCTCAGACTGTAACTCTCCTTGGTACCTATAGAGCGCAGTAAGTCATCTAGAACTGTGTAAGAGTAGCAGCATTTCCCTGTCCTCTATAAGCCAAATCTGATGTATAAAATGGCACTTAAAAGATTTTACCGATTGAGTAGCTTAGTTCTTACTACATTAAATTGACTAACCCTAAAATTCAATTTCAGCGTTTGAACGTGGTAGTGTTAATAACGATATTGCTAACAAATCTGCAAAGATCTGCATTCCAGAAGTCTATTGTGAAATATGGACAATTCCATTTTATGTGAACTATGTTTCTCCATTGAGACATGAGTCTAACTATTATAGATGCTTCCGAAAGGAATTCTTGGGTGATATCAATTAGGGAAGGCTTGACTGTTTTTAATGTTTCTTCTACTGAAAACACGATGCATGTGCCGTACAAAATGCATATTTATTTATTAAAAACCGTTAACCTCTGGCAGTTGAATAAAAACTAACCCATGTCCTTCCCTGGCTCTCAAACTATTCCTAGTCCAAATTTTATCCAAATCGGTCCAGCCAGTACATAGTTTTAAAGTTTATTCGTTGGATACAAAAATTCAAATCTTTCCTCTTTATAATTTTAGTGTAGAAGTAGATTACATAATAGTTTTAGTGTAGAAGTAGATTACATAATAGTGTATTAGAAGCTTGTTTCCATGCCCTTTACACTCAAATAATTTTGCTCGCAGCCCATGCTTTACATTATATCCATATGTTGATAAGCAAAATAATGGTTTGCCACATACAAACACAAGGCACCAATTGTTGCTTGTCACTTGAGTAAATATTAAAACTTTAGGTATAACATAACAGCTCTTTAGTCCATCTGCAAAAACTGAAGACAACGCTGCACATAGATGATACACCATTAACTATTTATACAAAGATCAATCCTAAGAAGAGTAACTATACCACCTAGTTTTTTCAGAACTTAAACAGTGGATATAATAAGTATGTGAAAGAAGTAATATAATGCATAGGTGCTTTAGTTTACAATTGATTTTTTAAACAATAAATCATTATTATTTATTTAAAAAATATATACATTAATTATTTACAATTCCAAATTAACAATAATGTTAATTTGTAATTGTATTTAATTTTTTCATGACATGCTTTAAGGATGAAGAGGACTGGCCAGTCCTCGCACTGCATTATCACAGAAAATGTACTTGGTCGTCCTAACTCCAGACATTGTAAGAGTTGAGTGTTGAAGTTGAGAAATATTTAATTTGCATATTAATTGTTAGCATTTTTTGAATAATATCTATCTCTGTGGTAATTTTTAAATATTTAATTACTTTTATGTTTAGGCATAGATGTTGCATTCTTATTGCTGTTGCTAAGCCGGGATTCACAAAAAGCCTTATCACCACTTCTTGTCACAGTGCATCCATAGCTTTTTTGGCCCAACTGTATCCCGATGTCTATTTCTGATTATATCTAAATATCCTATGGTTATTTATGTCAATAACCTATAATGATGATTACAATATAAAAACTTGTTTCTTGGTAATTCTTTAGTTAGTAGACTCAATGAAAACAACATTGTCACACTACGTTATTTATCCATGCACACATGTACACTTTGTCAAATATGTTTTAAAACTCCGTGTAATAGGGCTGAACCTATTGTCATCTACTGAGGGCAGTTCATACTCTATCAATACAGAATTACTAATACAACATTGTAACAAATGTATTGCTATGTCTAAAGCTTGCATAATTCATTTGACATTTAAAATAACGAAAGTATACATAAGTATTAATTGTAAATTTACATTGAAATAAGTTTAATATAAGCATGTTAGCTTGCAAAACAGAGCCAACTTACCCTTTTTGTCACTTCTAGGTTTAAAATAAATTACACTAGAAATGTACAATTAATAATTATAATTAATAAAGATATTTTGAAATTGAAAAAAATTGAATTGAATACAGAATTAACTTATGCTTACTGTATGAAATGTAGTCACATCGGTCAATCCCTTATTGCTTACAATTACCTTTTAACACAATTTAATTCATATTACTAAGGGCCTGTTTCAGAATGTTCGAGTAAGTTCCGGTTTTACTACCCAGATCATAATTAATAAATAAAACACTATATTTGCGTTTCACAGTCATCGGTTTAGCCTATCCATCGGTTAAAGCTTGAAACGCGCTGCATTTTAACTGTCATTTTTATGATTCAGTTATTTTATGTATTGCATAGCAACCCGAAACTATATTAGGACATTCTGAAACGGGCCCTTAATTAAATTGTGGCGAACGTCGACGACTATGACAGTAAATTCAAAATAAACTTTTTAAATAATAATAAAACAAATAAGTCATCTAACTACTTACTTATATTATTCTACTTGTTCACATGATTGTGATGAGATTCTGAGAATATTTTTACGATTTTCAATACATAGGAATTGATTACTTTTACAATTGTCACGGGTAGGCGCAATTTTATTGACGTTTATATGGGTAACTTATGGAATAAACTGTACCAAGTTCAATATTATTTTAAGAGTATAGCAATATAACTTGCGAATTCTATGAACTGTTTATATTATGAGTTTCCCGCCATATGCATAAGTTTCCGCCCCAATTACAATTATGTTAATTATGTACATAACTTAATCTTTTGTATGACCATAAGTCATGCTAGTTATAAAAAAAATATCTGCTAATTCTTACTTTTTTGGAAATGTTGTTGTTCATATAGGGTATAGGGAGAATAATTGTACCTAAGTACATCAGTTAACTAGTAGGCACATAAAGGTCCGTTTCAGAAAGCCCTAATATAGTTTCGGGTTGCTATGCAACACATAAAATAACTGAATGATAAAAACGACAGTTAACATGCAGCGTGTATCAAGCTTTAACCGATGGATAGGCTAAATCGATGACTGTGAAACGCAAAGATAGTGTTTTGTTTAATAAATATGTTCTGGGTAGTAAAACCGGAACTTACTCTAAGATTCTGAAACAGGCCCTTAAGACAATCTAAACCACGTGCCACGTCAGAAGAGATCAGAGTTATGCGATAGATAGAGAGGCTCCTACTTACCTACTTTGCTTTGCGAGCTGAAGTGCACTTTATTGCTTTGCAGCTAGAGCCTCTTACTGGGAATGGCTTTGCGGAGTGAACCTACTGGCCCTTTTTTTCTGTACCTTAACATTAAAAAAGATGACGGACCAGTGTCTGGTTTTGATCTCGATTTATTAATAGCACATTTTCGAATGAATCTTTTTGGGAATTAAATTAGTGAAACGAGTAATTTATAGAAATAATGAATATTGATACCGATCATTCACTCGATATCACAGTCCAAATGTCTAATTTGGAATGATTATGATGAAATGATCTTGAATGTCATACTGTCATGCCGTACATGTTGATATTAAGTAAGTTGTAAGAAAAGAAAAACTACAAAATACGTTTAATTAAATAAAACATATATTTTATCTAGCAATAATTATATATGGGTACAAAATTATTGAATGACAGTCAAATCGATTTCAAGCTGACATCGATGTTACGATATTTGGTTTGTCATCGTAACATGGAGTAAATACATATGTTTTGCAGAAGCAAAGTTAAGAATAACATCGATGATCATCGAGCATCCCTAGCTGGTTGTAAGAGGACTATATAATCTGTACTACTATGTAATATGTAATCTTTGGTGGTTGTCATAAATTAAAGTAACTTTGTATTGTAGTAGTGTTCGTTGTTTTATGGTTGTTTTATGGATAAGTTAATTAATTAATAATGCTAACAAACAGTAGGTACTACTCTTTTCCATAGTGTTCTGTGCAGTAGGCCACCAAGTTCATATACAAAGTTATTTTATATATATACGGAAACAGCAGGCTATATAAACCTCCTATAAAGTCTAAGGAAACAAACAACATTCTTGAAACTGAAAACTTCATTTAATCTTTGCAAAAATTAAGGAAAGTCAAAGAACTATGGATTACTTTAAAGCAAGCAGGTAGTTGTTTTGTGAGTCCAAGTCTTGATTGTGATAAAACCAGGGCATCAGCCGCCTAGTACCATAAACTAATTTTACTGCATTGAAAGACATATTTTCTAGCTGGCTCTGATGAATGATGCCATATCACATTTACTTTCTTTCAGATACTACCAAGCAACAAGTGCATTAAAGCGTTTGATAGACATATCAACTCACTCAATCCTAAATGTTACAGTTAATACAAAAGAATTGACTAAATCTTGAAAGAGAAGAAATGAAACTGCCAATGCATGAACAAGTGTCAGTAGAGAACTCTAGGTTAGTCTGAACAACATCCTCGACCACATCACCACTTACTATCAGGTGAGATAGTGGTCAAAGGCTAATCTATCAGGCATAAAAAAAAAAAGAAGGTAAATAGACTTGCAGTAAACATAATGTGCCACTAAAATGCGTGATGCCCTTCCCAAAAAACTATGAGTTTTTTGTTTACTTGAATTGGTATATTTAGATGTTATTTTCTATGGAATGGTTGGGGGGCTCACGTCCTGGGAGGTTGAGGTTATGGAAACCTATAGAATTTTTAAAGACTGCATATATACATATAATATATAATCATAACAGAGTGTTCAATATAAATATTATACAATTAGGTGTTTCTTTTTTTATGTGATTGTGTCGGAACAAGCCATGAGGGCCACCTGATGTTAAGTAGATTATCCTCTGCCTATAACAGATGCATTTTGTCATGTGACGAATTGCACTGCGCCCGTCACAATGAGACATACAGTCATTAAGTCTCATGTGCCTGTAATTTTTCTGGTTCTCAAGTACTGCTGTCAGAGCACACAGTTGTGCTTGGCGACAGTTTTTCTACTTGAAAGTGGTAGCTAGGTAGGCCTTCCACAATGCAGTATATAACATGTATATATATATAACGTGTATATTAATTCATCAACAATACTGCGGGGGATGGTGTAGAATCAATAACTGAATTTGATCCACTCATAATTAATTTTCACATAAACAAAATTAATACTAACTATTGCCTAAGCTGTGGCGCGTTGACTTTGAGAATGATAGCGACGACAACACTCGCGGCCATCGTGGACTAGACTCACACATACACACACGTTCTAGGTATTCTAACGCATTGCGAGGGCAATGAACTCGGTAGGTATACCTACCGAGAATACCTAATATAATGATATATCTGGTGCTCTGGGTACACAATGCATTAGTCTTCTCCATTGCACTATTCTACTCTAGAAGACTAAAGCTAACACCTCTGACTTTTAAAATATTGCAGGCAGATGATAAGACTGCTTGGAAAGTGCACTTTGGTTCTGTTGCACGGTTCGACCAAGAACTCTTTGAGAAGTCTAAAGCACTGCTTACCCACAGCACAGGAGCTGTCATAGAATAACATCACTTCTAAAAAGTTTTTTTTTTTTGGTTAAATTAACCTTGTACTTAATTGTACTATCTGTACGCTTCACTCTGTTCTGAACTAATGTATGTATATATAGTTTTGTAATAACCAATATTATCAAAAAGACAGGTTTCCATAACTTCCCCCCCACCCCTCAGGGCAGATGCTCCTACAAAACCACCCAAGATCTCGCCTTTAAATAGTCATAACTTTTTTGTTTGCAATTGCAATACCATATAATTACTTGTGCTGTATTCTGCTATGTATTCTTATTCTACACAATTTGTTTCAAAAACAATACTTAAGAGCTTTCAAAGTCATAAATCTGTGTAAATGTTACTAACAGAGTCAACTTCTACATTCATTGTAAAATCCATTTTGTACTTAATTTTATTTTCAAAAGTTGTTTAGTTTTACTCTCTCCCAACAATATGCTACTTGTCAGATATCATATGTTGGGGGTCGATATTAAAGATACTAGTTTACTATGTTAAGATTAAAAAATACTTTTTTAATGTTATGATGTTTTTATTGAATTAAATTTACAAAATTTTCTCTAATTGGCCGCTTTCACACCTTATGGAAGCTCGACAACTTTTTCTAATTTATGTGATTGTGGTTAGAAGCCGCATTTCAAATGTCATTATTTACAAAATTTGCAGTGTTGATTCCTTCCTTTAAAATTTCTTTCTATGGCGTTAACTAATTCTCTACAAATCTCCAAATGTATAGCCACAATGGCGTAAAATGGAAAATTTGCATCATGGAGAAAAAAAAAAATTTATCCCTGAAACGGAACTGACTTCAACACTTGAAAGTGTGAAATAACTTGTTGAAGTCGGTACCAAGATGGTTCAAAAGTACCTATTACCACAATATTGTGCTCATGGTACCGACTTCGACAAGTTATTTCATACTTTTGCGTGTTGAAGTCGTTTCCATTATGAGCTAAAAATTTTTCTCCATCCATTTTAGTTCCCTTGCTACTTACGGGATCGATTGCCATTCAATTTCAACACTGTACAGTTATTGGAGCGTAACTCAAAAACGTCTTGACCGATTTTGATGAAATTTTAATGGGAACACGCGGGAAGCACCAGCTTTCTGTGCCGTTCTGTTGCTAGCTGTATTGCACATTAACGAGACCCATAAGGCCCTCGACGCGACCAAGATAACTTCTCGTAGAGATATATCGGGCATGATATTTTATCACCCCGAAAAGAAGACATGCGAGATGAAAACGGTGATGTTTCATTTTTATAATAGAGTGCGTATTTAAATATGGTGTCACATGTGCCCTTAACGGAATATCAAAGCAGAAGCGTGCACACGCATTCTGGACACATTGTACGAGTTATTGTAATTTAACAAACAACCGCGGAGTTTGTCACTTTTCATAACATTTACACAGATTTACGACTTTTAAAGCTCAGGAGTGTATTTTTTAAACGAATTGTAAGAGTAAGATTTTTTAAAAACAAGAGTGCATTGCAGATTACAGCATAAGTTATTTTGTGAGATTACAACCGCAATGACGATTTAAATGCAAGATTTCGGGTGACTTTCGAATAAACCCAATAAACAACATACTTAAACTACTTAGGACATAGGACTATAGAAAAAATGTACCGCATTACCCCCCCAACTCCCAAATAGTTCTGTCCTGTGCCAAACACCCTGTATAAGTGTTTATAAATGAAAATTTTAATTAATATAGAATAAATCATGCTGGAGAACAATATAAATGTAATTTTCATGATTGAATACATAGATAAATTAAAATGAACACTGGAGGGAATCCATATAAATGTAATATGTGTGAATATGAATCTGCTAGAAAACGTAACTTAAATCTACACATCAAGAAGCACACTGGAGGGACATCACATAAATGCAGTAGATGTGACTATGAAAGTGTTTATAAATTATGCTTTTACATACATATGGCCAAACATACTGGAGAAAAACCATATAAATGTAATATGTGTGACTATGAATGTGCTGGAAGAAATCGCTTCAATTGTCACATGAAAACACACAGTGGAGAGACCATTTGAATGCGATATATGTGATTTTAAATTTACTCGCAAAGGTAACTTGCATCGTCATATGAAAATACACACTGGAGAGAAACCATATAAATATAATATGTGTGACAATGGATGCGCGGGAAGAAATCGTTTCAATTATGTCATGAAAACGCGAGAAAACTTAAATGGTTCCACTCGAGAGAAACCATATAAATGTGACAAATGTGATTCTAAATTTACTAGCAAAGGAGACTTGCATCGTCATATGAAAATACACACTGGAGAGAAACCCTTTGAATGTGACATATGTGGTTCTAAATTTATTCACAAAGGTAACTTGCATCGTCATTTGCAAATACACTATGGAGAGAAATCATATAAATGTAATATGTGTGACAATGAATGCGCTGGAAGAAATTGCTTAAATTGTGTCATGAAAACACACACGGTAGAGAAATCATTTAAATGTGACAAATGTGATTCTAAATTTACTCGCAAAGGTGACTTGCGTCGTCATATGATAATACACACTGGAGAGAAACCATTTAAATGTGGCCTATGCGACTCTAAATTTATTCACAAAGGTGACTTGCATCGTCATATGAAAATACACACTGGAGAGAAACCATTTGAATGTGACCTATGTGATTCTAAATTTACTCACAAAAGTAATTTGCATCGTCATATGAAAATACACACTGGAGAGAAACCATATAAATATAATATGTGTGACAATGAATGCGCTGGAAGAAATCGCTTCAATTGTGTCATGAAAACACACACTGGAGAGAAACCATTTGAATGTGACATATGCTATTCTAAATTTACTTGCAAAGGTAACTTGCATCGTCATATGAAAATACATACTGGAGAGAAAAAATTTGAATGTGACCTATGTGATTCTAAATTTATACTCAAAGGTGAATGGCATCGTCATATGAAAGTACACACTGGAGAGAAACCATTTGAATGTGAACTATGTGATTCTAAATTTACTGACAAAGGTAATTTGCATCGTCATATGAAAGTACACACTGGAGAGGAACCATTTGAATGTGACCTATGTGATTCTAAATTTACTGACAAAGGTAATTTGCATCGTCATATGAAAATACACACTGGCGAGAAACCATATAACTGTAATATGTGTGTCAATGAATGTGCTGGAAGAAATCGTTTCAATTGTGTCATGAAAATACACACTGGAGAGAAACCATTTGAATGTGACATATGTTATTCTAAATTTACTTGCAAAGGTAACTTGCACCGTCATTTGAAAATACACACCGGAGAGAAACCATATAAATGTAATATGTGTAACTTCCAATCTGTTCAAAAAAGTAACTTAAACTTACACATTAAAATACATACTGGAGAGAAACCATATGAGTGTAATGTATGTGGTCTTGAATTTTGTCGAAAAATTGAATTAATCAGACATTCGGCAATACATACTGGAGATTATCCATATAAATGTAATATATGTAACTATAAATGTGTTCTTAGAACAGCCTTGACTTGTCACATGAAAGTACACACTGGAGAGAAACCGTTTCAGTGCACGCTGTGTGACTATAAATGTGCTTATAAAAGTAGCTTGAACAAACACATGAAAAGACATGAAGAGAAAGCATATAGGTGCTATATGTGTAATTATGTATGTAGTCAAAGAAAAATATTAAATAGACATCTGAAAATACACATTAGATAAACGAAACTGTGTAGCTTGGTGCATGTGACATAATATAGAATGTAACTCTACGTAATATCTACTACTTGTGTCACGATAGCGACAAACATCGGGCAGCGTGCCTCGCCACGCAAGGC
This sequence comes from Plagodis dolabraria, assembly GCA_963854805.1. NCBI lineage: Eukaryota > Metazoa > Arthropoda > Insecta > Lepidoptera > Geometridae > Plagodis > Plagodis dolabraria. Next base: position 10,890,350 of record OY978470.1, read on the forward strand.
ACAGAATAAGGAAGAGTAGCCAAGTGGGCGGAGCAAGTTATACGACTGCGCCCCGCGCCGCAGCCTCCCCGCCGCCGGCCGCAACTTACTACCGGCGGTGGTAAAAAAGGGAGCGGAGCTAAGTCAACGGCAACCACTTCTCGCGTCACAAAACCACCGTTCAATAGCCCCCAATATGAGCGCCATCAAAAGGCAAAACGCCAACCGAGGGACCTCATAAGACCCGACATTGAACTCCCAAACCAAGAAGACGAAGCAGAAAACAGCGTGCCCAGGATACCAGCGCTAGGATAGCCACGACCTACAGTTGAGGCCCGCCAGATTAACGCAGGGCAACTAGAAAACGTAAGAATTAAAAGTCCGACCCAAAGACCGGGCTGCACTAAGCATACCGCGTTTGAACCCTGCGGTCAGGTGCCATCCGTGCCCGAAACCGCATCCATGCGACACACAAAGGGTCCTACGAAGAAGTTGGGAGTCACTTCTCGCGGGCTCCCTAGCAAGTGGTGCAGATGTGCGGGCTAACGTCTCAATTCGTACCTGCACTGTGGAAGGAACTCAAGACTAAATGCTTACTTTCACACTCTACCAAGTTCGGTTCGTAACAATTCAGGAAGGCAGAGACCCTGGCTCTTGTTGGGTTATCGGAATCACCAAGTGCGGCCCGGGAGTCTAGGTAGCACGGTATTCCTCGCAAAAAGACCAGTGCGGCTCGCGGAAATTCGAGTGGGCCGGCACCCTCTTCGAACTTCTTAAGGTAGAATAAACTCATGATAGGAAGTTCTTCACGAGCAGGAGAAACTTGTCTCGCGTGATTCATATATATTTAAATACACGCAGTTTGTGTACCCATGTCTCCGCTACCCCGATCACTAAACTTTAGGTTAAGCTTTCAAGATAATATACGAACAGTACCATGATATCCTTGTTTTACTACTTCTAAAGTCCTCGTACTAGGCAAGCTAGCAGACAAACCATCTGTAAAGCCCCGTGTGTAAAATGTCAGATGGACAGACGAGGTTTGTAGGTGTGTATGTCTCCAGCTTATTCAATTGAAATTTCTTAATTCTGAATATGCCAATATTTAGAGCATATTAAGTGAAAAACTGAGAATTTCAGAGAACATTTGCGGCTGTACTTCTAAAACACACGCAGGTAACTCATTGAATATTTTAGTAAATTAAACTACCTATCGAAAACCAAATTATTACATGTCCATTTTGCTAGGAGATTGTTCTCCCTTTTAATGGAACTTAAAAATTACCCGACCGATGTTAATGAAGTTATTTTGAAGTGCTCATAGCGAAGTTTGCTTAGCCGTTCTGAACCGATCAGCAAAGTTAAGCAACGTCCGCCTCAATCTTGACTTGGACGGGTGACCGCTGGTGACATTACTACTGAGCGCTTCCGTGCTTTCCGAGGGAACGTTAAGCCGTCGGTTCCGGTTGTTGTCTTTGGATGGGAGTCGTTATAGCATGGTAGTAGGGCATTTTGCGATTGACCGCCTGGCTAGCTACCACCCTCGAGAAGAAAATCTGTCGCCAAGCACCTTATTATTACATACAGTTAAGTCACAGTACAGTTAACCCAATAACTACTTTATATGTGTTGCACTGCAATTTATAATTTTTGTTCAATACCCATGCAAAGCCTATCTTATGATGTCTTAAGATGAACAATTTTTGTTAGTTATATTAATTGTAATAAGAAAGTACAATAAAGTGTTATCTATCTATCTATCTATCAAAGCCAGGGCAGGCCGAAATATATACTTTCTGTTCAGTTATTATTAGTTGTGATCTGTACTATGTTATATTACTTACTTATATTTTTAAATACCTAAGCCAAGCTGAAATGTTTTGTTTGATTTGTATGTTTTTGTGAAATAAACTTATTATTATTATGTACGAAATAAAAAAATTCAGTGATCTTTACACAATTGTATATTCAACATAATTACTAAAACAGTCTTGCTTAAAATATATAAATAAAAATGCAAAAACATTTGGTAATAAACCTAACAATGATGCATATAAATATTTATTTATCGGCACAGTGTGTCCAAATGGGTAAATCCAGAGGCCCCGCCGATTTCCATCTCGTAAATGATGTGAGGAAAATGCTAGGAGTACCATGAAGGTTAGGGTATATACATGTAACTTTTTTTCTATATATGAGTATGTGAATAGTATTGTGGTGATGAGTATCCCAAATGTACTGCAATGGAAGATTCCCCGTTGATTTAGGTTCGCCATATCCTGTAACATAAAAATAAGGACTATTGCACAGTTTGTTGACTGCTTGTAAATTATAAAAAGGAAGGGGATAAAAAAATATGGGGGCAAGATGACTCTTGATATGACAACAGCCAGATTATTTTATGCAACTTTATCTAACCCAAAACACAAAGTGAATGTGAGAAATTAGTAATATTACAAAATTACATCTAAATGAAAAATTTTAACTACGAGCAAGATTCAAACCCACATCCTTCCGTCTCTATAGCCAGGACATGCTCTTCCAGTTGAGCTATCGTAGTGAGTGAGTCATGGCACAAATTTATCCTTTCGCTCCTATCTTTTAACCATCTTATGTAACATTCCGTGCAATTGCTGAGTTCATATTTTCAAAGCTGACAAACAATGCTAGATTTCTTATATAATTCTAGTTTCTTTTTATTGCTGATAGGCTAGCTTTTGACCACTATCTCACCTGATGGTAAGTGATGATGTGGTTGAAGATATTGTTCAGGCTAACCTGGAATTAGTGGCTCTTAAGGACTGCAGCCGGAACACAGCATTAGGTGCTTGCCGATAGATTTTCTATTGTTTCAACAAATATTAATTTTATTTAATAAAGGTATAAAATATGCAAAACATTACAATCATTTATCTGACACAGAAAAATCTGACCTCACCTTGTTTTGCATCAGGTAACATATTCAAGTGATATTCGCACTTTTACTTGTTTTTCTACAGCCTCGAGTGAATGTAAAAATTCACCACAGTGATTTCCAGACAGCACTCAGGGTAACTTTTACATTAACTCAGTTAATTATATACACGCCCATGGTATAATAAATTGAAATGTACATTATCTAGAGAATAAATAAATTTTACCTTCAAATAAAATGATTTAGCGACGAAAATATGGTCTATATCTATCACAGATGATATCACGGCACAGAAAATTATGTTTATCACGCATACTTGGGTAGAAATGTTAAGTTTATGACTAAAAAACAAACTTGCTGACAAGAATCCTATAGTTCCGTGAACTAAGCTATCAGAAACTGCACGAAACACTTGGGATTTAGAGTATTTCGACTTAAATACGATAAAATCTCCAACGAAAGCAGATAAAATAAGAATAAAACTGAGTATAAACTTTAGATATCTCATTGTTAGTAATGTAACACATTTTTTAAAAGCTTTTTACTAAGTTACTCGCGATTCGTAACTAATCCATCGTTTGAGAATTTTGAAACACTAGACCAGTTGATTATTTGTAGTTTGAACCAAGTGTTTTTAACGCCATAGTTGATGATGAAAATGATTTATAATCTAAATAAAAGACTCTAATTTCCTTCCAAATTAAATTTCTTGAATTGATATGGTCAATGGAGTGAGAGAGAAAAGGAGAACTAGTATATATTCTATTTGATCTATGGGAGAACTTCTGCCGGTCCAGTGTTGCCAGAGCCAGAACCTCGAGTTAAAAATTATCCGAGATTGAATGCAAAAATAGATTAATAATATAATTAGTTCGATTTTTTTTTTCTATCGTGTTTATATCGCGAGTAGAAATTTACTTTATAAGTTATTTAACCGAGTCTAATAAGAAAATACGTATTATTATTTGACATAATATGTGAATGTATGAATTACATTTTATTTTGTGTTACAATAATTATGTAGATTTAAAGTATACGGCAAACATTTAGGGTTTAAAACCTTAACAGATATCGTGATATATAGTGAGTAGATCCTAGATCTAGGTAGGTTCTGTTACTTATCATATTTGGCAAATTTAATGTTAGACGCCCACCTAATTTTCAGGAAACTACGCGCAGGTTATTTCTGTGCATAGACAAATTAAATTTTAAGGATATGTACCTATATATAAATAAATAATATTTTTTGATTGAATATATTATATATTATGTTTTATATTAATGTTAAGGGGTCGTTCAAGTATTACGTAAGCAGATTTATTACAATTATTTCCCCCCTAGGTCAGCAAAAATAAGCGAAGCTCTTACCCCTTCTCCCCATGCTTACGTAAGTCTAAGTCGTTCTCATCGAGCCATTCAATATCATGGTGATCTAAATTCTGAATAATGCACATCAGTTCATTAGCACGATGAGCAGCGACTGTTGCAGGTCTAACTCTCGATGTAACGATTTAGTAACTTGACGGAAGCATGATAAAGACCACAAGTTTTGCATATTCGACTTGTACAAGTTAAGCAAGTTAACATTTTTGTCAACGGTAACACAAATGTTAACTTGCTGTGCATTTTTTTTTTATTTCTGTTTGCAATAACGCATGCTCTGCGAATTACATTACAAATTTAAAAGAAGAATAATGCTTTGCTATGCTTACAATATGTCTACTCGCTATAGTATCCAAACGAAACAATACACTGACAGAAGAAATTTAGACAAGTGAATAGCGTGGGGTAATTTTCCTACTCGGTTCTAAAGCCAGTGCCTCAACGTATCCATTATTTGCGGGAATCCCCGAAAATGCGTTTTTTTTTTCAAGCATAAGACAATGTGAGGGTTGTCATTCGTGTAAAAAGTGAATAACTACCGATGACGTAATTATTATCAATACCCACCATGTCATCCAAAATAAGCAAAGCAACGACCGTAATAGTGCTTACGTACGTTTCACCAAAACTATTGGCATAGTTTTGGTGAATTAGGTGAATTTGGCATTAATAGCTTCGGCTTTTTTTAAACTGTATTTTGGAAAAAAAAAACATTTCACATTCCACGTTCGACTGGAGTCTGGACTGCTATTTACAGATTTTTTTACATTAAGTTACGTTCCGTTACAGAGATCCGAATTCGTAAATATATCGTGGATCTAGGATAAATATTGCATGTCTGGCAACACTGGACCTATTCTATTTGGCCTATGGGTATACAGCTTTAAAGACCAGGGCTACCTTCCGATACATGCCAGCAGCGATTTTGGCGATGTCATCTCCTGTGCCGTTCCGAAATAACGAAACCGTGCCAACGTTAGTCCATATGACGCATGCACTTTCATCTATGGACTGGAAATACCTACAAAATAAACGTGCATACCTACTTTCTAAAAGGGCAAGTCAAATGGCTGCGATCTGTGTTGCTCTCTTGAAATAACGTTTTTATCGATATCGATAAATTATGATATGACACATTGAATAAAAATACCACATGGAGGTATTAATTAATATATTTTCAGAATCAGAACACACCAGTATACAGGTCAAGGTATCCTTGGCCAACAAAGAATATCTACGTACTTACTAAGATTATTGTATGAAATAAATATAACAGTATAAAATATTCTGATAGCACAGAAACCTTATGAACGCGCACACGGAATTGAGCCACATAAATGGCTCAAACATCTATTGGACGCGACAGCTGTTAAAATTAATGTTAATATTAATTCATTATAATTTCAGGCGGCCATGGCACGTGGAGTTTGATTAGCATATTATTTAGTCAGTTTAGGGTAGCATATCGGTAAGCTTTCTGTTAATACCGAATTAAGATGGTATGGTGCCCTGTAAAACGCCTAATGAGTGGCACACCCTTTCGATATCGAAATGAGGAAATAGTACGCTGCTCATTCAGCGCATTTGTTCCCTTTGTCGCTTCTTAAATAACTTATTTCAATATCACTGAATTTCAAATTTCTGGTATGAATTTGTACTTATCTGGTTATTTAATCTTCTGATAGAAGTTGCGAGAGTAAAAAGAATCATATATAAATGATACGTTTATTAAATAATATATTCTCAAAATTTATATTCATTACATGCATATCGGTTAAAATTATTCATTTCAAAACAATGTCAAGATATTTTGTCAGTGCTTAGTTTTGAATAATGTCTGAATCGCAAATCAATATATGCTTTCACTATGCTCTTTATTAATAAAAGTCTGTGGTTGGTGTTGTGTTCAGCATCATTCGGAATATACAAAATTTTGTCCGTATCATAAAATTCCACTAAAAATTTAAAAATATACATATAATATTTTTCTGGAGATTTCTGGTGTTTATTTAAATAAGGTTTAAGGAGATTTTCTGTCTTTTTCAAAATATCCAGTACTCCAGTTGCACAAAGCAGGCCACCTCTTGTCTTCTTAAATATGAGACTTTCAATATTTTCCGTCCCCAACAACAGCGAGACACATGTGTCACAGTTCAAACAGCGCGAAATTTTCTTGAAACATAGCCTGCAACATACTCAAGAACTCTGTGTGTGTACTCGCTGCATTAATTCTGTTAATAGTCTGTAGAGGCTTCATATAAGTCACTGTGATCGTCTGGGATATCAACAAACGATTTTTTTGCAGTCAAATCGTTTATGTTGTTTACGGGACTTTTGCTCGTACAGGTAAGTATATTTACTTAATCCAGTGGAATACAATTCCCTACTCCACCGTCTCTTATTTCTGATCTTATTAATAGTTTTTTGTACGCTGCACGAAATTGTACAGCGTTTGGATTATTGTAATGTCCTCCTCTTGCTCTGATGGCGGAAAAAAAAAGTTCTAAATGATGTGCCTACACATGTTGTCTACACACATGCCTTGTTATGATATAACTTTTTCACTTTGCCATATTTGAGTTGAAAATATAGGTAACTATGTTATTAATAGGACATAATCATCACAACATCCTGCATTTTATGGACATTAGTATCTCCAGGAACAACAAAGCAATATGGCCTAATTGCCTAACTTTACATAAAAAGTTTGCCAATTGCAATAGCCGAAGCTGTAAAATAGATTGCTGCTACCATCAATGTGGTCATTACTGGTCATCGCTTACCAACACCTTTCCACCCCACAGTATACATTAATAATAATAAAAAAAAAAAAAAAAACCTTTATTTCCCATATCTCTTAAATATCATTTTAAATGTGGATTCTTATTTACAAATTTCATAATTATGTATTAAAAAAATTACGATTTTAATCTAAATTAGATATGGGCCCCTCCTTGGGTAAAAGCTTCCTCCAGTTTCTTCCATTTGTCCCTGTCCTTTGTAATATTCTGCCAGTCATTTCCTGCTGTATCTTTTAAGTCGTCAGCCCATCTTCTCTTCGGTCTGCCTACTCTTCTTTTCCCTTTTGGCCCTTTCCACTCTGTGGTTTAGCTCGTCCACCTACTGTATTTGCATCGTGATATGTGGGCATCCCATTGCCATTTCAATTTTAAAGCTTGTGTGAGTGCATCAGTTCCCTTGGTCTTATGTCTAATCTGCTGTACTTCTGATTTTTTGTATTTTCCTTATGTTAAGTACACTTCTCTCCATGGCTCTTTGTGTTGTTTCTATTTTTTGTTTAGGTTTTGCCGTAAATACCCAAGTTTGGCAACCATATAGCAAGCAGGGCAGTATGCAAGTATCTATTACAATTTTCATCAATATTTTCAGACACAATATTAAGCAATCAGTCATTTTTAGGAGAAAAAAAATTATTTGACGAACTATCGCTATACGCATTGTCTCAGCAGCCACACTATAGTTGCAATTTTTACTTTTCATAATGCAACATCTGAATATTCTCACACAAAATTGGTCTATTTTGTCTCTCTTCAGAATTATGTTCTTTGCAGCTCTGAAATAAATAAATACATATGAATATTATTACGAAATAACTAAATATATTGAAATTACCGAAGCATACAAAAATATTTTTAAATCTCCGATTTTTTACTGATATATATTTTTTAGAATACCAAAAAATTACTCATTTCTAGCACAATCAATAGGTTTCTTAACGGTATCTAGGTACCTATGTCGTACCATCAGAATAAGTTTAGATACAAGAACTAGTACATACATTTATAGAACTAGGTAGATATTTGTTGGCCTGGGATAGGATAACTGCAAAACATTGTGCTGATTCGATAAATGTATAAATTATTACAATCGCGTAGGTTTTATATTCAATTGTATCATTATTCATCGATATCGACAAGAATGATATATGTAGAAGAGATCGAATCTTCCAATCTCAGCCATTCAATTCACTTTTTTAAGGTATTTTATTTGTATTTTCACGTGAACTGTGACCTAGCTATCCAATATTGAGTTTAGTTTGTCACTGGTTTCTTTTCAGTAACATTGTGGACGATGAGCCTAAGAATTTTCTAAAACCTTACCACAAGTGACAGAGAAGGTATTGCATAATCATGCAATCTCATAATAATGAGGGTCTTGTTAAAGCATGTTTCTTTAAAATGCAATGAACAGACGAACCAGTTCTTGTGACGAGGGTTAATATTTTCAGATCCAATAACATTAATCCACCACCTTAATACTTCATTATTTGGTAACCTGAAACAGACAATGAGTAAAGAAATAATAGCAGTGAATATCAGGCTGATGATTATAGGTAGCAGTTGTGTTTAGGTTTTTTAAGATTGAATGCCGAAATAATATTACACTATTCCTTGACTTTTAGAAGTAGGTACGTAAGTAAATATCGATAAATTATAGCAGTTGATGTCACATCACTAGCTTACGTTATGTTATCGAAATACTAAATATGATAATGATTATTTGATTACGCTTATTTTCATAAGCGTAATCAAATAACACATGGTTTCTTGTCCATCAACTACGCTTGCATCTTGCATCTATATAAAACATCAATTGAATTGAAAACTTAGTATGATCATTCAGATACTTACTTATGAAGTCAGTTGGGGCTGGTTTTAATTTTTGCGGGCCTTACAGTGAGCTATCGAACATGAAGGCATGACGCACTTTGTATTTCCAGCAATAAAAGCATATAATATCTCTGTTTACTGAAAAAAATAGTAACATACAACCACTTGACAACATAAAAACCACGAAACTCGGCAAATCAGCTGGTGGACTGTGCCACGCTCTGTCAATATAGTGACGTCATTGCACAATGTTTCCGAAATATGTATTAGTAAACGTTTCACTATCTCTTTTCGCATAAGCCATTATTGGTTAGTTAAAAAGAGATAGAGTGTTATTTGAAACTGTGGCGTCGATATTGTATATTATATTTGTATACCCTATCGTATGTATAGAACAATAGTTCCTATCCCTGTGTTTATAAATCCATGATATGACGTCACGGATTACGTCATTACATACGCCATCTTGCGATTTCAACGACTATGCTATAAACTGAAATCACCGTGAGCGGTACTGTCAAAATTGACATATTGTTTATGGGAGAGTGTGTACATGTGTGCTTTGATGATAGCAGGTATATTACGGTATGGGTGGTTACAGATACGATTTCGGTAAATACCGTAATGAAATAAGGGTAACAAGATAGCATAATTGCGATACGATTACCGAATTCCATTTCGGTATATTTATGTATTTTTACTGTCAATGATGGCGCATGGCGTAGCGGGTGGGCGGGAGTGCGGTGGTGTGACGGACGGCACGTTTGTGCCATGCTGCGGGTGGGAGTGGGAGGAGCAGTACTTCGAGACTTGCCGCTCGCACTATTTTGGTAAATAGGTTCATTAGCAAGTACCTATATTATTTGATATGAATGATGGGAAGTGGGAACTATAACATTACTAGTTTCAAATATGACACGTGTCATGAGTGTGACATGACTTTCAGTATGTGAGTAAGTGCTTCATGTACCTATGTAGATGTATTGTGTATGGCAAGTAGGTACAGATAATATATATAATAAAAAAAATTAAATCGTATTTCGGATCTTTTGTAAAAATACATATATAGTATTTTTTATTATAGCCTATCAGACCTTATGGTGAGTAATCATGTGGTCGAAGATGTTGTTCAGGATAACCTAAAAAAATTACTGGCTCTCAAGGACAGCTGCCGGACCCCACCGTTAGGTGCTTGACGACAGATTTTCTACTTGTGGGTGGTAGCTAGCCAGGCGCGCATTCACAAAGGCCCTTCCACCACGCAAAATTACTGGTTCTCAATAACACATAGCGGAACAGACCGATAAGTGCTTGGTGACAGATTTTCTACTTGAGGGTAGTGGCTAGCCAGGCGAGCATTCGCAAAATTCTCTACAACCAGTTTTTATTAATTTAATTCCTTTGCCTCATCAATTTCAACTGTTTCTATGATAAACAGTGAGAATTTTGTCATCTCTGAAAACGATAGATAATAAATGCGAGACGAGCGTTATAGCATTATACGCTCCGATTTGCGCCATTGGTACGAAATACGAATAGCACGCTCACAGCTAGTCCGATTTGTACGAAAGGCACCAAATCATTGCACGTCTGATAGGTGTGATGTCTTTGATGAAGTCACCACCCAGCGCTAACAGTACCCACGGACCCGCGGATGGGCACCGTGAGCACTCTTTAATAGTTATATATATATAGTTAATAATTATGCTTAATGTAGCAGCCTTGTAGTTTTATTGGAGAAAGAATATATGTATTAAAAATATACAAACATAAAATTGATCTAAAAAAGACAATAGATGAATATCAAAACATTGCTAGCTAACATTGTTGACAACAGTGCTCTGACCACAGTTCGGAGCAAACATTGGCTTGCTTATGAATCTGTGACTCGCTATCAAAACAAATGAAAAGTCAAAATGTAAATATCTGAGACCTTTTACACTTGCTTTACAGCTCGTGATTATCTCTCTCAAGTATTCCGTAATATAACAAAATTACGAGAGGAATAACTATAGTTTTGTGTGGGATTCAATCCATCCCTTAAGCTGGTGCATGCTCTTATCGTTTAAGCTAACATTCCATAATTCTGATAACGAGAAGACAAATTATAGTTACGAGACTTCAACTCTTATGTCATGTTAGCTTAAACGGTTAGAGCATGTCCCTGCTATAGGAGTGGATGGCGCAGGTTCAAATCCCGCACATGACTATAATTTTTCCTCTCGTATATTTGCAATTTTGTAATGTATTCCGCAAAGCATTGTTATTGTAAACATAAAAATATAAAAATCGTTTTACTAATAATGTAATTATTTAATGTAATCCCCAGAGCATGCGTTATTTTATTGCAAACATTGTTGAGGCAGCTTCTTCAGCAAGATGGTAGTTGGTGGGTGGGGTTCCACCTATTGTTGGTCAGCAGCTCATCTCGTCATCTCTATCCAATAGCAAGCTAGCGTGATTAAGCGGAAAACTTCAACAAAAATATATAAAAATATTATATAATAGATAAAATTCATATTTTTTTAAGTAAGGGGTTTATGTATATCATTATACAGATGGATAGTGTCATCTGCACGCTTTAATAAGTGGATGGTCCAAAATGATAATAATGCAATTGACCTAGGAAGCTGTAGGTTTTAAATAAACGTGTATATAGACCAAGAGTAAATAATGGGATTTAAAAAAAATCAGGGATACGAGTAAAAAGATTTTAAAAATATATTTTTATGAAGTTGTGATCCCCTTATCTTCCCTAATCGGCATTTCGTCGGTTGCCTAAAAAAAAGGTTTATTGTGAAACTTGTTTATATCCTTTCGTTATAATTCAAATTTTGTTTGAAAGTAGCGCGCGCAGTGCACCTTTATTCAATTATAAATTATAAAAGGGCAGACTCGCGAGGTTTAGAGCTTTGAGACTACTCTAGACCTCTAGTATATGTGACACTGTAGATTCATCAACTAGATTCGATATAAAAAACACAATAACAGAAAAAAATATTTTCATTTTGCTGTTATATCGACTCAATAAATATTGATAGTACTATTAATTACGTATGGTACAGGCAATTTATCTAGTATAAAGTTTCTGGATATGTAGGTAACATGTTTAGTTAATTGAAAAAAAGGTAATTATTAGAGTTAAATATCACGACGCCTTGAGGGCTGGAAAACATGGTAAAGGACATCGACAGCTACAGCTTACCTTCAATTTTCGAAGAACGTATTAGGGGGTGCAAATCAGTCCTATCGTTTATCTCAGCCAAGCCAACATTTGATACTCTTCGTGCAAATCGAACCAGCTGTGAGCGTGCAATTGGTACCAATTGCATATATCGGACCTTTAAACTCTTTATACCAAGTGATAAGTCTATGGTGACATCGAAGAAGTCATCGAAGATAAAAACCACACCTTCTTCCAAACAAATCATTGATTATTAAATTATCAAGTTTACAAGGCCTTCATAAAAAGTGATTTTATATCAATTGTACAGCTCATAATGCGCTGGATGTTAAAACACTTCAACCTTATTCAATTTAAGCCAGTATATTCGCGGTTATCAGCAAATACTGCATTGCCTATCGGAATTCAGTGAGAAACGCCTGATAAGATACGATAAAATATCATTTTTATGCTTACGAAATTCTAACCGTGTAAAAAAAACTACTTTATAGTTCTTTAGTTTCGTTTATAACTGGCCAGTGTCGTGTAAATCTAGTTATCTAAAATGCGTGAAATAGTGCACGTACAAGCCGGCCAATGCGGCAACCAAATTGGATCCAAGGTTCGTGATTTAACTTAATACCTCGTCATTAAATATAATTTATTTATCACGTCTGATTAAGATATATTAGTTATAATGTCCTAATTGCTGTTTTTAGCTCCACTAAGTAAAATTGGAGAAATAATGTTAACCTACAAAACTGTGTCATCGTATGCGTAATAGGATAAGTACTTACATGTTCTTTTTGAAAGTCGAACGCTCATTTTTTTCCAGCGTACATAATGTAATGTGCCGCTAAGATAATGAACCATTTTCGTTATTACATAATATTTTCCGTTTTTGGTGATTGATTTTCGTCATTGAAAAATGTTCAAGGGCGGGAAAGAATATATCTATAGTGCGATCCGTTTGAAACGATGGCTTTTGTAGAAGTTTCAAAATCGGCATTCGTATCTATATTTATAGTACGTAAATTGCGTTCGGAAGCAATCTTTAGATAGGTACCTAATTTTTATGTTTTATGCACACTAATGATTTGCCCCAAATCGAACTATGGATAACTTTACAAAATTACAAATTTACGAGAGGAAAAAATATAGTCATGTGCGGAATTTGAACCCGCGTCGTCCACCCCTCTAGCTGAGGTATGCTCTGATCGACTGAGCTGCATTATTGCAAAAAATAAAAAAAACACATATTACTTCTTTAACAATATCTGTCATTGGAAGAACTATGGAATTGGTATATGATATACATGTGTACTAAGGAAACAGGGAGAGGGGCTCCATTACACTGCAGGGAGGGGGTTTGAATTATTATTTTTTCATTCAAAATGTGAGAAATAAGAAAGTGCCAGTATAAAGTGTTGATTAATATTAAAAACTAACCCGTGCATGATTGTTGCTACTGTGGCACTGACTCTACTACTCTTCAATTAATACGAAGTTTATCTGTCAAACTTGAAGTTGTCAAAAATCTATTACAGACGCCTCCATAGCATCTGGACAGATTTGCAGCTAAACAGATAATAGTCAATTTGTTGTCAATGTGTTATTTTTGCTAACAATAGACTATATGAATGCCCTACTATGTGTAAGACTCTCTCTTCGGAAACAGTCATGTTAATTTATTACATGACATTTTACTTGGAGTAACTAACTGACAAGTGTTAAGAATCACTAGTTACCAAAAGCAGCCTACCTAAATATATTAATAAATATAATGATGCTCAAACAAGAGATACTTGAAGCTAAATACAAATTGTATATGTTTTTTAACCTAGTTACCTAGATGAGCTAACGAAATGTAGGTAATTATGTACCTTGGGTTTTATATAGAATTTTTCCTGCTTCAGTGTATAAATAATATTACCTCTTGAGAAATGAAATGATAGTTTATTTGTCAGAAACATGGGTACACAATAATATAAGCTGTTATAAAGAGGTTTTAAGGTTCCCAGCATGTTCTGCCTTGCGGCGTACAAATTTTGAAATATAAGTACCTATACCTAAAGATCAGTCGTTTAAAACTTATACAATATTTAAAAAATAAATTCATTACTCATTATATAAAGATTTTGTTTCAAAATAAAATAAATAGATCAATAAAAATAAAAATTAATAAAAATTACTACCATGTCAAAAATTATTACGTCACAATATTACATAAATGTTATTATTAGTATTTAAAATATATGTCATTTGATGTCAGAACGTAAATTACTAATTATTTTAGTCTTACACTTAAAAAAGTCGTCAAGCGAATAAAAAGAATTCTGTAATAACCAATTATGCAATTTAAATTTAAATTTATAAAAGGGCAAGTTTCTCAAGTCAATTGGGATTTTATTATATATTTTTATTGCCATACAATATGAATTGTTTTTAAATAGTCCTAACCTAGATATAGGCATCACCAGATTTTTTCGATAACGAGATGATCGGTGCACATCACCTTGCACATCGAAAAAATATGGGTTTTGTTTAACAAAAAGGCTCATTTCTTCTATATAAAGACAAGGAAGAGGTAGAATGTTCAATTGTTTAAATAAAGGCCTACATGTGTCTCTACGTCGTGCTGAGCATAAAGCCCGAATACATTTTTTTTGACTCTTGAAAGCTCTTTCAATTTCTACCGAGTTTCCCCATAAAATCAATCCGTATCTTAGAGTAGAACCAACATAACCGTGATAAGCTGAGAGGCTGCGTTTGATAGCATACACGAACTTATTCACTTTACAGCACACTGATGCTACGTGTTGTTTCCATGAACAGTGTTGATCCAGTGTCATTCCCAAGAAAACACAGGTGTTCACCTCTTCCACGGTTTGTCCATTTAGAATTACATTTATATCTAACGGATTAGCCTGGTAGGTGCGAAATTGCATAAGTTTAGTTTTGTTTAGATTAATTTTAAGATTATTATATTCTAGCCATTTTACTGTCATATCTAAGGCATGCGTAATATCACTACTAAATGTATTTTTGTTTTTACTTTCCACAACGAGAGTGGTATCGTCAGCGAACATGATACAATCTTGGTTCAAATTATTTGGCAGGTCGTTTATATAAAGTAAAAACAAAAGGGGGCCCAAAATACTTCCCTGAGGAACGCCGTAATGATTGCATCTAAGGTCAGATTGATGCTTTCGTTGAATAAAATTTTCAATACTTATAACTTCAACATACTGCTTTCTGTCCTTAAGGTAGCTTTGGATCCAGTCATGAGCCTTTCCTCTTATGCCATATTTATTTAGTTTGCAAAGAAGAATATCATGATTTACAAAGTCAAATGCTTTTGACATATCGAGAAAAGCTACTGCTGTGGGGATCTTTTCTTTTATGTTCTCTGTTATTTTTTTCATTAATGTAAAGCATGCTAAAGAGGTAGAACTGCCCTTTCTAAACCCAAACTGTTCTCGTTTTAATAAATCGAATTTATTTATAAAACTATTTAACTTAATATACATAATCTTTTCAAAAACTTTTGAAAGGACTGGGATAAGCGTTATTGGTCTGTAGTTGTTAGGGTCTAGTTTGTCGCCTTTTTTGAACAAAGGTTTCACAATAGATGTTTTGAGCATAGATGGGAATTCGCCGAGTTCTAATGAAAGGTTAATTATGTGAGCCAATGGCTGTGAAATAATATTACCAACCATTTTTAATATTTTAGTACATATCTCATCGTATCCTACAGAGGGTGTATTTTTAAGATTCATAATAATTTTAAATATATCTTTATCATTTACGGGTGTCAAAAATATTGAATTGTCATTTATTTAAATATTATTTATGTCATTAGAATTACTTTTAAATTTAACGTTTTGTTCAATTGAATCAATAAAATAATCATTAAACAATTTACATATGTCATGTGGGTTATCATAGATAACGTCATTAATTTTGATTGCTTTTATTTCTCTTTTGGTTAAAACCTTATTCAAGTTGTTGTTTATGACATCCCAGCTTGCCTTGCATTTGTTTACGGAAGAGTTAATGTACTTCTGGTTCGAAGACTTTTGACTCTGATAAACACATCTTTTAAAAATCTTAGAATATTTATTATACTGCATTTTTTTCAAAGCCTTGTCTACTTTAGATGATTTGATGTACTTGATATAAAGATTACGTTTTATTTTACTACAAATCTTAAGACCTCGTGTTATCCACTTGGATTTAAACGGTCTATTGTTAATCTTAACTTTAATTATTGGGAAACATAATCTGTAAAATAGTTTAAATGTGTCATGAAAATTATTGAATGATATATTTGTATCGTTTTCACTATAAACTTCGTTAAAACTTAAAGCGCTAAGGCAGTCAATGAATTTCATTATATTTTCAACACAATAATCTCTTTTATATTCAAACCAGTGTTTGTATATCTGACAAGTTTCTTTGAGAGTAACTGTGAGTGTTTGGCCAGTTTCGTGGTCGGATAGACCTAATATATGCACTTCGCCTAAAGCGCTGGTGACGTTACTTGCTATTTGATCAAGACAGGAAAGTTTTCGAGTAGGAGAGGTTATGTGCATTTGAAATTTGTATGATTTTAGGATATCACATAAAACTTTGGAAAATTTGTTTGTTTTGAGGATGTTAATATTCCAATCTCCACAAATGACAATTTTTCTGTTCTTTTGTACAATTTTGTGAAGCATTGAGTCTAAGATATTCAAGAAGTCGTAGACTTCAAATGTTTCTGATTTAGAGGTTCTGTATATGCATATAACAATCAAATTGAAATTTATAATTTTTATTCCGCAACATTCAAATATTCGTCGTTTAGAAAACTCTTTAATTTCATCTATTACTTCAAAATCTAAATGTTTTTTTATTAATATGCAAGTACCTCCTCGTCTTCTATCTGTGCGTGAGTACGATGTTGCTAATTTATAATTACATAACGTCAGATGTAGTTCGTCGCCTGAAAGGAGAAAAGTTTCAGAAAAGCATAAAACGTCAATTTGTATCTGTTTATCGATAAAATTTTGAATGGTTATTTCAATGTTGTCTTTTTTAGCTAATATTCCCGCAATATTTTGGTGAAAAATTGTACATTTAGTTTTAGCCTCGAAAAAACGTTTGGTTCGTCATTTTGTAATTATTATTATTGTTATGCACAGGTGATTGGGCTGGCAACATTTCAGTTGATGCAATATTGACTTCATTTAATTTATTGCTGTTTTTTTGTATTTGAAGATTAAAAAAGTGTGGTATGGTACCTTGTTTCGGTTTAGTGTATTTTATAATCCGTTTTAAGTTGGAAGTTTTTTTGCGTGAAATGAAATCTGCGCGACAGTATTCATAATCGATTATTACGTTTATCCTGTGGCACAAATCTCTTAGATACCAATGTTTAGTTTGCCCAAAATTACGACAGTTAACGAACTCACTGTTGGGGTATCGTTTTATAATGAGTTGTAATTTTTCGTTTTGTAGTTCTGTTGGCCTAAGATTCGGATTATTTATAATTTCAATTATGTAGGTCTTAAAACTTCTCAGTATATGTAATGCATTAGAAATGTTAGTAATAAATTTTGGTAGACTGACATCATTTCTACCATAAGATAAAATTATTCTATCTTTGCGCGTGGCTTTGTTAGCAATAATTTTACAATGTTCAATAAAGTGCTCGCTACTTGCATTTGATTTTACATTAGATGTTATAACATATGCTGTACTATCTGTTGTCCTATTTTTTCGTCTAGATTTTATAAGTGCTTCTGCGAGGCCTGATGCCTGCTCATCGCCTATAATGTAAATATTTCTCTGCTGACTATCCAACGTATTTGAAAATTCTGTTGACTGGGTACATTTCAGTTGTTCTTCTTGGATACAATCACGAATTTCTTGTCCAATGTGTTTGCTCGAAGAGTCGACAGCTGGCAATGTCTTTTGAAGTTGATTACAAATATTAGGACTCTGATGGGTTTGAGAAGTAGGTGTTGTCTCTAGACTGTTATTAATTGTATCAACGAGATTCTCTTGACTAACGTTTAATATTGTTTTCTCTGTCCTAGTTGCGGGTGGTGCTTGCGTCAACGTAGTTAACATTTTATATAGGGGTAAAGGTTTTAAAGGAGTGGAATTCAGCTGTTTAGTTTTATTCTTTTCTTGAGTTTGTGGATTTTTACGATACTTTAGGTGGGATGAAGGTACCGTAGTTACTGCGCCCGAAATATTTATTTCTTTCAGGGCTTTAATGGTTTGATTATTTCGCTCCAATTCCATTTTTAAATTGCTATTTTCCATCAGTAAACGCTCAATTTCTGTGTTAGCAGAGAGCAGTTGCACTGTTAAATTTTTAATTTTTTCTTGCTTTTCTGCTACGCGAGAATCATCGTCTAAGGAAACATTTGGTAAACTTTTCATTGAGCTATCCATAATGGTATATCCGCTCGAATGATTTTGGTCTCTGGATTCATTAGGATAGATCATTGATAAATCCATTTCCGATATAGATCGCACTAATCGGCGTCTATTTGTATTAATATTATTAAAACTATCCATTTTCAGTTGTTTTTATTTTTATCAGTATGTAGTATTCAATTAGATCAATATCAATATCTCGTTTTTGAACGAAACTTTAATTTCTTCTAAAACTGACTATTTTTGCTATGGTAACTTTTTTCTAGTCGATGGTATGGAAATGTCAATTGTCAAATCTCAAATCCAATCAGCTGTGTTTGCTATTACTTTCGTCAAAAATCATGCGACTAATCACAACAAAATAATGTTCAGTTTTGTATATATAACGGTGTTAACGGTGATTTTAAATTATGTAAACAAAGTGATGAATGGAATTTAGTTGCTCACCATATAATTTTCTTCCTCCACAGATGTTTCTTTGAGGTCTGTATATGTTTTGAATAGCCCTTGGCTGTATAACCTCACTTTTCAGTGTATATTAACATGTTTTTACTGTAAATTGTAATTATTTTTGACGGAGCTCTTTGTGATACGTGTTTACGTGATAAGTTTATGAGATAAGTTTCTGACTTTGGAAATGCAACGATTTAACAGAATTTATTTTCAGTATTGTGTAACGGAACATCAAACTCATTTGAAAATTTTGTAGGGTTGTTACACATTCAATTTCACCTAATTTTCCCGCTATGCAGATATGACACAAGCTACCACCCTCAAATAGAAAATCTGTCTCCGAACACCTAACAGTGTGTTCCGGCAGCAGTCCTTGAGAGCCAGAAACATTACAGGCACATCAGACTTGAACAATTGGATGTCAGTGTGACAGATGCTGTACAATTCGTCACATGACAAATTGTACTGCGCCCTTCTAATAAATAATACTTGTTCTGTCACATTAAACATAAAGAAAAGGCATCCTCCATTTATCCCCTTCCATTATCCTTATACAATACAAAACAAGATAATATTTATAGCTTACAACACAGGGACTTCATTGTTGAAAAGGGTTATGTTAAGTTTGTCTGCCTGATGTCATACTTCCTTGAGAATTTTCTAATTGGTAGCATATACTTTTTTATTAATTTTTAGCTGATAAGCTAGCCTTTGACCACTGTCTCATCTGATAGTAAGTGAGGATGTGGTGGAAGATGTTGTTCTGGCTAACCTAGAATTGCTGGCTCTCATGGACAGCTGCCTGAACACATTAGGTGCTTGCTGACAGATTTCTACTTGAGGGCGGTAGCTAGCCAGGTAAGCCTTTGCAATATGTCCGAGTTTTGGGGCAAATGAGTAGGAGGCTCACCTGGTGTTAAGTGATCACCTTCAACCATCCGCAACAACAGATGTCTCGAGTATGTGTTGCCAGGTCTTTGAGCAGGGAATGCTCTCTTCGTGAAGGTAGTAGTAAAAAAAGTAGTAAATTAGTTCTACCACCATGCTATAATTACTGCCACCCTAAGACAACAGCTTAGACTGTTGAATTAACATGCCCTCTAAAGCACAGCATTGCTCAGTAGTAATTAATGTCACTAGCGGACAGCCAACATATATTGCTTAACTTAGTTTATTGGTTATGAACGGTAACTACTCTTTTTTTTTTATTTATGCTGATAGGTAAGCCTTTGAGCACAATCTCACGTGATGGTAAATGATGATGTGGTCAAAGGTGTTAACAGGCTTAACCTAGAATTACTCTGCTCAACAAACACTTCAAGCAATACTGCTACCTTTCATATAATTTGGTCGATAAGATGGAAGAAAGCCCTGTTGTGAGCATAATGTGCAGAATCAGCTAACTGTTAATGCTTAAAAATAAAAAGAATTCAATTTCTATTCAACCAAGTAACAGAATTTTAGTATGCTACAATATTGTTAACGTTTATTCTTGAGTTTCTCGGGATAAGTTGAAGTGTAAGTTTATTTATTTACTAGCTTTCCGACCGCGTCTCTTACCGCGCGTGTGTCGGTTATCGCGAAAAACCATTAACCTCTTTTAGTGCGGTGCGATAAAAACTATCCTATGGCCTCCCCCAACTCTCACATTATACTAAATTTCATCCAAATCGGTCCAAGTTTATTTGTTGCATACAAAAATACAAATCTTTTCTTTTTTTAACATTAGTGTACATATATATAAAAATGATGTTATTAAAATCGGAAAACACTTAAGGTATATCACAGTTGATATATGATAATCAGAAATAAAATCTGATTATATATGATCTATTTATTAAATAAACAGAAAACTTGATTAAGATAATCTTTCGAAGTGTATTCATGAATTTTCTATTAATATATCGTGTTTTCAGATCAGGCATAATATTTGTCATATCCTCAAAATTATTAAATTTTAAATATTGGGCAGTTGACAGATCTTTTCAGTTTACCTAATAGGCCAGTTTACCATACTCGTCAGTTTGCTAGGCCAGGTTTCTTAACCTTATAGTTAGATTAAAATGGCAGTTTACCGTACCTACTTGTCAGTTTGTCGTACATACTTGTCAGTTTGTCGTACATACAATCAGTTTGTCGTACATACTTGTCAGTTTGTCTAATAGGCCAGTTTACCGTACTCGTCAGTTCGCAAGGCCGGGTTTCTTAAACTTTTAATTATGATTAAAATGTCAGTTTACCGTACCTACTTGTCAGTTTGTCGTACATA
Organism: Plagodis dolabraria; assembly: GCA_963854805.1. NCBI lineage: Eukaryota > Metazoa > Arthropoda > Insecta > Lepidoptera > Geometridae > Plagodis > Plagodis dolabraria. The sequence continues at coordinate 10,911,574 of OY978470.1, forward strand.
CTTGTCAGTTTGTCGTACATACTTGTCAGTTTGTCTAATAGTAGATGTAGTTTATCGAACTCGTCTTTCCATGGTTTGGTTAATATACTACGCGAAATACGTAAATGTCAGGTTTGTTACTCATTTCGTTTACGAGCTGGGAGACAATAAAAGGTTAGTTTAACGATCTCTTCAGTTTGTATAATAGGTCTGTTTACCGAACTCGGCAGATTTTTTTAGTCTACTTGGTTTGGGTCAATATTCTATACAAAATACGTAAATTTCAGGTTTGTTATTCGTTTACGAGCTGGGAGACAATTAAAGGTTAGTTTAACGATTTCTTCAGTTTGTATAATAGGTCAGTTTATCGAACTCGTCTCCATGGTTTGGGTATTAGCTAGAGACCCGTGCATACGAACTAATGGCTAAATGGCTAACTTTGGCCTTTGAGTACGAAACTCAAAAGATGAGTAATTCAAAACGGCAAAAATCGTTCTTCTTCTTTAAGTGCCTCTCCATTAATGAAGGTTGGCAGTCAGTTACTTAAATTTTTCCTTGTCAAGCGCCAATCTGAACAGTTGCTCGAAGGTCTTAATCCCTGTCCACTCCCTGATATTACGGAGCCAAGATATTTTGCGTCTACCCGATTTACGCTTCCCGGGTACATTTCCCATCATGATAGTCTGTAGGGGGGAGTACCGATCATGCCGTAGTACTCGTACATGTCCCAGGTAGGCGACCTTTCTCTGTTTAACAGTCCGGATAAGTTCGAGGTTCTTTCCCATACGCCGCAAAACTTCCACGTTTGTAACTCCGTCCAACTGATTCGAAGCAGTGATGGTTCAGTGGCATTGGCTATGGACTGCCGCGCAGCAGGTCCATGGTTCGAATCCTGCCACGGACTTGAGCTTCACCGCATGGTCGAAGGGCCTTTCAAGTAGAAAATCTATCGCCAAGCACCTAACGATGTGTTCCGGCAGCTATCCTTGAGAGCCAGTGAAATTACACGCACATAAGACTTAACAACTATATCTCAAGGTGACGGACGCAGTGCATTTCGTGACTTGTGAAGAAATGATCTGTTATAGGCAGAGGTTAGTCCGATTAACATCAGATGGGCCTCGAGCTTGTTCCGTCACAATAATATAAAAAAAACATGCGAAGGTAAGAACCTCATTTCAAAAGCTACTTTTTTATAGAGCTCTGCTTTCATGGTCCTCACACCCATACAGAACAACCGGCCAGATGTAGTATTGAAGGAGCCTGGTTCTCGATTCTATGGAGAGTTGAAAAAGTCCGGTTTCGGCGAAAGCTGTTAAAATATAAGATACAACAAGTATAAAAATTACTCTGAAGCTTCGTCTGATATGTACACGTAATGCCAACCGGTTCATTCCGTTTTGTAGTTGGTATGTATGGGAAAACATCGACCAGCCAGAGTCCTTTTTAGCGAAACGAGGTCGAGGTTTTATAACTGCTTTTGTATAATTAACGCGTAAACAAACAAATTATTTTACTCGCGTCAACCAATTCGAACGCGCGAGCTTTTTGTTCTGATTTAAACTTTGAAAAATGGTATAGATAGGCACGTATAGTTAGTTTGCTCGCTGCGTACATAAAACGCAGTGTCTATAAATCGCGATATTTCTTTATATGTTTTTTTTTCTGTTACCTGAAGCGCTCGTAGCGAAGTTTGATTAGCCATTCTGAATCGATCAGCAAAGTTAAGCAACGTCCGCCGCGGTCATGAGTTGGATGGGTGACCGCTGGTGACATTACTACTGAGCGCTTCCGTGCTTCGGAGGGCACGTTAACCGTCGGTCCCGGTTGTTGTCTTAGGATTGCAGTCGTTACAGCATGTTGGTAGGGCACTTTGCGAATGCCCGCCTGGCTAGCTACCACCCTCAAGTAGTAAAACTGTCGCCAAGCACCTAACGGTGTGTTCCGACAGCTGTCCTTGAGAGCCAGTAATTCTAGGTTAGCCTGAACAACATCTTCGACCACATCATCACTTACCATCAGGTGAGATAGTGGTCAAAAGCTAACCTATCAGGCATAAAAAAGAGGAGTATAAAGGAGTGTCCTATTAAAATATTATGCTAAAATCGTTACATATTTTTTTACTCTTCTATTATTAACAGTGTATTTCTTTTCACCCTAGCATTAAAAGTTTTCTTAAAGAGTACTATTTATATAAATTATTTATTTCCTGTTATTTAAACACTAGCAACCAAAGATAATATGCACTATAATATATTTTTTATTAATTTATTGGCAACTGGATACATTCTCCTTATGCCTCACTACAATATTGCCAACTTAGAATTGCCAGTTACCTTTTTGAATCCCATTTTTCCAGAATCTTAGATCGATTAAAAATACATAGCTTTAATTAAATTCATTGCAATTCATTTAGATTTTTTTTACACGTTGTTAGTTTTCCCTTTAATTGAATATCTATCGACAGCGCAGAAACAATCCATACCATAAGTATACTTACTTATTTAATATACTATCGGTACTATTGATAGTTTATGTATGTTTTTTTCTTCTTTTTATAGCCTTTGACCACTATCTAACCTGATGTAAAGTGATGATGTGGTCGAAGATGTTGTTCAGGCTAACCTAGAATTACTGGCTATCAAAGCCAGCTGCTGGTACACACTGTTAAGTGCTTGGCGACAGATTTTCTATTTGAAGTTGGTAGCTAGCCAGTCGGGCATTTGCACAATGCTCTACCACCATGCTGTAACGACTGCCATCTGAAGAAAACAACCGGGACCGACGGCTTAACGTGCCCTCCGAAGCGCGGAAGCTCTCAGTAGTAATGTCACTAACGGTCAAGCATCTAAGTCATGATTTATGACGTTGCTTAACTAAACTGATCGATTAAGATGAACGGCTAAGCAAACTCCGCTACGAGCGCTTCAAGATGTATATTTATAGGTGCCTAGTATGCAATACTATTGTTAACTAAACAGATTTTACTACAGTGGCTTACTGTTAGGTGTGCCGCCGGGTTAGTAGCAAGGTGAGGGTTAGAATTCAGCGAGTATAAAATATAATCAAATAACGATTTATAGCAGACACATATAAAGGCATCGGTGATGGTATGCCGTGGAAGCACGGCTGTCTTAACACACACTTAAGTCAGGGAAAAATCGATATGGTTGGACTCGATTTAAAAATGTTAACTGGAAACACTACTGATGTTTACGTGTTACTGTCAAGAGTGTCAAGTCAATTTCGGGCTGAAAGCGTAAAAGAAAATAATCGTTTCTTTTGAAATGTATATTCTACAATAGCATCAAGTTGAATATGCCTATTTATCACACTGCTTAATTTAGCGAAATCCGTATTAAATAATATGAACTCAATTTGTACATTAGTGACTGAGATATTGTCTAACTATTGTAATTGCTTTGTTGCAATTGGGACTATTCTCTGTCTATTGAAATAACAAGCATGACATTTGTGAAATGAAAAATGACTACTCCAGCTCGTAATAGAACGACCTTCCTTCTTTCTTGGCGAAGTATTAATTGATCCTTACTATTGAAATCTAATCAACAGGAATACTTAAATAGAGCTTCAATGCACATGGTTGATTGTATAATAGCTTGTAGCCTATTAAATGCATTGCATCCAATAGTACACGATAGGCCGGTTGCTTCCGAGTATCTGGATATCCCTCAGATGAGATTAAATACTGAATACTACTTATCAGAAGTTATTCAGAGGAGAAGTATACATAGAAGACGTGCCATTTAAAAAAAAAACATTGATTGCACTGCTCCACATCTGGATAGATTTCCTAGATTAAATGTAAATGATTTCCGTAGATTCGCATAAGGATCTTATCAATACAAACAGGCAAAATCTTACAACGGGGAGCATGTGCGAGCAAATAGTACCATACTTATTGTTGTATTGTTTAGAAAAAAGCAATGAATTAGAAGAGGATTTGGCATTAATGTTAGACCTGTATAATTATTAAGGACCAGAATAAAGTTGTTGACACTACCTCCTAAACTATCAGGTTGCGGATTTTTATACTTATGGTATCATTCGATTTGATATTTTTTATAACTGAAAAATTAAATTACTTTTAAACCAGGGTAAAAATATGAAAAATGGCTACTGATCCTAAAATTAGACGTTTTTATTAACAAATCAAAAAAGAAATAATCAGGACACACAACTTTTTTCAAGGGGACCTAAGTCTCCTAGTGAAATGGGCATTCTCCTTTTTTATTTTATTTTCTACACCCCATATACGTCTCTATGAGACAACATAACACATAATATCTAAATTTCAGGTTGGTTAAATCTGCTTACGACCTATAGACCCTTGGTATACGGATGCACAGACTCGTAGCGTAATTTCTTTCGGACCCGAAGTTCGAAACTTTACGAATTAGAGTACTGGGATCCCAGTTCACATCTGCTTGCCAGGTAGCCACGCACAGAAATAAGTAAGCAAGCCTACCTCGGCATATTCTGTGTATTACAAACTATCAGTTGATATAAAATTCATTCGGTTATGAAAAGATTGACGAGGTTATGACTGAAACTAGATTAAAATGTATTCAACTAATGATAGCTATGAACACTTTTCGATAGGCAAGTTATCATAGGCATGTTTGTTAATAAATTATATTTGATAAAAAATATGTCTCATGAAGTTATCAGATGGGTGAAGGTCGACCTCTCACATCTCCTCTACTATATCAGGCATAAAAAAAAAAACTGGTGAATCTCACTGATAGGGCTCCGTCTTGCCCTTTAGATAGGGTACCCTATGAGATACGCAATCCGGAAATATTTGACATTTCATGAAACTATTGATATCGGGCAGGGTTGGCCTCAGTAAGGCACTTGTCCCACCGCCGACGAGGAAACGAGTAAACTATCGACTATTTTCTCGCTCAAGAAACGTACAATAGAAATACATTCCGTGTAAATAAGAGAGATGCATATACAAATAGTTGATCGCTGACTGTTGACACTGCCGGCGAGCACTCGCTTCACTAGTTTGTCGTAGCCGAGCTACACAACTAATGGAACTACGCACTCGCTCCCCGCGGCTCGACAACTCGTTTCTAATTCTAGCTCTACTCGTTACTCGTTCATCGTTTCCGGTGAGACAACTGCCTTAGACTTGCCATAAAGCCGACGCCGAGACTTGTATGTTTTGGGAATGTCATGAAGTATGATAGACGAGCGGTAATTAGCTATGTGCTGCCGTGCTGCAGGGCCACAGTTCGATCCACCACCGCCGGCTTGAGTTTCACCGCATGTTGGTAGGGCATTATGCGAATGCTCGCCTGGCTAGCTACCACCCTCAAGTAGAAAATCTGTCGCCATGCACCTAACAGTGTGTTACCATACGACAACAGTACTCTGAGATCAGTCAGATTACAGGCACATGAGACTTAAACACATGTCTGAGTGTGACGGGCGCAGTGCAGTTCGTCACTTTTGACGAAATGCATATCTTATAGGCAAAACTTACCGCTTAACGTCGGTGAGCCTCGTGCTTGTTTCTTCACAGTGCGTATATAAATAATAATGAAAACAGAATTATAAAAAAAAAATTAAACAAAAGATGGAACCGACTTCGACACCCAAAAGTGTGAAATTACTTGTTGAAGTCGGTACCGTGATAGTTCAAAAGTACCTATTATCACATTATTGTGCGCGTGGTACCGACTTCAACAAGTAATTTCACACTTTTGGGTCTTGAAGTCGGTTCCATTTTTTGTATAAACATTTGTTTTTCACTCTTTTTAGTGAGCCTTTCTACTTACGGGATCATTCATTGTCAACAAGTATACCATCAAGGTAGGATAATATTTTTCAGTTATTGGAGTGTAACTCAAAAATTTGCTTGACCGATTTTGATGAAATTAAAATGGGACCAAAGGACAAGCATCAGCTTTCAAACCAAAAAAAATAATTTTCTAAATCGGTTCACTCAGTCAAGAGTTCTAAGGTAACAAACATAAAAATACAGACGAATTGAACAACCACCTATTTTGGAGGTCAGTTAAAAAAATAATGAAATTCTGGTCGTACCAAAAATAAGATTAGCTATAGTACAGAAACAAGATCGTTATTCGAAAATACTATCTATAATATTACCAAAAAGCTTGACCATCTTAAAATATATAGTATGTTCAGACTAAAACTTAAGAACTTTTTTGAAAACAATCCCTTCTACACATTAAAAGAATATATGTCAATCAGCTTTTAGAATCTTTGTTCTTAGGATAAGTACAAACGCGATAACTGTAAATTTTATTTAACTGTATATATATATATATATATATATATATATATATAAAATTAATATATCTAAATATATATAACTCAAAGGTGACTGAGTGACTGACATAGTGATCTATCAACGCACAGCCCAAACCACTGGAGGATCGAGCTGAAATTTGGCTTGCAGGTAGATGTTATGAAGTAGGCATCCGCTAAGAAAGGATTTTGTTTAATTCTACCCCCAAGGGGATAAAATAGGGGATGAAAGTTTGTATGAAACTTTGTCAATTTTAAACCCATCAGGCTGAGACTTTGCATGCATAAAGCTACTATGATGTAGGCATCCCCTAAGAAAGGATTTTAAGATGCAGGCTATATAAGATTAGTCAATTTTCAGTTTAAAATATACGCATTTATGTATGCTAGCGCCATCTACATTGAGTTATTTTGGAGAAAAATTTAAATTAACCATTTTTGTCCATAGTGCATGGATAATATATTAAGCGGATTATATTTGACGACTAGCTTAATAATAATACTTCTTAACGCGAGCGAAGCCACGGGCAAAAGCTAGTTATTTACATAGACATAATTAGAATTTAAAATATTTAAGTAATATAAAATGTATTGTAATAATGTATTTGGACTAGCCTGTAAAAAAAAATTACAAAAGTGCTAATAAAACTTCTTTATAACTTTAAAAATAAACATATTTATTACAGCCACCTATTAAGGGTGGTGTGGTGGGTAGTTGGGCGAGACCAATAAAGTGGAAATATCTACCAATCTCTGGCCCACTCAGTATAAAAGAGCAGATCTTTGAAGCTGTGGGCAGTAAGTAGGTAATCAAACGCCATGGCGAGTATATTTAATAAAAGATGTAGGTAGACTGTGATGTCATAAAGGATTTAGTGAAAGGGCTGGATTAAGGGACTCAAATTGGGGGCTGACATTTTATATGTAAGTCTTTTGAATATACAGGGTTATTGGTAAAATGCTAACAACCTCTTAGGGTTGACTTCTGTTAGTCCTATCAAACATTTTGAGTTGTTTATTTTTTGCGTTGAAAAAAAAGTTTTTTTAGGTGTTTTATTGGAATAAGTATGTTTTTGAAGCTAGAGAAATTATTCAGTATTGTGTTTCACATTAGCAGCAGCCGGAAAACGTCCGCCGGTAAGCAGAGGCCTCTGCTATTTGGCAACATCTCATATAATTAGGGAAGAGAAATTAGGGTTGCCAAATGTTATATATAGTTTCGGAGTATCAAACAAGCTCCGAGTTAAATTCAAAATCAATTATTCAATTTAGGACTCCTATGAAGCTCAATTACAAATTGTAATATTAAAATATTCTATATTGTACTGCCAGGTTCAGCAAAAAAATGTATAGAGCCACTGCGAGAGGAATGGGCAAGAAACTCGGGGCCATTCTTTTAAAGTTATTTTAACAATGTGTTACATAATTACTATGTAATAAAATTATTACAATATTATTTTAAATTACGTAGGTGACAGGGAGCTTGTCAGAGGCGGAATTTTCCAAGCATTTTTGTCGTGTAATCACAAACTGTGTAGTAGGATTTCTTAATCAAAATGTTCTTCACGTGCAACATGAATTTTCCTTCTGTGAGCGTTGTAATATGTTTGGGAACTTTATTTAAAACCCCACACAATTACCTAAAAAGGACAATTTATTTGACTTTGCTAGTCTATTAATAACCTCCAGAATCTTAATTCTAGAAAATTTATTATTAAAAACCTCCAAAGAAGAATATATAGCATCAGTGTCATTAAAAATAATGCCCATACTTCCAATAATTTTCTTTGAATATGTAACAAGCTTTAACTCAACCGATTTTCTTTATCTAATATCTATAATATACATTTCTAAATATGAATGCACCATCCCCTATGACTGTTAAAGTACGACACAAGATTATTCTTAGTGTAGGTTCTGTACGTCAATACAGCAACGAAAAATATTACAAGTCACCATATTATGTTATGCTTAGTTATAATATAATAATTATTATGAATATCCTTTGTTAATTGGCATTTGTAGTAAACTTTGAGAAATAAATATTATTATTATTTTTAGTAACAATTGGAGCACGAAATTTTGGCTAGAAATAGCGTGCCCAGGTGGCCGAGTGGTTTAGGCATCCGGCGTGAAATCGGAGAACGCGGGTTCGATTCCCGTCCGGAGCATAACATTTTGTGCTCCAATAATTTGTAAAAATATCTCTACACATTTAGAATCCCGGCATCCCGGTGTCTTGTCCATATTAATATATCCATTTGAAGTCGATGGCCCGAAATAGTAATACCTTCTCGGATCACTGGTCAGGAGAAACATTTTTAACCAAAAAATGGAATTGATTTCAATGCCCAAGAGTGTTAAATTATTTGTTGAAGTTGGTACCATGATAGTTCAAAAGTACCTATTATCACAATATTGTGCGCATGGTACCGACTTCGACAAGTTATTTCACATTTTGGGTGTTGAAGTCGGTTCCATTTATGGTAAAAAATTGTTTTTCACTCTTTTTAGTGACCCTTGCTACTTACTCGATGGGATCGATTGTCATTCATTGTCAACGACTATATCATCAAGATAGGTAACTGTTTTTCAGTTATTGCAGTGTAACTCCAAAACGGCTTGACCTATTTCGATAAAATTTAAATGGGACCAAACAACAAGCTTTCAAACAATAAAAGAATTTTCTAAATCAGTCGACCCAGTTAAAAGTTGTAAGGTATAAATAATTTAAAAAAGCAGACTATTGAGGATCTCCTCCTTTTTTAGTAGTCGGTTAAAAAGCTGCACAACCTGATGAAACTGTTCGTGACGGGCTAAGGGAGGCCATTTTCATTAGCCGCATGATGTAACCTCCTTGCATCGTTATACGATGACGCGCACACGTCAGGATAAGATATTTTATATAGATACTAGCGGCCCGCCTCGGCTTCGCACAGGTATTTAACAAAAATCGGCCAAGTGCGAGTCGGACTCGCGCACGAAGGCTTCCGTACCATTATCTATACAACATTAGACTTCATATTTTAACCTTTTTTGTTTTAACGTGCGCGGGTCCGACTCGCACTTGGCCAACTTTTTGTATTTGTTGTTATAGCGGCAACAGAAATACATCATCTGTGAAAATATCAACCGTCTAGCTATCACTATTCTTGAGATACAGCCTGGTGACAGACGAACGCACAGCGAAGTCTCAGTAATAGGGTCCCGTTTTTACCCTTTGGGTACGGAACCCTAAAAATTATAGTTTGAAACACATAAAAAGTAGTTATTGTGACATAACTGTAATAGTTTTTGCAGTGATGGCTCTGTGGCATTGGCTATGGACTGCCGCGAAGCAGGTCCATGGTTCGAATACCGCCTCGGACTTGAGCTTTACCGCATGGTGGAAGAGCTTTTTGCGAATGCCCGCCTGGCTAGCGACCACCCTCAAGTTGAAAATCTGTCGCCAAGCACCTAACGGTGTGTTCCGGCAGCTATCCTTGAGAGCCTGTAATTCTAGGTTAAGCCTGTTAACACCTTCAACCACATCATCACTTACCATCAGGTGAGATTGTGGTCAAAGGCTTACCTATCAGCAATAAAAAAAAAATAGTTAGACATATGGTATTGCGGACTTTTTTATACATATTGATGTCTTCTATACAATTGTAGTACAGTCGCGGTCAGAAAATGTTTACCACCATAAGGATTACAATTGCATGCACACATTTAGGTCACAAGTTCTAAATTATGTTTGAAAAAGTCTATTTCATATATTATGTTTTTTCTAATGACATGACAATCAATCGCTCTATAGATGGACTGACTACTATCAAGGTTTGATATAGGTATAGAAAACCTTCTTTGAAAAAACAGGCCGAGTCTCTAATCACATTGCTCTATTGTCAATCATTTCCGCAGCGTACGCGATATAACGATTTTTTGCATTTTTTTTCACGCGTTGGGTTACATTATCGAAGTTTTCATACGGATCCCGATTTTTTTCGTAATATTCTATACTCTATGTTCATCGGTGATAATGTTGGATCTCATGATGGAAGAATTTTTGAAATCTGTCCAGTAGTTTCAGAGCCTCATCAGTACAAACAAACAAATCTTTCCTCTTTATTATATTAGTTTAGACTAGCGGACCGATTTGAATGAAATTTGGTATGGAAATAGTTTGAGACCCGGGAAAAAACATCGGATAGTTTTTATCCAACTGCGCAAAAAAGAGGTTAATGTTTTTGCGCGATAACCGACATACGCGCGCATCCAAATCGATCCAATAGTTTTGGCGTGAAAGCGAGACAGACAGATAGATTTAGTTACTTTCGCATCAATAATAATATACTAGACATAGATACATCTACATTTAAACTGCTTCAAAAAGCAGTCATATTGGAACACATGCAGAATTGTTAGGAAATTTTTGTCCCTTTAAAAGCACTTGGCTTTAGCCCGTGCCAAAATTACCTCTGGAACCCTGAGAGAACACAAATGTGTAACCAAAAATAATAATAAAAGGCTCTCAAGGACTGCTGCCGGAACACACCGTTAGGTGCTTGGCGACAGATTTTCTACTTGAGGGTGGTCGCTAGCCAGGCAGGCATTTGCAAAAAGCCCTTCCACCACGCGGTGAAGCTCAAGCCCGCGGCGGGATCCGAACCATGTACCTGCTGCGCGGCAGTCCATAGTCAATGCCACTGAGCCATCACTGCTTCAAAACTTAAGATGAGATGAGTCATAGTCCTGTATCCTTATTCTTATTATTTACCCTTCGTACGAGGACGGCGCGACATCTGAGGTCAAAGCACTCAGACCTCGAACGAGACAGAATTGTCAATAAGCTTTAAAGTTGTTTACGATGACGTAAGCCAATAATAAAACTGTATTTTGTTGCATCTGCATAGAGAATCAGGGACTGTTTCAGAATGTTCGAGTAAGTTCCGGTTTTACTACCCAGAATATATTTATTAAACAAAACACTATCTTTGCGTTTCACAGTCATCGATTTAGCCTATCCATCGGTTAAAGCTTGAAACGCGCTGCATGTTAACTGTCATTTTTATCATTCAGTTATTTTGTGTGTTGGTTAGCGACCCGAAACTTTATTAGGACTTTCTCAAACGTACGCTAAGCTTGCAAAATCGAACGGATTGAAATAGTTATTTTTAAATTCAAATAAAATAGGTTCTCAATTCAAATGTATAATTTATTGTTTGTTTGTTCAGTTTTTAACCGATTTTTTAAAAAAAGAGGATGTTCTCAATTTCGCCTGTTTTTTTGGTATTTTTACAAAATCGAACGGAAGGAAATAGTTATTTTTGAATTCAAATAAAATAGGTTCTCAATTCAAATGTATAATTTATTGTTTGTTTGTTCAGTTTTTACCGACTTTAATTAAAGAGGAGTTTTTCCAAACAATTGTATAATTTTTTGTTGAGCTTTTACACCGCCAATTCATTAGTTTTGATGATTTCCAAATCGCAATCGATTGGTTTTTATTACTTTAGCCTTATTTATATAAAGAGTTTTATTAAGAGTCTCTGATATTGGTCACTCTGAATGTGAGCTACTCCTCAGAGAGTCATTGTTTTAGTTTCAGAAAAATATAAATCTATGTGCAAATTCGTGCTAAAGGTTCTTTCATAACTCATTGAATAAGACCGCATCGAGCTTTTAAGGCGCGCCGCGTATGTTGCGTAAGTAAGGCACGCCAACAGCATCCGTCCCCGTCCGACGGCCGAAGAATTACTAAAGCGGATAGGGACAAAGCATCGCGGCTCTGACTAAAATGGGCGGAACATGCGTGAATTTGAGTATTTCCTTCGTATAATAAAAACAAATACCTATTTGAAAAATGTAATGTGTATACGTTATAGAAAACAAGTTGTTTTTTTAGGGTTCCGTACCCAAAGGGTAAAAACGGGACCCTATTACTCAGACTTCGCTGTCCGTCCATCTGTCACCAGGCTTTATCTCAAGAACGGCGATAGCTAGACAGTTGAAATTTTCAGAGATAGTGTATTTCTGTTGCCGCTATAACAACAAATACAAAAAGTTGGCCAAGTGCGAGTCGGACTCGCGCACGTTAAAACAAAAAAAGGTTAAAATATGAAGTCTAATGTTGTATAGCTAAATGGTACGGAGCCCTTCGTGCGCGAGTCCGACTCGCACTTGGCCGATTTTTATTATTATTCAAATACTGATAACTTTCCGTTAAGTATTTACGACGTACTATTAGGTTATATAGGTATAGGTTTATTTCGTTTTTTAGATGTAACTTTGTTTTTTTTTTTCTATAGAGAAATTTTTAAGTAATCGTGTTTCCAAAGTGTATGATTTATAGAATGAATCCTTAAATATAATATATATTAATTACATAACTCAAAATTAAGAAATATAGATACAGCAAGGGATGCAACGAACCACAATTACGTATCGCTGCCTCGGTGCAGGCTTAAGAGACAAACAAGTTTTTAAAATGCAGCTGTTTCAAATTATTTTATAAAACATTACAAAATTACAGATTTACTAGAGGAAAAATTATGGTCATGTGCGGGATTCGAACCCGGGTCATCCACACTTATAGCCGTGGTATGCTCTGACCGCTAAGCCGATGTGACATATGACTCATAACTCTAATTTGTCCTATCTTTCTTTAACCATCGTATTAGGATGGAGCGACATATATAGTTCAACTTACGTTGTACTACAAACGACAAATTTTTGCAATTAGCTTTAAACTTGTTAACGATGACTAAACCCTAAATTTTTTTTTATTTATTTTTTTAAATTAACGCTTGCTACACGGATTACATTGCAAAGATATAACGCGAGGAAAATATTATAGTGATGATCCGAAACGGAGCCGGAGTATGCTCTGATCGCTAAGCCAACATGACATATGACTCATAACTCTAATATGTCAACTTAACCATCGTATCTTATTATTGCAATTAGCTTTAAACTTGTTAAAATCAATACTACTTATAATATACTACTTTCAATATTTACATTTCGTATGGTGGAAGAGCATTTTGCGAGTACACGCCTGGCCTAGCGACCACCCTCAATCAGAAAATCTGTCGCCAAGCACCCACCGGTGTGTTTCGGCAACAGTCCTTGAGAGCCAGTGAAATTTAACCATGAGCTTTAACAACTATGTCTCAAGGTGACGGGCGCAGTGCAATTCTTGACTTATGACGAAATGCATTTGTTATAGGAATATATTATTATATATTTTGCAAATGCCCGCCTGGCTAGCTACCACCCTTAGGTAGAAAATCTGTCGCCAAGCACCTAACGGAGTGTTCCGGCAGCTGTCCTTGAGAGCCAGTAATTCTAGGTTAGCCTGAACAACATCTTCGACCACTTCATCACTTACCATCAGGTGAGATAGTGGTCAAAGGCTAACCTATCAGGCATAAAAAAAGCTTGATACGTCACAATAAAATTTAAAAAAAAACATTTTTTTTGTTTTAATTTCGTGTTGTTTGTATGGTAAAGTCGTTCAGTTGTTATCGTTTTTAATTCCAGTTCTGGGAGATAATCTCTGACGAGCACGGCATCGACCCCCAGGGTCACTACCACGGAGACAACCCGCTGCAGCATGAGCGCCTCAACGTTTACTACAATGAGGCATCAGGAGGTAAGATTATCATCCAAGATTTCTATATACCCCTTGGCATCCACGTGAAATTAATCAACTATTTATGAATAAAATTATATTCATAAATTTACAAATTATTGGAGCACAAAATGTTTTGCCCCGGGCGGGAATTGAACCCGCGACCTTCCGATTTCGCGCCGGATGCTTTATCTTCTAAGCTTCCGGGGGGTTGGCTGTGTCGCCGAAATTTCGTGCTCCAATCGTATTTCTTAAACCGTCATAGGGGACGGTGCGCGGCCATCAACCAGACTACTAGACTTCATCTTCGCTTAGTACGCGGTAGTGCTTGTAATCATAATATTTAGAAATAAAATTATATTGTTCGCAGTATCTAGGATGCGCATAAATAAAGGAGTGTTAGGTTTCAGGGTTTATATATGTTTGTAAGTTTCTTTATTCTACCATAACTTTTTAACGGCCGAACCGATTTTAATATATGAGATATAGTTTTATTCGTCAAAAAAAAAACTAACGGATTATTTGCATCGTGGTAGGGCATTTTGCGAATGCCCGCCTGGCTAGCAACCACCCTCAAGTAGAAAATCTGTCGCCAAGCACCTAACAGTGTGTTCCGGCAGCTGTCCTTGAGAGCCAGTAATTCCAGGTTAGCCTGAACAACATCACTTACCATCAGGTGAGATAATGGTCAAAGGCTACCCATCAGGCATAATTTTTTTTAAAATAAATTGGCAGATTCAGAATTAAGTTATTACAATTGACTAAGCTAGAGACATACACACTCCATCTATTTCTACAATTTATTTTTGTACTTGATTGTACGAGTATAAATGAGTAAGTTTTAATCGAGGATTGTTCAACCGGCCTTAAATATGAATTTTGAGTACTATCGCGTGCTTAACGAATATCACAACCACTTTTATTTTTATTATCTCCATAATTTCATTTCATAAATGTCTAACTGTAACCTACTTTTCTAATAAACTTGGTTAATTTAGCCTACCCAATTGAATATATTTTACATTTGATTGTATTTTTGAAGCAGTGATGGCTCAGTGGCATTGGCTGTGGACTGCCGCGCAGCAGGTCCATGGTTGGAATCCCGCCGCAGGCTTGAGCTTCAGCGCATGGTGGTAGGACATTTTTCCAAGTGCCCGTCTGGCTAGCGAAGCACCTAACAGTGTGTTTCGGCGGCGCTGTCCTTGAGAGCCAGTAATTCTAGGTTAGACCGACCACATCATCGCTTACCATCAGGTGAGATTGTGGTCAAAGGCTTAGCTATCAGCAATAAAAAGTAAAAAAAATTACCAGTAGTATTAACACCCACACTTAGGCGTAGTGTACAAACGGGGCCTACCCTTTAAACTGCGCATTAAGACGCTGATAAGCGCTAAAAACAAATTTACGAGAGTAAAAAAACATCTTAAAAATGGAACCGACTTCAACACACAAAAGTGTGAAATAACTTGTGGAAGTCGGTACCGTGACAGTTCAGAAGTACCTATTATCACACCATTGTGCGCATGGTACCGACTTCGACAAGTTATTTCACAGTTTTGAAGTCAGATCCATTTTTTGGTTAAACATTTTTTTTACTCATGTTACCCATGCTACTCGGGATCGATTGTCATTGTCACTCATTGTTAACGACTATATCTTCAAGATAGGTACATATTTTTCAGTTATTGAAGAGTAACTCAAAAACGGCTTGACGGATTTTAATGAAATTTAAATGGCAAAAAACGAAAAGCATCAGCCTACAAATAAAAAAAATCATTTTCGAAATCGGTTCACCCACCAATTGAGTACTCCTCCATTTTTTTCAGTCGTTGAAAATTATTATCATGTGCTGGTTTAGAACCCGCGTCCGTCCACCCCTTTAGCCGGGGTATGCTCTAATCCAATTGAGCTAACATGACAATGAGTCATAACTCAATTATTTCCTATTATTCTTTAACCATCGTATTGGGATGGAGCGACATCTATAGTTCAACTTACGTTGTACTACAAACAAGACTAATTTTACAATTAGCTATTAAATTGTTAATGATGACGCAACCCGATAATTTTAAAATGTTTATGTTTGCAATAACGCATGCTCTGCGGATTACATTACAAAATTTCAATTTTTTTTTATATTTTTCTTCTCGTTAATTTGTAATTTTGTAATGTAGTCCGCAGAGCAGGCGTTATTGCAAACATAACAATATTAAAAAGTGCCAAATAGTTTTACTTGAACAGATTTTTATCAAAATGTATTTAGTTTGTTGCAGTAAGAAAATTATATGTTAATCTTGATCACATTATCTAAGGCCAAGAAAAGTCCGAAACACGTTAACTTAAAATTTTCTAGATTAAAAAAAAATGCAAAGTTGACTCTTAATTACGCTTTTAACGTAAATTAATTATTTGCGAATGATGTGTACGAAAATATATTAATAACACAGTAAAACTTTATCAAGAGGGAAAAGTTAAACTTACGGTTTACGTGATTATTTTTGTGTTATTAAAAATTCAGATTCAAAATTCTTTTATTTCAGGCAAAATTGTACCCTGCATTCAAATAATAATAATAATAAGTACCTAAATCAATTTGTTACAAATGTCGGGCAAAAAATAAAATAATTATGTTAATCAAATTACATTCAGTCGGAATACACTGGATATTGCAAATACATATAATAATTAAACACAATTACAAATAAATTAATAAATCAAATAAAGAGGTCATACAAGTCAAGTCAAAAATAATACATTAACGTTAATTTATTGTAAGCTTCCTTTCGGATTTTACCCAAATTGACCGCGATTTCACCATCGCTGCCCCTCTTAAAATCTAAGAATTTTTTTTTGCTATATATGTATTCGTATATGTTGCGACTGTAGTATTGACCGAGCGAGAACTTAGTTCGATTGAAGCGTCTCTGCTTTAACTTACACAAAAATGCTTTCGTATGTCCGGTTGTTCTCTACAGGTCGATTTTCTCGCGCAGCAAGTCCATGGTTCGAATCCCGCCACGGGCTTGAGCTTCATCGCATGGTTTTCTGCGAATGTCCGCTTGGCTAGCGACCACCCTCAAGTAGAAAATCTCTCGCAAAGCACCTAACGGTGTGTTCCGACAGCAGTCCTTGAGAGCCAGTGAAATTACATGCACATGAGAGTTAACAACTATGTCTCAAGGTGAATGGCGAAGTGCAATTCGTGACTTGTGACGAAAAGTCATTTGACAAATTTGTTATAGACAGAGTTTAGTTCGCTTAACATCAGGTGGGCCTCGAGCTTGTTCCGTCATAATAACATAAAAAAAAGCTTCGGTTGTTGCCCGCATGTCATTGATTTTCTTGGACTTATGCACAAGAAAATCATTTATTATTTACATTACTACATGTCTCGATTTTTGTATTTCTTGACCCATTCTCTCGTTAGCATGCGCAGTGAACCTTTATTCAATTGCCAGCTATGCAAGGGCAGACTCACGAGGTCTACAGCTCGGAGAGACACTAGTTAGAAAGCAACTTAGTCACTAGTTAGTCTACCTTCATTGAAACGGCAACTTAGCAAGGCTTTCTTTGATTCACACAAGTGATTGAATTATTTAGTTGCATCCTTAGAATTGAGATATTTTACTCTGAGGTTATATTGTATAAGTTATATTGTGAGTGCAATATTACATAGATAATATTTACTGTCTACGTGTTGAGCTTATATTCTGTATCTGTCATAACATCATATTACTAGGACTGTTATTTAACCACTAGCTTTCCGGGCGCGTTTCCGCCCGCGCGTATGTCGGTTATTGCGCAAAAACATTAACCTCTTTTTGCGCAGTTGGATAAAAACTATCCTATGTTTTTTCCCGGGTCTCAAACTATTTCTATACCAAATTTCATTCAAATCGGTCCAGTAGTTTTGGCGTGAAAGCGTAACAGACAGACAGACAGAGTTTGCATCAGTACTAATCAGTACTATCAGTACTATCAGTACTAATATTATAAATGCGAAAGTAAGTCTGTCTGTCTGTCTGTCTGTCTGTCTGTTACGCTTTCACGCCAAAACTACTGGACCGATTTGAACGAAATTTGGTATGGAAATAGTTTAAGACCCGGAAAAAAACATAGGATAGTTTTTATCCTACTACGCAAAAAGAGGTTAATGTTTTTGCGCGATAACCGAAATACGCGCGGGCGGAGCCGCGCCTGGAAAGCTAGTATGGTATAACTAAGTAGGCAAACTTATTAATAGACACTGGAATAAATCAATGATTGTTACGCTAGTTACAATTTCTAAACGAAGTTCATGTGACCTTACTTCAGCCGGTTAATTTATTATTTATTGATCGAACGACGAAGGTCTCTCTGGCAGGTTAGGGCCTCGACGTAATAGGTACATAGATACTCTTTAGGGTTCCGTACCCAATGGGCAAAAACGGGACCCTATTACTGAGACTTCGCTGTCCGTCTGTCACCAGGCTGTATCTCAAGAACGGTGAGAGCTAGACAGTTGAATTTTTCACAGATGATGTGTTTTATTTTACCGCTATAACAACAAATACAAAAAGTTGGCCAAGTGCGAGTCGGAATCGCGCACGTTAAAACAAAGGTTAAAATATAAAGTCTAATGTTGTATAGCTAATGGTACGGAACCCTTCGTGCGCGAGTCCGACTCGCACCTGGCCGATTTTTATTATATGCCACGACGCGACGACTATCCGCCTATATGGTGTGCATTCAAAGAGATCGGAATGTATGGAGTTGCCATGTTTTATGGTTATACATAATTGCGATAAGTCCGGTTAACGAATTGCCATATTTGTTTGTCAAGTACCTATATTAAAAAAAAGGAAATTTTAAACGACTTGAAATCCTTTGTTGTTTTTCATGACTGCCCCAAAAAAAAAGGAGTGTTATGTTTTCAGGGTTCATGTATGTGAGTTTCTTTGTTCCACCATAACTACTAAACGGATTAAACGAGTTTAATGTATGATATATCTTTAGATTCGTCTCGCAAGTGACACTAGGTACATAAAAAAAAAACAAACTGGTGGATTTTAGACGACATATTGTGAGATTATTTTCTTAAAACAATAACAGCGAAAAGCATAAATTTTTAGTTACGTTGTATAATATAAATATTCTTTATAATTTTAAAATGTTATGGATTTCATTTACCTATGAAAATACCTACAGGTTTGTACGGAACCCTCGGTGCGTAAGTCCGACTCGCACTCGGCCGGTTTTTATATAGCATTTTCAATAGGTTTTTCCATCTAAAAACTATTTTTTTTTCAAATAACGCATAGCTTGAGACTAGTCTATTTAAATAATAATAAGTCTAGTCATTTAATCCGTGGAGCATGCATCAATGAAAAAATTTAAATATAAAAAATATCGGGTTGCGTCATCGTTAACAAGTTTTAAGCTAATTGCAAAATTAGTCTTGTTTGTAGTACGACAAGTTGAACTGTAGATGTCGCTCTATCCCAATACGATGGTTAAAGAAAGAGAGGAGAGAGAGGATTTTTTGAGAGCCAGTAACTCTAGGTTAGTCTGAACAACATCCTCGATCACATCATCACTTACCATCAGGTGAGATAGTGGTGAAAGGCTAACCTATCAGGCATAAAAAAAAATGGAAAAATTATGTTGGCTTAGCGGTCAGAGCATATAAGGTGGATATTAATTCATCAAAAATACTGCGGGGGATGGTGTAAAACCGATAACTGAATGTGTTCCACTCATTTTTAATATTCACATACACAAAAAGTCCGTACTATTGCTTAAGCTGTGGTACGTTGGCTTTGGGAATAATAGCAAGGACAACCGCGGTCTACGAGCACGGTGTATCTACTCTATTCACACACGCAAGTCAATGAACTGCTATACTAGGCACAATAGACAGCTGTTTTATGTACATATTCTACCTAGTCGGCCTTTGGCGGCTTGCGACAAAAGAACGCGTGACGCTTTAGCGGTTTAACACAGCAGTTTTTTGAAGCAGTGATAGCTCAGTGGCTTTGGCTATGGACTGCCGCGCAGCAGGTCCATGGTTCGAATCCCGCCGCGGGCTTGAGCTTCACCGCATGGTGGAAGGGCATTTTTGCGAATGCCCGCCTGGCTAGCGACCACCCTCAAGTGGAAAATCTGTCGCCAAGCTCCTAACGGTGTGTTCCGGCAGCTGTCCTTGAGAGCCAGTAATTCTAGGTTAAGCCTGTTAACACCTTCGACCACATCATCACTTACCATCAGGTGAGATTGTGGTCAAAGGCTTACCTATCAGCAATAAAAAAAAAAAAAAAAAAAAAAAACACAATACAGCATACCTAAGTAGCTGCAACACAATACAGTACGTTCCTACGTAAACTTGAAATTAAAAAGAAAGTAGGTAAGTAACATTTTTATCATTTAGAAGAGTTTATGAGCGATTATGCAAAGCATTCGGCAGTCTATCTAGATTGGCCGGTAAGACCTTCGCGTTCGTCAGAATAGGTACGTGAAACATCTGTTTTGCCCAAGTGTTAGCGTCTAATTAACTTCGGGTAGCGTTCGTACGTGTGAGAATGGAGTAAACCGCGGTTATCGCTATCATACTAAAAGGCAACGCGCCGCGCTTAGAAATAGTTATACTAATTTTTGGTATGTGAAAATTAAAAATGAGTAGAACACATTCAGTTATCGATTCTACACCATACCCCGCAGTATTGTTGATGAATTAATATCCACCTTATATATACCCTGACTATAAGGGTGGACGGCGCGGTTTCGAATCCCGCAAATGACTATAAAATTGTGTAATAAGTCAGTATAAAAACGCGCGTCATTAAATTTGTGTTGATCGAATATCAACCATCCAATATTTTGTATAGTTCACATTATTAGGGTAGATGTCGCCAAAGTGAAAAAGAATAGTAGTAAAAAGAATAATAGAAAGAATAATACTTGGCCATGAGTAAATAACTTTTTTTTGTAACATATCATAAAGAATCGCTCAACGAGCCATGGAGAGAGCTATGCTCGGAGTTTCTTTGCGTGATAAAATCCGGAACGTGGATATTCGCCAAAGAACCAAAGTCACCGACATAGCTCTCAGAATCTGCAAGTTGAAGTGGCAATGGGCGGGCCACATTGCTACGAAATGATAACCGATGGGGAAAATTCAAATTCAAAATCATTTATTAAATTTAGGCGTCTACGACGCTCTTATGAAGGTCAATTATAAATTTTAATATTGAAATATTCTACATTGTACTGCCACGTTAAGAATTTTTTTTTTATAGAGCCACTGCGAGAAGAACGGGCAAGAAACTCGGGGCCATTCTTTTAAACATCTTTTAACAATGTGTTAAATACAATGTTATACGATTATTACAATATTTGTTTATATTACGTAGGTGACAGGTGATAGCTTGGCAGAGGCGGAACTTTCCAAGCATCTTTGTCTTTTAAGTAATTACAAACTTTGTAGTATGATTTCTTAATCAAAATATTTTTCACATGCAACTTGAATTTTCCTTCTGTGAGCATTATAATATGTTTGGGAATTTTATTATAAAACCGCACACAATTACCTATAGGAAGAAAGGTTCTCGAGTGGTTACCACGTTACACCGGAAGACGAATAGTTAGTAGGCCCCCCACTAGGTGGACTGACGACATCGTTAAAGTCGCGGGCAGCCAATGGTTACAAGCGGCTAATAGCCGTTCTTTGTGGCGTTCTTTGAGGGAGGTATTTGTTCAACAGTGGACGTCTTCCGGCTGATGATGATCAGAACTCGGATCAGTCATGTTTGAAGATAAAATTTACTTCATAAACATAATATTTTAAGTATAACGGGATCGATAAGCGTACGATGTATGTCAAGGACAACCCTAGACTGCGGGCGTCTGAAGAGGGGCGTGCGGGCGGCGGGAGGGGCTGCTCCCGCCCTTTACCTCAGACACTGAATATAGTACTATTTTAGTTAAATTGCATGGTGGTAGGGCATTTTGCGAATGCCCGCCTGGCTAGCTACCACCCTCAAGTAGAAAATATTTTAGTTAATTTGCATGGTGGTAGGGCATTTTGCGAATGTCCGCCTGGCTAACTACCACCCTCAAGTAGAAAATATTTTAGTTAATTTGCATGGTGGTAGGGCATTTTGCGAATGTCCGCCCGGCTAGCTACCACCCTCAAGTAGAAAATATTTTAGTTAGTTTGCATGGCGGTAGGGCAATTTGCGTCTGTCCGCCTGGCTAGCTACCACCCTCAAGTAGAAAATCTAACCTAAGCACCTAATGGCGTGTTCCGGCAGCTGTCCTTGAGAGCCAGTAATTCTAGGTTAGCCTGAACAATATCTTCGACCACATCATCACTTAGCATCAGGTGAGAGTCTATCAACTATCCTATTGGCTATAAATAAATATTTCACACTATTGCTTGCTGGTAGAATATCTGACACCTGGGCAATACGTGCGGCAATACCAAAGTCAAAATCATTTATTCAATTTAGGCGTCTACGACGGTTTTATGTCAATTTTACAAATTTTAATATCAAAATATTCTACACTAGCTTTCCGGGCGCGGCTCCGCCCGCGCGTATGTCGGTTATCGCGCGAAAACATTAACCTCTTTTTGCGCAGTCGGATAAAAACTATCCTATGTTTTTTCCCGGGTCTCTAACTATCTCCATACCAAATTTCATTCAAATCGGTCCAGTAGTTTTGGCGTGAAAGCGTAACAGACAGACAGACAGACAGAGTTACTTTCGCATTTATAATATTAGTACTGATTGTATTTACGTTGAACATAAATTGTATAGAGCCACTGCGAGAAGAACGGGCAAGAAACTCGGGGCCATTATTTTGAAACGAAATTGCATAAATATTTGCTATAAATAATTGCCATTATTTTATTACATGCTATAACGTTTTTAACAATGTGTTAAGTACATACTATGTAATAAAATTATTACAATATTTGTTTAAATTACGTAGGTGACAGGCGCTAGCTTGGCAGAGGCGAACCAGTCTAAGCATTTTGTCGTTTAAGTAATCACAAACTGTGTAGTAAGATTTCTTTATCAAAATGTTCTTCACATGCAACTTGAATTTTCTTTCTGTGAGCGTTGTAATATGTCTGGGAACTTTATTATAAAACCGCACACAATTACCTAAGAAGGAGCTTTCATTTGTCTCTCTATGGTCTTGGAACACCTATTAATTTCTAGTTTTTTTTTTACCTAAAAATGGAACCGACTTCAGCACAACAGTGTGAAATAACTTGTTGAAGTCGGTACTATGATAGTTCAAATCCTTGTAACATTATAGGTAATACATTTTTTTTTCCCTTAGTAACCCTTGCTACATACGGGATCGATTGTCATTCACTGTCAACGACTATATCATCAAGATAGGATAACCATTTTTAGTTAATGGAGTGTAACTCAAAAACGGCTAAACCGATTATGATGAAATTTAAATGGGTCCTTCCAAGGGGTGGGAAGCATCATCTTTCAAATAAAAAAAGAATCATCATTATCGTTTCACCCAGTCAAAAGTTCTGCGGCAACAAACATAAAAATACAGTCGAATTGAGTACCTCTTCCTTTTTTTAAGTCGGTCAAAAATACCCCAAGATTGCGGTAAGTTAAAGATTTTTTTCTTTGCAGGCAAGTATGTGCCACGAGCGGTGCTTGTGGACCTCGAACCCGGTACTATGGACTCGGTGCGTTCCGGCGTATATGGACAGCTGTTCCGGCCTGACAACTTCGTCTTCGGACAGAGCGGTGCTGGTAAGTTATATCAATGATAATAAGTAGCAGTATAAATCTTAAGCCTGCACCGAGGCAGCGGTACGTAATTGTGGTTCGTTTGATCCCTTGCTGTATCTTTATTTCTTAATTTTGAGTTATGTAATTAATGTATATTATATTTAAGGATTCATTCTACGCATCATACACTTTGGAAACACGATTAATTAAAATTTTCTCTATAGAAAAAAAAATCCAAAGTTACATCTAAAAACGAAATAAACCCTTGGTACGGCGTAAATACTTAACGAAGAGTCATCCGTATTTGAATAATAAAAAAAAATAACTTGTTTTCTATAACGTATACACATTACATTTTTCAATTAGGTATTTGTTTTTATTATACGAAGGAAATACTCAAATTCACGCATGTTCTGCCCATTTTAGTGAGAGCCGCGATGCTTTGTCCCTATCCGCTTTAGTAATTCTTCGGCCGTCGGACGGGGACGGATGCTGTTGGCGTGCCTTACTTACGCACACATACGCGGCGAGCCTAAAAAGCTCGGTGCGCCCTTAATATCGTAAAATAATTAAGTACCGTTACATTTTTTTCTTTTTCAATTTTTGAAGCTGTGTTGGTTCAGTGCATTAGACTGCCGCGCAGCAGGTCCATGGTTCGAATCCCGCCGCGGGCTTGAGCTTCACCGCATGGTGGAAGCAGTCCTTGAGAGCCAGTGAAATTACAGGCACATGAGACCTTCAGGTCGAATGTCGCTGTTGGTTAAAATTTTCCTTTCACTGCATTTTTTTTATGTTATTGTGACGGTACAATCTCGAGGCCCAACTGATGTTAAGTGGACTAACCTCTGCCTGTAACAGATGCATTTCGTCACAAGTCACGAATTGCACTGCGCCCGTCACCTTGAGACATATTTGTTAACTCTCATGTGCATGTAATTTCACCGACACCAATACGCTTCAGACCCGATTACAGTAATGTGAACATTTGCAGCTTGTCGCTAGAAATAGGTATGGTGGCAGTACTACCCTAGACAAACTTGTTCACTATGGGTTTTTTTTTTAATTTATTCTGATGGAACAAGCTCGAGGCCCACCTGATGTTAAGCGGTTTCCTCTGCCTATAACAGATGCATTTCGTCACAAGTGACGAATCGCACTGCGTCCGTCACCTTGAGACATATTTGTTAACTCTCATGTGCCTGTAATTTCACTGGCTCCCAAGGACTGCTGCCGGAACACACAGTTAGGTGCTTGGCGACAGATTTTCAACTTGAGGGTGGTCGCTAGCCAGGCGGGCATTCGCAAAAAGCCCTTCCACCATGCAAGTGCTATTGCTACGAAGTTACCTTTATTTTGAAAAGTTTCATTTTGTTTCACACGCTGCTATGAAAAGTGATGACGATGATGGTGATATCCGTACTTATCATCTTGTTAATCCATGACCTAAACTATCTGTACTCAAAGTTTCATCCAAATCGGTTTAGCCGTTTCAACGTGGAGAGTACGATCTTGAAGCGCTCGTAGCGAAGTTTGCTTAGCTGTTCAACGTCCGCCGCGGTCACGAGTTGGATGGGTGACATTACTAATGAGCGCTTCCGTGCTACGGAGGGCACTTTAAGCCGTCGCGTGTTGGTTGTTGTATTAGGGTGCCAAACGTTATAGCATTGTGGCAGGTCATTATGCTAATGTCCGCCTGGCTAGCTACCACCCTCAAGTTGAAAAACTGTCGTCAAGCAGCTAACGGTGTGTTCCGGCAGCTGTCTTGGAGAGCCAGTAATTCTAGGTTAGCCTGAACAACAATTTCGACCACATCATCACTTACCATCAGGTGAGATAGTGGTCAAAGGCTAACCTATCTGGCATAAAAAAAACTTCGTCGTTCACAAACTTTCGCATATATATAATACTAGCTGTGCCTAGGGTTGCACCCGCGTGGTGATGGATGATGAAAAGTGTACTATGTGTTAATCCAGCGCTTCATCTACCTCCATACTAAATTTCATCAAAATTGGTCCAGCCGTTCTAGCGTGAAGATCTAACAAACATGCAAACACAATCACTGACTTTCGGTTCTATGATATTTATATGATATTTTTCTTTGCGCAGGTAACAATTGGGCGAAGGGGCACTACACAGAGGGCGCTGAGTTGGTGGATGCAGTCATGGATGTCATCAGGAAGGAGTCGGAGAACTGTGACTGTCTGCAAGGTCAGTACTTTCTGTAGAAAAGGCTCTGACGAACCTGGTAAGAGGTTCTCTGTGATAATAACAAATATTTTTAAAACATCAAATTATTATTCTAATAAAACATTTAAAAATATAAAAATATTATATCTAGTGACAATTCCGCTTAATTTTCCTGTTAAGCCGACGTGACGTCACTAACGCTACGTAGTCAAACCGAAAGAATTTTCGACACGTTTCGCTTCTACACGAAGCATCCTCAGAAGGTCTTGACTCTACGAGCGCACGATCAAGATTTTTCGAAATGTCTCTATACTTAACAAGTGTCATATAACAGTTACAAATTATTGTAGCAAAAATTTTTGCTCCGGACGGGAATCGAACGCGCGTTCTCCGATTTCGCGCCAGATGCCTATTCCACTCGGCCACCGGAACATACTCGTTCGATCTGAAACTTTGTGCTACAATTGTATTACTTTAACCGTCATAGGGGACGGTGCGCGGCCATCAACCAGACTACTAGACTTCATCTGATCGAAAAAGCACTATTTCAAACATTTAACCCTCGCAATGATGTCGCTACCCTTCTATATTTCCAAAAATGATAGTATCTAAGTGTCATAATAATATGCCATCCGGAGTTCATAGACACCTGTAAAAATCCAAAATGGCGCATTCAAGATGGCCGCCATATAAAGTGATTTGATCGCTCTGAACGCGAGACGGAAAAAGTCTCAGAACCATAGTGTAAGAACTAAGAAACAGTGGTTAAAATGCGTTTGATGTTTCCGTATAAGCCCACGCCGCCGCAAGATTGACGCGGGTTCGAATCCCGCACATGGCTATAATATTTCCTCTCGTAAATTTGTGATGTAATACGCAAAGCATGCGTTATTGCAAAAATAAAAATATTTAAATATTATGTTATATTTTTTCAATGAGTTATATCGATATGTTATAAAATATAACGTGTTATTTTTGAGGTTATAATATAACTTATCATTAAATCACGTTTAAGCAGTTTAATACGAAAAATTTACTTATTAAATTGCGACAATTAAAGTGATGTATAAGTTGTCCTTTAGACGTTTTAATTAATAATAAATAAATAAATTAGGTCCTGTTTCAGAATGTTTGAGTAAGTTCCGGTTATACTACCCAGAACATATTTATTAAACAAAACACTATCTTTGCGTTTCACAGTCATCGATTTAGCCTATCCATCGGTTATAGCTGGAAACGCGCTGCATGTTAACTGTTATTTTCATCATTCAGTTATTTTATGTGTTGGTTAGCAACCCGAAACTTTATTAGGACATTCTGAAACGGACCCTAAATTCACGTTTTATTTGACACTGTTGCCTATTTACCAGTGTATGTTACCTTTTGTTTTTTTTATTGCTGTTAGGTAAGCCTTTGACCACAATCTCACCTAATGGTAAGTGATGATGTGGTCGAAGGTGTTAACAGGCTTAACATAGAATTACTGGCTCTCAAGAACAGCTTCCGGAACACACCGTTAGTTGCTTGGTGACAGATTTAAGAAGAAGTATTAGAGAAGCTGCGTAGAATTGAGTTATATCGTGAGCTCTCGGAAAGTACATACTGAGTACAAAAATTTATAATATCTGTTCTATCCAGGGTTCCAGTTAACACACTCGTTGGGTGGCGGTACCGGGTCAGGCATGGGCACGCTGCTCCTCAGCAAGATCCGCGAGGAGTTCCCAGATCGCATCATGTGCACCTTCAGCGTAGTGCCCTCGCCTAAGGTAACTAACGACTGAAATGTTTCAATATTTAACCGGTAGATGGCGTTATTCTCAATCTAGGAATAAGCAATTACGCTAAGCACTTGTCTTAATGATGTATTCCGTTGTCTTAGAGATCTGAATCCATTGCAAATGAATCAGAATATTCACCATTATAACAACGGGCCATAAACCGAACTATAACACCCTCGTGCATAATAATATTATACACTAGTGCGTAATAGAATTATCCCTACAAAGTTAAGTTTGTACCTAACTGCAAATTATATGCGAGTTAACAGAGCATTTTCAATTTAACCGGGTAATACAGATTTGTAACAACAAAGAGGTTTAAGGCTAAGTATATGTAATTAAACAACACAAATAAGCCGCGAGCAAAAAAAAAATCGCGCGCTATTTCTCATAATTTTCGTATGTTGTTTGTATCGCATTTGTGCAATATGTATTTTATTCCTCGCAAGGTTGTTGAAAAAGTGCGTATGAAACTCGTGAGCTAACTTGCTCATTATACACTCGGCTGATTTACGCCCTCGCCTACGGCTTGGGCTGCAACCCACAGCCACGTGTATAATGAGCAACTTAGCTCATTGTATCATAATATACTATTACTGCAAATGCATTTACATGTAAGTTTGAATATACATAGACCTACCGAGTTCATTGCCCTCGCAATGCGTTAGAATACCTAGAACGTGTGTGTATGTGTGAGTCTTGTCCACGGCGGCCGCGAGTGTTGTCGTCGCTATCATTCTCAAAGTCAACGCGCCACAGCTTAGGCAATAGTTAGTATTAATTTTGTTTATGTGAAAATTAATTATGAGTGGATCACATTCAGTTATCGATTCTACACCATCCCCTGCAGTATTGTTGATGAATTAATAGTCGCCTTATATAACGTATAAGCAGTCGTCTCAACACGTCACAAACGATCATAATGATTATATTTAAAACGATTTATTATTTTTCCGAACAATCAAAATGAAATGCCCGGGTAATAAATGAAAAACGAGAATATGCACTTTTTGCACGCTTCAATTTGAACTGATTAGCAACCCGCTAATAACATCTTGTCACTGTCAATTTGTTTTCTCGCAATTAACCCAAAATAACCTTCACTTTCCACCATGGGGTGCCGGGCTAGAATGTCACCTCCCAACTTTACCCGTTGTTGTCGAAGGAGGCAACTAAGGGTAACACACCAGAACGATCCCCAAGACGCCTGCCAAGTTAGGGGTTTATGGCCAACCCCCCATAATGGGGGAGGCTGTGTTCAGCAGTGGACAAACCGGCCGATACAGCCTTCAGTTTAATTATCGATATTAGATGTATTTCATTTCAAGGCATTCCTTTGTGAACAAGATTGTTTTACATATATAATTCTAACCACAACAACACAAATCTCATTTAATGTTGTTTTGATTGTTACACATTGTAATTAAACAACTTTAAATGGATTAAATCGTTTATCATTACTTTTGTCCCAACGTTTCAAAAACTGCAGTGATCATGGTCACAGGGTGACTGATGGTGGTGGTGAAGATCTATCTCCTCATTTATCTGTAAAAAAAATGAGTTTGACGTTTGTGCACAGGGTGCTCTACCTGTTATCTATGAGCGTTATATGCAGCCGGAGCATGTATTAGCATTTATACCCACACTAAGACGTTGTATACGAAGGAGGCCTACACGTACAAATGTGCATAAACTTCTTACTATGGAGGCCTTTATGAGTGAATAGGTCCGTATAAATGCTAAGGCTTCACTCTGCCACAAACACCGCATTTTGCTCTGTTATCAATATCATTTTATATATATATATGACTGCCATACCCAGGTTCCTTGTTCGATCCCCACCGTCGGCTTGAGCTTCACCGCATGGTGGAAGGGCATTTTGCGACTAGGTAGCTATTACCCTCAAGACGAAAAATCTGCCGCCAAGCACCTAACAGTGTGTTTCGGCAGCAGTCCTTGAGAGCCAGAAAAATAACAGGTGCATGAGACTTTACAACTGTCTCAGGGTGACGGGTGCAGTACAATTCGTCATACGACGAAATGCATCTGTTATAGTTAGGTTAGTCCGCTTAACTTCAGGTGGGCCTAGTGCTTGTTTCGTCACAATAACAAAAAAAAATCACTAAGACGTCTTATACAGACGTGCATAAACTAATCACTATATATTTGTGTGTGAATAGGTCTGTACAAACTCTGAGGCCTCACCCTGCCATAGACAACGCTTTGCTCAGTTATCAATATGATATTTCCAACTCCACAGGTGAGCGAAGTGGTCCTGGAGCCATACAACGCCACCCTGTCGATGCACCAGCTGGTGGAGAACACCGACATGACCTTCTGCATCGACAACGAGGCTCTCTACAACATCTGCTTCAAGACTCTGCGGCTCACCAGCCCCAGCTACGGAGACTTGAACCATTTGATTTCGGTGAGTTGGTTTTAGCGCCTTCTAGCGATAAAAGTGTGAAACTTTCTCTAGAGATTAGCAAGCTTAGTATGTTCGAATTATGAAATGTATTGTCATTCGCAATAAAATGTTTGTGCTGCGTCTCACCAGCCCTTTGGAGACTTGAACCATTTGTTTTTGTGAGTTGGTATTTGTGCCATCTAGCGACCAAAGTGTGAAACTTTCTCTAAAGACTAGCAAGCTTAGTTGCGTACGTTCGAATTGTGAAATGTATTGTCATTCGCAATAAAACTCACGTTAACCCTAGCTCAATAAACATATTTTCGAATTACACAGTCAATAATTATAAGCCATAAAATTACAAATTATTGGAATACAAAATGTTTTGCCCCGGGCGGGAATTGAACCCGCCCGGGGCAAAACATTATATTCCAATAATTTGTAAATTTATGATTTTCGCTTAGTACGCGGTCATACATATAGAAAATATAAGCCATTTTGACTAACAAAATGAAACTCTGATATTTTGCTTTAAATTACATTTATTTATTAAAAGTAGGCACAATGAGGTAGAAGTAGAATGAAGGTTCCTTTAAAATTTCTAGAAACAAAAATTGTAAATCTCGGCAGTGCCAGCAGGGAGGAATGTCATGTTCGCCACAAATGGCCTTCCTGCAGGAGTGGCATGACACTTTAGTCGTCCTGTGCTTCTTATATGGGCAAACTGTGCCAATTTTTCGTTTGTTTCACTGTATCAAGTACAGTGAAACAAACGAAAAATTGGCTAAAGAACTAGCCACTATATTTTCAATATGAAGAATATCTTTGATACTGGCCCTGATTTTCTTTCTCAACGGATATTTGAACCATTCCGTTCCTCTGAGTTGGTTTTAGTGCCATCTCGCGGCAGTAGCATAAAACTACAATTTGATTAACTCTAATGCTGTAAGAGTTTAAAAGTTTTAGAGATATTTGTCTAGTTTAAACAGTAATTTTGAGAAAAAAGTTAATAATACTGTTGATTAATTTTGTGGCTAATACAGTTTTATGTTAATACATTTTTTGCGTATACGTATTATCAGTACTAATATTATAAATGCGAAAGGAACTCTGTCTGTCTGTTACGCTTTCACGCCAAAACTACTGGACCGATATGAATGTAATTTGGTATGTAAATAGTTTGAGACCCGGGAAAAATCATAGGATAGTTTTTATCCAACTGCGCAAAAAGAGGTTAATGTTTTACGCGATAACCGACATAACGCGCCCGGAAAGCCAGTATATAATATACAGGGCGTCCCACGGCGATACCACATGGAAGGAAAGTACCTTGAATATTGCAGATGGAACATTTTTTATAATTTAAAAAACAATTTAAACTGCATTCATAGATAATTAAATAAATACATGGAATCGAACACGTTACACGAGAAAAATAAAACACCCTGTGTTTTATCATACCGACCGAAAGATTTCATCGTAAGGATTATTTATTGCTGAATAACATAGTGTCTGAAATAAAAGAAAGACCATGAATTTTAACATTTGATGTGATATTTTGTTCAGAAAATGAAAAGCTGACAT
This sequence comes from Plagodis dolabraria, assembly GCA_963854805.1. Taxonomy (NCBI): domain Eukaryota; kingdom Metazoa; phylum Arthropoda; class Insecta; order Lepidoptera; family Geometridae; genus Plagodis; species Plagodis dolabraria. Next base: position 10,943,176 of record OY978470.1, read on the forward strand.
CGCCGTTAGGACATACAATATATACAGGGTTATTGGTAATATGCTAACAACCCCTTAGGGTTGACATCTGCTAGTCCGAACAAAAAAATTTTTTGCGATTTGAAAAAAAATAAAATATATTTTAAAAATTTTTTTCGTGTTTTGTAATTTTTTTTCGTGTTTTTTAAGTGTTTTTGGCGGAATAAGTACGAGGCCCATCTAATGTTAAAAGTCTCTTGTGCCTGTAACGTATTATTTCATATTTTTTATAACTTTGCTCGATGTAAATATTCAAAACTCTATTCAAAGGGAGCACGGCGCGGTCCAGTGTTGCCGCGGTGAACGCTCTTGGCTCGGAGTAGGCATTAAAACAAAAAAAATATTATCTCAAAATGTTTGTTAGGATTAGCAGATGTCAACCCTAAGAAGTTGTTAGCATATTACCAATATATACATAGGGACAGACAGACACCAAAAAGTGACTTTGTTTTATACGATGTAGTGATCCTCTTCCACTCGGATCGCTAAGGCGTTTAGACGTGTCGAAACTCCGTCCGTAAATTTTAATTAATTTTTTCCTCTATAAATAAACAAAATAACTCGGTGAAGTACTAGGCGCGCATAACCCGCAGTTGCTGTTAACACGGTGTGTGACGAAGAAAGCACTACAAAGACGCACAATCAGTGCGAGCTACGTCTCGCATACAGCGCCTACGTCATCGACGCACGAGTCACTTCTTGCTTCCGCAAAACATAAGCGACAGCGATAGCGAGTAAATAATCATCCGATATTTAAAGTGAAATCGCATAACCAAATAAAATATGGACAAGTCACATTCGGAAAGCGACCTAAATAAGGTTGAAATTACGCCACCATCAAGTTATGTGTCTGCTCGCTTTAAAAGGAGAAGAGAAGGTGAGGATTTTTCTGCGGAATTAGGCAAATTTAAGGAGGAGATATTGGATAAGATTTCGAGCAAGTTCTTTGAGCAGGAACGAGAACTCAAAAAGATTTCACCAACGTTAAAGGATATACAACAGAGCAATTTAAATATAGAAAACTCTATTGCTTTCCTTTCTGCACAAAACGAAGAACTGAAAAAGAAAATTATCTCTCTAGAAAACCAAGCGAAAGAAGACAAAGAGCACATAATATTATTAGAAGAAACGGTTGAGGATTTGCAGATCAGATCACGTAAGGCCAATTTTGAACTAAAGAATGTACCAAAAAGAAATAATGAGACCAAAGAAGACCTCATTGAAATGGTCACATGTTTGTCTAAAAATGTAGGCTCTACGCTAAGCCACGCGGATATTAAGGATATATATAGACTTCGAGGTAAAAGAGAAGACGTAATAAATACACCTATTATAGTAGAAACTTCCTCTACTATAGCAAAGATAGATATACTAAAATCATGCAAGACCTTCAATATTAAATATAAAGCAAAACTTTGTGCCAAACATTTGGGTTTACGTGTACAAGAAGATACACCAATATTTATATCTGAGCAGTTGACGGCGAAGCAGGCCCGATTACACTTCTTGGCCCGTGACCTAGTGAAAGCCAAGAAATACAAATTCTGTTGGACAGCCTTCGGTAAAGTATATTAACGAAAGGATGAAAACACTAAAGTTGAGCTGATAAAATCAGAAGCTCAAGTACAAAACCTAGTAAATGCATAACTATCATATCTTAATTTTCTAATTCTTGTTAAAAATAAAATAATAAGTAAAAAAGCCACGATGCCCATATTATGTATATCATTAATATTTGTAATAGTAAAAGTAACATCTAACCAAAACATATACTCCTTACAGAAGTCTATACTATACCTTTTACCATATTTTATCTTTTTTATAAGAGAACTTATCGAAGTACATAAACAATATTTATCTCAAATAAGTATATTACACTATAATCAGCATATATATTTCTTAACACAAACCACACACTCAAATGCCTATCCCCGAGCAAAAGAAAATCCTACATATTATAATGTTGTATGGAAACATTTCTCTTTACCCCCTCTAAGTAAATCAATGGTCTGTTGTTTACATTATCAACTATGAATAATCATATAATAACACAAAATGATATAGACAATGCTGAAATTCCTAATTCAATAGAATGTAAAACCCATGACTTAAAAAATAAAATAAAATTTTCTAAAAAGGGATTAACTGTTCTAGCACAAAATATACGTAGTATTTTTGCAAATTTTGATGATTTCCAAGTAACAGTTTCACAATTGAGCTTTGATGTAGATGTTCTTATCCTGACAGAGTGCTGGCTTAAGCAAAACAAGCCCTTACCACAACTCTCTAACTATAACAGCTATCAGACAAGCAAACATCTTAATCAAAACGATGGCGTAGTTGTTTATATCAAAAAATCCTTAAACCAAAACGTATCTGAAGTTCACATTGATCACGCCTCTTCTCTGCAATTAAATGTAAATAATAACATAATATTAGCCATATACCGCTCTCCTTTTAATAGAAACGCTGAAAGTTTTCTTTCCTCCTTAAATTCACACTTGGATATCATACAACATAGTAGAAATATAATCATTGCAGGCGATATAAATATAAACCTTAATCCATTAGATAATGAACCTACCTACGAGCGTAAAAATAGAATAAACTACCTAGATATGTTATGCCATTATGGTATCTTACCCGGACATGTACTACCTACGAGAGAAAACACATGCCTAGATCATTTTATGTTAAAAATAGAAAAAAATAAAATACCTGCGTTTATAGCAATATTAAATACGACAGTTACGGATCATTATATGATATTTCTCAAATTAAGTCTCGACATTGAAAAATATGAATGTGAAAAATATAAAACTGTGATTGATTATGACAAAGCTTTGGCTAAAATTATTGATAAGAACATTTCTGTTTTACTCTATTGCGACAATCCAGATACTCTAATAGAAAAATTAACAAATATACTGAATGAATCAATTGAAGAGAGTTCTACAACCATACCTATTCCTAAAACTAAACGCACTATTAAACCATGGGTAACTCCCGGTATTCTTAAATGTATTAGAAATCGAAATAAAATGCAAAAAACTCTAAGATCTGATCCTACAAATGAAATATTAAAATTGACATACAAACGATATCGATATTATTGTAATGGGTTGTTAAAAAAACTTAAACGTAACTACGAAAAAGATAAATTAGCGAAATGTAATAATAATAAATTACTATGGAACAATATAAAAGACATAACTCATCTAAAAAGAATCCAAACTAATTACATGGAATTACTTAACATTAAACCTACATATATAGAGTCCCTTAATGAAGTAAATCTCTATTTTGCTCACATTGGAAAGAAACTGGCAGAGGGAATCTCAATAAAAATACCATATACACATATCACTAAAAGTCTTTCTCCCCAACAACCCTCTTCTTTTGTTTTACTGAGTACTGATAATGAAGAAGTTTGCAGTGTATTAACAAACTTGAAATCAAATAGTGCTCCTGGATGGGATGGCGTTACCACACATTTTCTGAAACTCGCTAAAAATATTGTTACTCCTGTGATTGCCCACTTAGCGAACTTATGTTTTACCAATGGTGTTTTTCACGGCACATCTTAAGAAGTCTATAATAACCCCTGTGTATAAAAATGGTAACAAAAAAGACGTAGATAGCTACAGACCTATCTCAGTCTTAACTGCCATATCCAAAATCATTGAGAAACTTATTAATACTAGAATTCTAAACTATATTAAACACTTTAACATCTTATCCAGTTCACAGTTTGGCTTCAGGCAAGGCAAATCCACTGAAGATGCGGTCTCAGCCTTAACCACGATTATTATCAACCAGCTGGACAAAAATTTAAAATGCTTGAGTGTTTTCCTCGATCTCAGAAAAGCTTTCGACACCGTGTCCATACCCATTCTTGTGCACAAGCTAGAGAACATAGGGATACGAGGTACTTCTCTTGCCCTTCTCAAAGACTACCTCACTAACAGAACACAAAGGGTAAAAATTGGGGAAATGACTAGTGCTGATGTAGATGTAACTTTTGGTGTCCCGCAGGGAAGCGTGTTAGGCCCAACTTTATTCTTAATATACATAAACGAGCTTTGTAAACTTAAGATGGAAAACGGACATACCTTCTCATACGCAGATGACACTGCCATCGTTTTTACTGGGAGTTCTTGGAATGAAGTAAAAAACAAAGCAGAAAAAGGTATGGCCATTGTTTCAGAATGGCTTAGAGAAAATCTACTTACGTTAAACACTAGTAAGACCAAGTACATGTGCTACTCTATATGTAATAGATTTCAGCCCCAACAAAATTTTCATATCAAAATACATGAAAATAATGATACACATGACGATTGTAACTGTCCTACTATTGAAAAGGTATCCACTGTAAAATATCTTGGTGTTATGCTGGACCAACGTTTATCTTGGTACCCACAAATTAATCTCGTCTCAAATCGAATACGGAAACTAGTTTGGGTTTTTAAAATATTAAGACATGTAGCCTCAAAAAGCCTTTTATTTAAAGTATATACGGCCCTAGTGCAGTCTATAATAACATAATACTGCCTTTCGATATGGGGAGGTGCTGCAAAGACAGAATTTCTCATTCTTGAAAGAGCTCAGAGGTCACTCTTAAAAGTGATGAACTTTAAACATTATAGATTTGCAACGTCTCAACTTTATTCTATCAGTAATGTACTTAGTGTAAGAAAGTTATATATATATCAAGTCATATCAAAAATTCATAAATCCCTCCCTTACGACTCTAGTGTACTTGATAAAAGATCCAATCGCTATGTCACAAAATCAACTCAATCTAGAACTTCCTTTGCTGGACGACAGTTTCCAAAATTAAGTGTTTATCTATACAATAACCTCAACAATATTTTAAATATTTACCCCTTTACTGTATATGAAATCAAATATATTGTTCGTAATTGGCATCTATGCTGAAATTTTAGTTGTTCACATGACTCACGAAACACCTATTTTTACACCACTGAATAAAATATATCTATATAAGTATAATATGTATACGTTATAAATATAACACATACATTATAATTATATCATAAATAAAATACAACAATACAATAAATAAATTCATATTAAAATTAAATTCATCAACGTTCATCACTTGTACCACACACCACACCGCCAACCTATTATACCTGTTTTTGTACTCCGAATTTTTGTAAGTAATCTTCGCGTACATTAATTTTGTTCTCAACCCTAGGCTATATCAACAAAATATTATTTATCCCTTCAGTTATGTTAGTTATGTAAATTCTAAAATAGGTCACTTATCTACTAAAAGGTTTGGTTTGTAAACAAATAACTACCTTCTTTTACTATCAGTTAAATTTGTTAGAAACCAAGTAAGTTATAACATGTACCTATTAAAATTGAGTTAGATGCTATATATGTATACCTTCTGTTTATTTACTATTCTTTAAGTTAGTATCTAATAGACTGTTATATATAAATCGTTAATTATGTATAAATCTTAATGTTAAGATAAGGAAGAGCGGGTCTACCTGGCACAGGTATTACTATACTTAAAAGGTAGTCCCTACCTCAAAATTGTAAAAATGTTCAGACGAAATAAAAGATTTATTATTATTATTATATTATTATAGTGATGAGCGATGTCCGTTTGTTCCAGTACACAATGTCCGGGGTGACGACGTGCTTCCGTTTCCCGGGACAGCTGAACGCGGACCTGCGCAAGCTGGCCGTGAACATGGTGCCCTTCCCGCGGCTCCACTTCTTCATGCCGGGCTTCGCGCCGCTCACCGCCAGGAACTCATTCAACTACCGCCCGCAGACCGTCGGGGAACTCATGACTCAGGTAAGTATATGGCCCCGAGTTTCGTGCCCGTACTTCTCGCAGTGGCTCTATAATTTTTGTTTGCTGAACGTGGCGGTACAATGTAGTATATTTCAATATTAAAATTTGTAATTGACCTTCATAAAGACGTCGTAGACGACTAAATTGATTAAATGATTTTGACTTAGATATTATAAAGATATAAACTTATGACTCAGGTATATTATAAAGAATATAAAAAAATAAAAAAGACGTGTGGCACTACGTTTTTTTCTGCCAATATTAAGTTCCTTTTACGCACTGTAGAGGCGATGATCAAATATAGTATCACCGCTGTGCCGGTCGGAGTGGGGGGTGGTAGGTTATTTTCGTTACGGAATTTCTGGATTCGGTCTCCACGCTCAAGGCCTGCGATAGAAGCTATGCAAAAGATTAAAATAAAAAACATACCCTTTTATTTCTTGCTTAATCATTGTACGTCACAGTGCATGCAAAATTATTCACAAATTAAAATAATTAAAATAAAAATGTTATAATATAAATAATGATTAAAAATAAAAATAATAATATATATTGATTTAATTAATCTGTTAGCAAGAACCCTCTCGGTGAAAGGTAAAGGCCTCCTGTAGTGTAGGGTAGATGACCAGTACGCTCTATTCTCTGCCGCTCGTGGCCATCGAATACCTCAAAAGTCAAAGTCAAAATCATTTATTCAATTTAGGTGTCTACCACGCTCTTATGAACGTCAATTACAATTTTTTATATTGAAATATACTTTTTTTTTTTTTTTTTTATGCCTGATAGGTTAGTCTTTGACCACTATCTCACCTGATAGTAAGTGATGACGTGGTCGAGAATGTTGTTCAGGCTAACCTAGAGTTACTGGCTCTCAAGGACAGCTGCCGGAACACACCGTTAGGTGCTTGGCGACAGATTTTCAACTTGAGGGTGGTAGCTAGCCAGGCGGGCATTCGCAAAGTGCCCTACCACCATGCTATAACGACTGCTATCCTAAGACAACAACCGGGACCGACGGCTTAACGTGCCCTCCGAAGCACGTGCACGCTCAGTAGTAATGTCACCAGCGGTCACCCATCCAACTCATGACCGCGGCGGACGTTGCTTAACTTTGCTGATCGATTCAGAATGGCTAAGCAAACTTGGCTACGAGCGCTTCAGATACTACATTGTAGTACCACATTCAGCAAACAAAATTTATAGAGCCACTGCGAGAAGAACGGGCAAGAAACTCGGGGACATTCTTTTAAAGTTATTTTACAATGTGTTGTTATCAGTACTAATATTATAAATGCGAAAGTAACTCTGTCTGACTGTCTGTTACGCTTTCACGCCAAAACTACTGGACCGATTTGAATGAAATTTGGTATGGAGATAGTTTGAGACCCGGGAAAAAAACAAAGGATAGTTTTTATCCAGCGGCGCAAAAAGAGGTTAATGTTTTTGCCCGATAACCGACATACGCGCGGGCGGAGCCGCGCCCGGAAAGCTAGTATACAATATAATACAATTATAACAATATTTAATTACATTACGTAGCTACTTTTGGGTTTTAGCAGGTATAAAGATAAAGGAGTCTAATTAGCCCTTTTGTATTTTTTTTACAGGTAAGTCCAAGGTACATTTATAGTATTTTAATATTGTTAAGTTTGCAATAACGCCTGCTAGGCGAATTACATTACAAAAGTACAAATTTACGAGAGAAAAAATTATAGTCATGTGCGGGATTCGAACCCGCGTCCATCCCAATACGATGGTTGCATGAAGAACGAGAGCAAGAATTACAGTTATGAGTCATTGTGTCATGTTAGCTCAATTGGTTAGAGCATTCCCCGGCTAAAGGGGTGGATGGACGCGGGTTCGAATCCCGCACATGACTATAATTTTTTCTCTCGTAAATTTGTAATTTTGTAATACATTTATAGTAGTTTATGCAACTGTCATATAATAGAGGGTATTAAAACATGAGTGTAGTTTTTTGAAACGAGCCGCAGGCGAGGTTAAAATAAGATTACACGAGTGTTTTAATACCTAATTATATGTAGTTGCATACACTACTTTATTTAATCTCATGGCTATATTATTATTTTTTTACCTGTATTTCAACTCTCTGTGACTATACGCTTTTCTTGATTTTTCTGGCAAAAGACTATTCGTCAGTTTCGTAGCTGTTTCTAGAATGTCAGATGGAATTAAATTTTCATCAGTATCGTGGATGTTGCTTGACATTTTTGCTACTAAAGTTTTATCCAACAAAATATTACTCAAATTCGTATGTACGAAATAGCGCCAAAATGGAAAAAGTCTGCTATTGGTATATTGGCTCGCAACCAGCGCGTTGCGCTCACCCACAGATAATGTATACTTAAATTGAATTGAAACCTCCTTGGTCGGGACACGTTGTACTTTAATAATTAAAAAAATGTTTTAAAGCATTGTTAGGAGAATAATGCTTTAATTTAATTTTCTTAAAGAAGTATGTTATGTAAATCAAATATGCCAATAAAAGCCTGAATTTCATTTCATAGTTAGAATATTACCGAATGAGATTATATAATACATATTTATACCACTTAAATATATTAAATACTAATTACGTCTATGTAAATAATTTATTAAAATTTAAAAATCATAATATTTTACATTTAATACAGTTAAATACAATTTACATTTATCCCGTTAGCGCTTGTCCTAAGAACAAAGATTCTAGAAACTGCATTGACATATATTCTTTTAATATATAGAAGGGATTGTTTTCAAATGAGTTCTAAAGTTTTAGTTGGAACAAACTATATTAAGGTGGTCAAGCTTTTTGGTAATTAATTTATATACACTAGCTTTCCGGGCGCGGCTCCGCCCGCGCGTATGTCGGTTATCGCGCAAAAACATTAACCTCTTTTTGTGCAGTTGGATAAAAACTATCCTATGTTTTTTTCCCGGGTCTCAAACTATTTCCATACCAAATTTCATTCAAATCAGTCCAGTAGTTTTGGCGTGGAAGCGTAACAGACAGACAGACAGAGTTACATTATATTTTTATAAATCGCTTTTCATTATTACGCAGATTGTAAGGTAAAACTTTTTCCTGCTTTTTTTTATGTTATTGTGACGGAACAAGCTCGAAGCCCGCCTGATGTTGAGCTGACTAACCTCTGCCTATAACAGATGCATTTCGCTACAAGTCATGAATTGCACTGCGCGCGTCACCCTGAGACATAATTGTTAAGTCTCATGTGCCTTTAATTTAATTTCACTGGCTCTCAAGGACTGCTGCCGGAATATCTTTAGGTGCTTGGCAGTCCATAGACAATGCCACTGAGCCATCACTGCTTCAAAAATACACTATAATTTCATTTAATGTTTAATTGTATTGCAGATGTTCAGTCCAGCGAATATGATGGTGGCCGCCGACCCCCGCCACGGGCGGTACCTCACCGTGGGGACGATATTCCGCGGGCACATGTCCATGCGGGAGGTCGACGAGCAAGTACTGGCCATACAGAACAAAAACTCAAGGTAATACCATTAACCTCTTATTGCGCAGCTGGATAAAAAATATCCTAAGTCCTTCCCCGGGTCTCAAACGATTTCGATACCAAATTTCATCTAAATCGGTCCAGAAGTTAATTAAGTATATTCATTGGATACAAAATACGTTAAATTTTATCTCTTTAGTAGATGTCCTGGTGTACTTCGTATCACGTATCCTAACGGACAAACGTCAGATGTTTGACAGGAAAGTATAGCTAGAACAGTTTATATGGGAAAATGAAATTGTTGATTTTAATATCTTCCTCACCGTTTTTCCATATATTCTAATCGTTTAAACCTTCCCTGGACTAAGACAAACATTTCAAAACCAAAATCAGCTAAATCGGCTCAGCCGTTCTCGAGTTTTAGCGATACAAACAACCGCAATTGATTTTTATATATAGAGATAATATAAGTGTAGAATTGTAGGTTAAACTATTTTAACTATATTACTAGAATAACCTAATGAATGGATTCAGGCGTTACTCTGCGGATATCCATATTTAATAATAACAAATAGTTTAAAAATATTTAAGGGTAAACCTACGAGTAAATAATGAAAAGAAATGTAATTCTCGAGTCATGTGGTGGTACCGCAAGAAGTTTCAACTGAATTTAGCAATGTTCTTCTGGGTTGTTTATTTCTGCAAACATATTATAGTGTATTGTAAAATTCTGGTGAAACCATACCTACAGATATGAACATTTCAGGAAGAGCTTTCATAAACGAGTAAATAACAATATTTTGGTTACCAATACTTGACTACCCGGGATAGTTTTATACGACATGAACTTTACATTATATCATAAAGTAGTTCGGAACGTTGTTAGTCTTAGGGCCTGTTTCAGAATGTTCGAGTAAGTTCCGGTTTTACTACCCAGAACATATTTACTAAACAAAACACTATCTTTACATCAAAACATTTTAAAATTAAATTAGATAGAATAATAATAATAGAATAATAGATAGAATATATAAGAATAGAATCCCATACAATTAAAATCAAAACAATAAAAACCAATAAATAATAAAACAAATTTAAAATGTCACCATATTAAATTTTGCCTTCCTCTCCGGCACTTGTTTGTTCGTTAGTGTATGAACTATGTATTAATGGTTTATTTAATCAATAATGAAGCTTACTGATCATAAATTACCTTCCAGCTACTTCGTAGAATGGATCCCCAACAACCTGAAGGTAGCGGTGTGCGACATACCCCCGAGGGGCCTCAAGATGTCCGCTACATTCATCGGTAACTCGACCGCCATCCAGGAGATATTCAAGCGTATATCCGAGCAGTTCAACGCCATGTTTCGTAGGAGGGTGAGTTTTTGATGCCCACTCTGACACACACCCCTAAACACACACTCACACTGTTTTACACAGACACACCCCTTAACTCAATCAGACACACTATTTTAATTTATTGATTATATACACATTTGTATTCATTTATAATTTTATTCTAAACAAAACTAATTTTTAACTCGGCATGGTGGAAGGGCTTTTTAGGAATGCCTGCCTGGCTAGCGACCACCCTCAAGTTGAAAAATCTGTCGCCAAGCACCTAATAGTGTGTTCCGGCAGCAGTCCTTGAGAGCCAGTGAAATCACAGGCACATGAGACTTAATAACTATGTCTCAAGGTGAAGGACGCAGTGCGACCGCTTAACATCAGGTGGACCTCGAGCTTGTTCCGTCAAAATAACATAAAAAAAAACAGTCAAGCTTTGTGACACCGTGTCCCTATCGGTCACCTATACAAGTCATGACCCCAGTGGACTTTGTTTAACTTAGCTGATCGGCTAAGAACGGCTAAGCAAACTTCGTTACGAGCGCTTCAAATTAGTCACATTATAAGTAATAATGTTATTAAGATATGACATATCTCGTTATTTGACTATAATTAATTTAATTGTGTGACCTATCATTACGAATCGACTTGAAATGTAATTTAATCATGTATTCTGGCAAATAAGCATTTCAATTTAATTATAGCCATTGCATGTTGGGTGTTAGTCAATTGGGCATACAAAAGAACAAAGATCCAAAACGAATCATTTTTTCCCGATCACTATGCTAATGGGTCGTGACCAACCCGGGTCACGACAAATGTTTCACACACTTCTAGTTAAAAAAAAGTTTGATTTTCGATTTTGTAAAAGAAGTGTCATCTATGAAATCTAAATCCAAGCCTTACATCATCTTAGGCGCAGCTCCCGATTAGACTAATAATTTAATCAAATATTGTAATAATTGTATTATAATGTGTATAACACATTGTAAAAAGACGTTTAAAAGAGTGGCCCCGAGTTTCTTGCCCGTTCTTCTCGCAGTGGCTCTATAAAATATTTTAGTTGAATGTGGCAGTACAATGTAGAATATTTCTATATTAAAATTTGTAATTGACCCTCATAAGAGCGTCGTAGACGCCTAAATTTAATAAATGATTTTGAATTTGAACTCTTTTGATGAACACATATGAAAAACACTACAAAATTCCTGAGGATGTTGGTGTTTCGTCTTCCAGACTGGACATATTTCTATACTCAAAAACTCTAAAACTAATAGTACTTATAGAACTTACTGTGCCGTGGGAAACGAACATACCTAAAGACCACACATTATAAATAAACAAATATTATGACCTAACAAATGAATGAACTAAAAACGGTTTTTAGTTTTTTTTAGTATTTATATGCTGTAGAAGTTGGAGCAAGGGGTATACCAACGAAATCCCTATATAACCTACTTAAAGACCTTGGCCTGCCAAGAACAACCGTAACTTACATCCTAGAACGTGTATCTAAGGCGGCATTAGTAGGATCTTACCAAATGTTGTTTAGGCAGGGGAGCCTGCTCGAGCTCCGTAAAGAGTCCTTAACCTTACTCCTGGGTTGCAAGTCGCAGGCCCCTCGAGCCTCTTCCTCTGCAGCGCTATGGACCCGGCACCCGCACAGTGAATCCATCCAATGCTAAGTAATTCGTCTCTTACGTCTCTTCTTTGCATCTGCAGGCTTTCCTCCACTGGTACACCGGCGAGGGTATGGACGAAATGGAGTTCACGGAGGCAGCGAGCAACATGGCTGATCTGATCTCCGAATACCAGCAGTATCAGGTGAGGCTTCTATTATACTTGGCAGGAGTTGGTGCTCTAGACAATTTTATTCAGGCTACGAATGAATAAGTAAAAAAAATAAAATTATATATATATTTTAATTATGAGTAATCATTGTGCTAAGCTAAAATCACATTTAGATATTATGTGAGCACAATTATTTTTTACACCGTCCCCTATGGCGTATAAAGTAATACAAATGGAGTAAAATTTCGGCTCGACAGAGGATGTTCCGGTGGCTGAGTGGTTTAGGCATCCCGCGTGGAATCGGAGGACTCGGGTTCGATTCCCGCCCAGGCCAAATAAATTTTGTGCTCTAATAATTTGTAAATATTGAAATGTAAGTGAAGCTCACAAAACAGCAGAACGCAAACCTTACCGGAGCGAGCGAGGTTTATACTGTACCGTGCGTGGCGACAACATTACTGCATAGCGACCAATCAGTGCCAAGCATTTCTAAACAACAAATCAATTAACCAATCCGATTTAATTTGGGAGATAATAGTTAAATGCTAAAGAAGGGAAAATGCAGACGTGATTGCAACAAAATACAACAAAAGGAAAAATTTGAGCTGAGAGCGGGTTTCGAACCCGCGACCAACTATCTCTGTAGCCGAGGCAAATAAGCTTAAAAATCTACAACGATAAGAGTTTTTTTGTCATTCGATGTAATTTTCTTTGTTCGTTAAGTTTTCAATTCAGTAGAATGATAGAACCGACAGGATAAATTTAAGCTGTGACTGCCTCTCTACGATATCTCAGTTGGAAGTTGGAGGCTCTTCCAAATCACGCAGCCGCCCCTCTCTCAACTACTACTGCCTACAGTAAAAATATATAGTATGACTGCATACTCGATCACATATTTTACATTTTATTCTTTTATTGTATGATGTATGTACCATTAGCACTTTTTTAACAGCTGATACTGTCTTTTACTACTATCTCACCTGATGGTAAGTGATGATGTGGTCGAGGATGTTGATCAGGCTAACCTAGAGTTACTGGCTCTCAAGGACAGCTGCCGGAACACATCGTTAGGTGCTTGACAGATTTTCTACTTAAGGGCGGTAGGTAGCCAGGCGGGCTTTCACAATATGCCCTACCACCATGCTATATCGACTGCTATCCTAAGCCATTAACCGACACGCGACGGCTTAACGTGCCCTCCGAAGCACGTGCACGCTCAGTAGTAATGTCACCAGCGGTCACCCATCCAACTCATGACCGCGGCGGACGTTGCTTAGCTTAGCTGATCGGTTAAGAACGGCTAAGCAAGGTACGCTACGAGCGCTTAAAACCACACGAAGACTTAGTGTACAAACGGGGTCTGCATTTCTGCATGGTGGTAGGGCATTTTGCGAATGCTCGCCTGGCTAGCTACCACCCTCAAGTATAATATCTGTCGCCAAGCACCTAACGGTGTGTTCCGGCAGCTGTCCTTGAGAGCCAGTAATTCTAGGTTAAGCCTGTTAACATCTTCGACCACATCATCACTTACCATCAGGTTAGATAGTGGTCAAAGGCTAATCTATCAGGCATAAAAAAAAACTAAAAAGTTTTTAATTTGTCTTCGTTTCTCTTCTTAGGAGGCAACAATAGAAGACGATGAATTCGACGAGGAAGAAGAACAGGAGGAGAGGGAAGAGGTTCAAGTCGCACATTAGCTTTACACTAGCTTCTAACATTTCAACTGCGGCGAGAATATAGTTTTTAATAATTAACACTGGCAAAATGCTAATAGTTCCTTTGCCACATAAAAAAGAAAAAAAAAGAGAAAAATCAAAATGGCGGATCGGAATGGTTTGAACAAATGACAATTGAAATGGCGCTGGAGTAACGAAAAATCTTGTGCTGTATTTTTATTTGTATTTATTATGTTATTTAGATGGGCGAGTTTTTCCATCGACGTTTAGAAATTGAGTAATTATGTTCTAGTGCTCAATAACTTTGATATTATGAGCAATAACGGTAATCCATGATACAATTGCCAAAATTACCTAAAAGAGCGAAATATATGTTTAGTTTTAATCTTTCCCGCCTTTGAGGTTGACGTTCTTCTTCTTCTTCAGGTGGCTTTTAACTGTCATTGTCAAAGTGTGGCCAATGTACGGTTTATAATGAAAATTGCCCGCCAACATAAAGTAATATTGACATGTGACATTTATTTCGAATTTATTCGCGTTATATTTAGTTTTTCAGTTAAATCTGTATATGGCGATTGAAAAACTGAGCCTTTTAAGTTCCCTTGGTAATTTAGACGTAAGCGCACTGGTTTATTTTTCAAGAGGCTATTTGATGCATATCTTCAGTCTATTTTTGGCATATCTTTAGTCTATTTTTGGCATATCTTTAGACTATTTCGGCATATTTTTAATCTATTTTGAGAAAATTGTTTTTGAATTTGTTAAACAAAACAAATGTTATTGTTATTAATGAGAATTAAAAAATAACACTAGTTACAGTATAACATCACTATTAAATCACTATAAATCGTTCATTTTTAATGTTTTACTTTTTATATATTATTTCGTTGAGTAAGTAAGCGAACTTGTCTTACGATAAGATTATGATTATAATTTTTCTACACACTTGCCTCGTGAAATAACTCTTACTGCAAGCATGTTAGATTCAAACTGCAGCTTATAAAAAAATGTTGCAAGTTACTTTATATCACTGCACTAGTGCATTACCGCGCTAGTTCAATTTACTTTAAATTTTGTTTGATATGCACGTGCTTTTTTCTTTACATTTCCGTGTACTAGTGCATTTTTTACTTTGCATTCGTTTATTATGCGAGTATTTTACATTATCGCGCTATTGTAATTTATTTAAAATCTCATTTGATGTACACGTGCAATTACATTTACATTTCCGCACTAGTGCATTAATTTTGGTTTGTGCACTAGTGCAAATTTACTTTAAATTTAATGCTCAATGTAAGTCGAGTTTATGTGTATTATTTTCGCGCAAGTGTGTTTAAAATAATATATGGATTACGTGAGCGTTGGTCATTACACAATTGATTCTGTTTTGGCCCAGCCTTCGTTTTTGACTCCAATGCAGGTATTCGTATAATGACCAATATAGTTCACTTGTACCATAATGTACGATTTAATTTAGGTCTCTATTTTTTATGTAAAATTAAGTTACGGGGATGATTATTATTTCTTATAAGTACTTAGTATTTACTCATATATATTTATTTTGTAGTTTTTTTTATTATATTTTATTCATTAATATGTTGAAAATGCAGTAAGTTTGTACGAAAATTACCGAAAGTCTACTTTAAGAGATCGGAAATAATAATATCAAAATAATAAATTATAACAAATATTTGTAATAAAATAATAATTCATGTTTAAAAAAATCGGAAAATGTATTAAGTATTCACGGAATTACCAAAAAACCTATACAAAGGAAACAATGATAGTAATAAAATGAATTATAAATGAGAATTTATAGTTATTTTATTTATTTTAACAATTGTAAAGTTTAGATTAAGGCGTTATTTTGCGAAAATCCACATATATTAATAACAACTTTTTTTTAAAATATTTTATAACCATGTATAAATGTGTATTAAATGTTTAGTTAAAATACTTTTAACTAAGCATATAAATACTACTAGCATATAAAACATAAAAATACTTTTAACTAACCTAATTAGATACAATATCTGTCGCCAAGCACCTCACAGCAAGACATAATGTGAACATTGTGAAACTCATGCACCTTTTTAATTCAAGGCACTTGACGAGATCACATAAAGCATTATGAATATATATGTATATATATTTTTTAACAAATACCAACCTACTGCAGCCGTAGTAAAAACGACTGTGGTAATCCTATAGTTTTGGTCACAGAATAATAATGTACAGAAGGTTCACTCCACAAAGCCATTCCAATAAATAAGCGACTCTAACTACGAAGCAATAAAGTGCACTTCAGCTCGCAGAGCACGGAGTACCTAATATATTGACGTACGCAGCGTCTCTCTTTCTATCGCATGTGCACACATAGCTCTGTTCCCTTCTGCCGCGGCACGCACCGTACAATGACCCCATCCGGAGGGATACGCACATGTACTAAAGTGCGGAGTGAGACAAGACTGTTTTGGTATCAAATTCTCAAGGATTGTTGTTTTAAGGCTACGATATAAGATAAATTGTACACCGTTAGATTCTTGGCGACAGATTTATTCAATATTTTATTGAATTAATGGCAAATTGTGAGTCGGAAACTAAAACCGATGGGTTCCGTATCAATAACAATATATTTGTTGTATGTAATTAACTATTTATTCGTTATTTTTCCATTCAGTACTAACATACCTCGCGAGTCCCTCTCGCTTTTGGCACTGTTTAATTTTATAATGCATACTGATTAACACCGAATATGACGTATGTACGTCATTTTTATTATAGAACAGAAACAATATATTTCATGTGAATGCTTTTCTATAATAAAATCCTTTACTGTAATAACAAATATAAAAAAAATAATTGTAGAAAACCATATAAAAATATAATAATATATCAAGTGACAATTCCGCCTAATTTTCCTGTTAAATTGACGTGGCGTCACGAGAAATTCACTTGATCGTGAGCTCGGAGAATAAAGAACTGAGGATGCTTCGTGTAGACGTGAAAGGCGGCGAAAATTCTTACGCGTGACTACGTGGCGTTTATGACGTCACGTCAGCTTTACAGGAAAATTAGGTGGTATTATCACTAGATATATATATTATTAAGTGTTTTTCTATAATATTAATTTAATGTTTTGTGAAAATATTTGTTATAATAAAATATGGATTTCCGCATAGTAACGTCTGAATCTATTCATAATTTTTGTAAATATGGGTCCCCTAAATTAAACATTTGATTTTACTTTTAATTAAGACAAATTCGCCTTAAAATCTGCTAAAATTTAGTTCGGTAATCTATTACAGTGCAATAAGAGTAACGGCTTAATAATAGGGTCCCAAACTCTCATACTGAACTCTAAAAATACATGTCATTTATAATTGGTAAGGATTGTATAATACATGCTTATTAATATTGTTACTTTTGCTAATTATCTGCCACATTCAGTGACTTCAATTAAATTTAAATTAAAATATTAATTTAGCTTAAATTAAAATATTAATTTAACTTAAATTAAAATATTAATTTAATTTAAATCAAAATATTAATTTTATTTAAATTAAAATATTAATTTAATTTAAAACATATTAAACGTTATTTACTGCTTTTTAGTATTTAATGAATTATCATTAATTCCTAAAAGCATTAGGAGTCGTAATCACTCACTTTTTTACTGCACGGAAATTTAATTAAATCTTAAAAAGAAATGCAAGTGATATCAATTAGATTAGGTACCAAATCCTGGATTGGAACCAAATATGATTGCCATTTTATAGAAACGATGCGTTCTCACAAATTTGTATACTCTATGGTAAGACTTTATTTTATATGCTAAGCTAATAGTAGACATAGGCATTCCACGAACGTAGCCCGCGGCATTTAAAGGAACTAAAGTGAACTGTATAGGAAGTGTTCACATTTATTCGACACTAGCGCCACTTGCGGGACATTGCGTGTAACGCACTAAAATTCTCGTCGTAGTTAAGTTTCATTACAGCTTGTTGGATATTCTTGGAATGAGAGATGTATGCTTTGAGCTTCTTTAAGTATATTTATATTTTTTATGGAAATAAATGAACGTTTTGAACAGAATGTTGTTTTTTATTTATAGCTAGCGATCCACCCCGACTTAGCTCGGGTGCAATACTGACACTAAATAATCTGTAATATCTACGAAAATACTCATATAAATAAATGTATTAAGGCCATGTTGATCTATATTAAATGCACAATTTATTTAAGGTACTTAATTGGATGCTGTGTTGCTTAAAATTTCTTCGTAAATAAGCCATTATTTCTCGGAAAGAGTATAAAAAATAGTTTTTGTGTATTCCTAAGAGATATAGATATACCGTCGCGGACTTTTTTGTAGACGTTTTCAAGGTGTACAATTCTGTAGTACTTTATTTTTAATCTAACTCGTAAGGTTCATCCAGCGTTTGCAATGTAAGAGCAAAAAAATGTGTTTTATTTACGACATCACATTAGAAACATCTAAAATTATCAGTTTTAATATTGTTAAGTTTGCAATAACGCCTGCTAGGCGAATTACATTACAAATTTACAAATATACAAAAGAGAAAATTATAGTCATGTGCGGGATTCGAACCCGCGTCCATCCACCCCTTTAGCCGGGGTATGCTCTAACCAATTGAGCTAACATGACTCATAACTATAATTCTTGCTCTCGTTCTTCAACCATCGTATCGGGATGTAGCGACACCTATAGTTCAACTTGCGTTGCTGTAAGTTAGAGCATACCCCGGCTAAAGGGGTGGATGGACGCGGGTTCGAATCCCGCACATGACTATAATTATTTCTCTTGTAATTTTGCAGTAAAATTATCCGTGTTTCTCTATTATATTATATTGTGCATGTATTATACATATAAACCTTCCTTTTGAATTAGGTACTCTATGTATTTAAGAAAATCTCAACAAAATCCGTTGCATAGTTTTAAGTATCTAATCATACATAGGGACAGACAGACTGGGGAAAGCGACTTTGTTTTATACAGTGTAGTGATTAGAAAGCGGTCCGAAATGCGCCAATAGTACCTACTGACGATACTAAAAGTACTATAGATTAGACAGATTTGCATGTGTAGGTACGCTTACGGCAATACTATCAATTCGGACCAAGTAAAAGCGTGCTTATGTCATCATAACTTCCTTCTCCAAAAATTACGTATTTTAACTGTGATAGTGTACTTGAGAGAGAATTACGTTCTGTAAAACAACTGTAAAAGGTCTCAGATTTTTAACTTTTATGTTGTGGCCAAGGAAGACCAGCGCCGGTTTTAGCACTACCAACGCCCTGGGCGAAATTGTTACTGCGCCTCCAGCGAGATTGAGTGTGACATATAGCCACTCAAATTCATGAAAAAAAGTTAAGAAATAGAATTCCATAGAACTCTTTTATTTAGAAGAAACCAAAGTCCATTTTTCCACAATTTCATTTTCGATTCACAAAATTGCTAAGTATCCATACATTTAGATACGCGATCTTTAATAAACCTTAAAATAACGAGAGAACGACATTCTGATTTCAATTGGAGATCGCTACAGTTTTCGAAGGTCTGGTTTTTCTGGAATCTGTGTTTTACGATGTAAAAGATTACATCGTAAAACATTACTTAACACTAGAGTACACGCGCCGCCTACTATGGTAGACCAGGGTGACTCTTTTTGCAATATTTTTTTTAATTTATCGCGCTAGACGTTAGTGATTCCAGGTAATCCTCGTCTGGTATATTTGACACTATTTCAGTACCCCGTGAGACCCTAGCGTGTACTCTCGTACAAGCAATTTGGCGCCAAAAGCGCGGGCCTACTAAAGTAGTCCGCGCGTGTATTGGTGTACCAAATTTAGGTATGTAACTTTTGGTCCATTATCAATTAATAATGCTATTATAATATTATCTACTTATTAATAATGTATTTATATGTATGTATATTAAATAATTATTATTTATTTATTGGTTACAAATTGTTATTCCATATATTTTTTCTTATTTTAGTATTTTTTACAGATTTATAGATCCGATTACGTCATAGGTGATTTACAAGTGGAAATGTAGCTGCATGAGTTAGATACTATAGATGAAGGAATAATTTTATTGACAGTGAAGATGAAATAGCCAAACACACTGTTGTAGTAGGAATAAGAGCATTTCTGGGCATATTTATACGTCATGGGACTCATGGGAGTGTCGGGAAATGGGCGGGGTAATATAAAAGATTTTTGGGACAACTCTCAGGGTTTGGAAATTGTACATGGCAAATATAGTGGTAAACGTAACTGCCGACGATAGCCTTTAGTAATATTTATTGATTTGATGAACACTGTTGATATCAATGCTTTGGTAATCAACTAAATGAACACCTCTGGCGAAAAAATAGTCAAGCGTAACTTTTTGCAAGAATTGGCCTTCAATTTGATGAAACCGCTTATAATTCACCGAAACATTTCCACGACAACTTAAATTCAGAATAAAAGTACTTTTAGGCGCAGAGTTCAAGAGTCTCTACACGATTTTAAGTCAAAGATAGGACAAGTTGGTCTATGTGCACTTTGCTCAAGGACCCGAAATCGATCGACAAAAAAAAGGAGCAAGACTTGCAATAAATGGATCTGTCCCGATCACCAAGCAGTAGTGTGTCTTAAATGCTGCGAAATAAAAGAAAACAGCAATAAAGTTTAATTACAAGTTCAAAAAAATTAAGTTGATCTCCGAAGTGCTATTTTTGTTACTTTTTCTTGTATATTTACTAATTGGTTGATTTGTTATCATTTCTTTATTAATATTCTTAAAAGTCATGTTGTAAAACTAAGACCTTTCCATTCTATTTATTTTTTTATTAAAATTATTCAGAATATACAAATAATTGACATTTTAAAATGGCCTACTATAGTAGGCCACGCGTGTACTCAAGTAAAAAAAAGGGGCGCGTGTACTGTAGTGTTAATTACCTGCATTGTTTACATTGTAAAAAAAGACCAAGATTTAGAATAATCATTTCTTAACTGTTTAATTTTTTTATTGAGTGATATTAAGGTAGTCTTGAAAAGACGATTGAAAATTAAACTTAAAATTTCTTTTACAAACGTTACTGGCTCATCGCGGATAGTTTCACCAAGTTGGTGTTTTACACGAATGCTTTTTGAGGCTCAATTTTTAAAACTTTTTTAAGAACTAACTCCTTAGTAGTAAAAAAGGCACTTTTAAAGCCTTTTTCTTTATATACTTCCAAGAAAGCGTTGACTAAGGTGACCAGCTTAAAGTGTTGTCTAAGGTTTGGGCTAGATGAGGGCCATCAGTCTTCAGCTTTTATAAAGTCCGAAAGGTTGGTTTCAAGCCAGGCTTGGGTAGTTCGTGCCTTGTGACCAGGCGCAGAATCCTGCTGGAAAATCCACGGTACATTTTTTAAAAGTGTATTGTTGAAATATTTCACAACACGATCCAAAACTGTCTCTTGATACACTTTGGCTGATGTTTTCACTCCTTTTTCACAAAAATGTAGCTTTGTGGCGTTTTGATAAGACACGCCTCACCAAACCATCATTGACGCAAGATGATGACCACGTTGTACCTTTCCGATCACTCGAGCAACTTGTTTAGAAGAGGAGCAGGCGAACAAAACCGGCTTAGTCCGCGAAAATAAATTTTACACACGTGCTAAAAAACTAATATCAATATATGTAGGTTATTAATAACATTACATTGGATTATTATATGCAGGTGGATTAGGGCAATTTTTGCATGAGTAACTATTTTTTTATTTACTTCTTTATTCTAGAAGTTATTCAAGAAATAAAAATGTATTAAACCGATTTTGTTTGAATAAGGTGGACTTATCCGGTTATGACTGCAAACGTGTGACAAGTCCGGTTTTATTAGTATCGGACAAATCCGGTTTTGTATAAAATATGAACTTAAAATGAATACAAAAATTATAGATTTGAAGGTTTATTGTATTTTGTTTAAAAAAAACAGATAACAACTTCGGTAATATCTAGTTCCAGACATTCGCAATCGTCAACGTCATCACAATCATCTGCTTCATCGATCTCAGTGGTGTTTGTAGATCCAGGCGCAGTCTTTATTACCTCTTTATACCATTCTATTTCTGGATGCTCGACCCAGTCATCACCAAACTGCGTTAACAAAATACGCTCTACGTCCTTCTTCTTTTGAGGTTTAATCTCGTTTACTAAAGACATTCTTGGAAGTAGCGATGGATGGTTTAGTCCATGCTTAAGAAGGTTCGTATAAGGTACAGTATCTTCGTCATTGTTATAGTTATTTAAACTTTTAACTCCGCAAGTAAAGTGCGTTAGTGAAGCCGTTGTATTTTTTTTTTTATCATATTTAGTTGCCAGATTAATGCTAGTGTTGCAATGCAATAAATACAAATATTTTCTACTTCGTGTTTTGTTTTTGCTGTACTTTTCCGGTTTTGATTAAAAATGTGTTAACGTCATGGATACTTTAAAGGACAAGTCCGCTTCAAAATGAAAATGGATAAAAATAATAAAATCTTTGTGATGAATATCGGACTGATCCGGTTTCGTTTGAAAATTCACTTTTTGAAGCGTTTTGTTGTCTACTTAGGGCCCGTTTTGACTGAAAATATTAACAGAGATCGACGAAAGTGGGTCAAGACAGCACGATTCGAAAAAAAAATACTTTTGAATTATAGTGGACTACTCCGGTTTTGTTCGCCAGCTCCTCTGTGAGCGTATAATGTATCATTTTCCTTAGTGTAGTGCTCTTTAATCGTGGCGCGAAATCGAAAGAAGTTTTTAAAATAATAAACGCGTTCCAAATTCGAAATAATTAAAAAGTATAAAAAGCAGTTTTTATGTAAGTAACAATATTTATGGCGAGACTAAAATATTAGGTACTTGCTCAATGGGCCAGACTATGTTTTTTTGCAACCTCTTTTCTTTTTGGCTCTCTGTTTTCTATATTTTGAGCCAGATAGGATTATTTTGACAGGATCAACGTGTTTTGACATTTTATACGAATCAAATAATTATTACAAATTCATGATACAATAATATACTGCTGCGTCTTATGAATTCTCTCTAAGTAAAACTATTACTAAAAATAAATGAATCAAAACCTTTTTACTTTAATTTGAGATTAACAGGTAGACATAAAACACACAATATCACTAGGGATTGCAATCCGGTCCGGCGAATCCGGTAATCCGCCGGATCCGGCGGGTTTTTGAGCCTACTGGATCCGGTGGGTCAGGGCCGGATCCGCCACCGGATCCGGTAAAGCATAAAAACCGCGAAATGAAAATCAAAAATCGAATTACGCGCCATACTGCAACGACGCGCGCGATGTTGCCAGATCGCTTGACGTGCCCCCGTCACCCCCGGCCCGCTCTGCGCTTGTCAGTCGTCACTAGACCTTTGACACAAAAGTGTGTGTGTGTGTGTTTGTGATTGATTTGATTTGTGTCGAGATTAAGCGTAAGTTGACAAACACTTTATTTACCTAATTACCTTCTATCAAATCGTGATTATGTGACGGAAAAACATGGAATAATCTAGATAGGTATTTGAATTGTTAAATGGGCTAAGTTAGCTAGTTGTATTGTTTGTCTACCTAATTACCTACAATACCTACTATTAACCTCTTACTATTAAAATGTCTTTTTTGTGATTACGTAACGGAAAAACATGGAATAATCTAGATAGATATTTGAATTGTAAAATGGGCTAGGCTAGCAAGTTGCATTGTTTGTTTACCTTATATTAACCCCTTATTATTAAAATGTTTTGTTAGTGATTATGTGACGGAAAAGCATTAAAATTTTGATACGTATTTAAATCGATAAATGGGTTAGGATAGCTAGTTGTATTGTTTGTTTCCCTAATTACCTATTATTAACCACTTATTATTAAAATGTTTTGTAAGTGAATATGTGACGGAAAAACATTGAATAATCTAGATAGGTATATAAATTGTTCAATCAGAATATTTACCTACGGATTATAGACCTAACAACTGGACGTCTCAGTGTGACGGGCACAGTGCAATTCGTCGCTGACGAAATGCGTCTGTTATAGGCAGAGGCTAGTCCACTTAACATCAGGTGGGCCTCGGGCTTGTTCCGTCACAATAACATAAGAAAAAAAATAACAATCCGGCCGGATTTGCGTCAATCCGGTAAAATCCGGCCGGATTGCAATCCCTAAATATCACACGTTAGTATTTCCGATTCAAATGAGTGCCATGACCTACGAATAATATTCGTAGGCCATGGCGAAGATAATTAGCATTTTTCTGAAGTGTAGCGAAGGCAGGCTCTGAGTCCGTAGCGAAGCCAGTTTCCGTGTAAATTCATAAATAAATATAGAACTTTTTACTATGTTTATATATTCATATTATAGGTTTGAATCAATTTACCTTCTGAAATATACTTATAAACTCCTGCAACATTTCACAGTTGCTTATTGTCTTGAAAATAATACTTTGAAATATTAGTACCAAAGCTCTGCTTGAAAAATTCATTAAATAGTGAATGCGCGCATAATGCAGATAATGCATTCGAAAACACAATGAATTACTTATACAATATATATTTTTTTATAAAAACATAATTATCTATCTATTTGGGAAAGGTAATATGTAAGGGTTTAATATACGAAACACTGGTCTTATTAGAGCATATACAATTAGAGCACAAAATGTCGGTTCCACTGAGCATGTTCCGGTGGCCGAGCGGTTTAGGCAGTAGGCTGCTAAATTATTATAGCACATGAAAACTTCCTTTCTGAACTGTAGTACATTTCATTGGTTCATGTTGATTCAAATACCTACGCGGGGGCGTAAATGTTTAAATGCTTTCTGCAAGCCACGGAAAACGTAAAACCAGGTTTTGGTCTCGACCAAAAAAATCGTCTTTTGGTTTATTAATTTTGGAAAAATATTAGCAGGAGACGAGAGAGGAGATTCATTAAAATGTTGAAAAAATATGGATAGGTAATGTGTTATGTCTGTCGTCGAGGATTCCCGGTAAGATTAACAGTAGTGCTCCGAAGAAACACTGCGTTCCGCCCTAGTGTTGCCACCTGAGTGGTTTTTGTTACTAGACGAGAGTGGATATAGAGGGGCGCCTACGGCGCCCCTTCGTACCTGGCGCCCTGGGCGGTCGCCCAACCTCGCCCTACCCTAACGCCGGTACTCAGGAAGACTTCCACGGTTATGCCATATATTCATTAGAAAACCAATGTTTGGTCCTAAATGCGCTCAGAGCATTATTGGCACAGAGTACTCACGGTGCCCATCCGCAGGGCCGTGAGTTGAGTGGTGACATCACGGATATCAGCCATGCAATCGTTTGGTGCCCTACATACCAACTGTGAGTGTGCTATTGGTACCAATTGTGCAAATCGAAACGTAGCCATAGTAAATACCATATTTTAGGAAAAAAAAATATACACCCGTCATAATTTTTTATACACATTATTCTATTAATAAATAATCATTGATATTACAACCACCACCGGAAAAAAGTATGGCTGCTTCCAACAAATATGGCTGCTTAAGGTTTGTTAATTTGGGCCAGAAAATGAGCAATATTGCAGTTGATTTATCCACTGTAGTACTAGGCTCGCAGAACGGAGGGGAGAGGTTTGACCACTGTTTCCTAATGGTAAGTGATGATGTGGTTGAAGATGTTGTTTAGGCTAACCTAGAATTACTGGCTCTCAAGTAGGGATGGGCCGAATATTCGTATTCGGCCGAATATTCGGTCAAATCACCGAATATTCGATAAAAGGGTAGGTACTCAAAGTTAATACAGTATTAAACCGATTGATCATGAGTTGAGTGTTAAATGTGTCCTATATTTTGTTTTTATGTGGTAAGTAATTTGCAGTATTTTTATGTAGACACTGTAGTTTTATTTCCAATAACAGCAGATAAAAAATATGGTTATTAAAAACAATTTATAAGTATGTAGTTAGCTGTTTTGGGGTTAAACTATTGTACGGTGCAACTGCATATTCGCCCGCGTAATCATTTTTGGCATCGTTCTAAGTAAATGACCAGTTCATAATTAGCATCGTATCTCACGCGGCTCACTATCATTAAATCACTATATTTATTTTACATATCAAATAAACATTTATATCAACTAGCAAATCAAGGATTTATTTCTCATTTTATATCATCTTTAGAATACGGTCTCGGACCGTACAACTACTGTGGACTCTTTCTAATAAATAACGTTATTATAATAAGATCTTAATAGAGAGAAATTAAGTTTTTTTTTATAAATTTTAAATATAAAAATTCCCATACCAAACTTACGCGGTGAAGTTTTACTGTTTACTAGATGATGCAATAATAACATCGGCGGTACAACGGGGGAGTGGGAGGGAGTTTCCGGCGCATTATTTAAGTAAGGTAATCAATTGTGCCGAACATTCGGCCGAATATTCGATTCGGTAAGAGTTTAACCGAACATTCGGCCGAATGTTCGTACTCGGTGAAACCCATGTTCGGCCCATCTCTACTCTCAAGGACAGCTGCCGGAACACACCGATAGGTGCTTGGCGACAGATTTTCTACTTGAGGGTGGAACTGTAACGTCTGGCATCCTGAGATAAACGACACACGACGACTTAACGTGTCCTCCGAAGCACGTGCACGCTCAGTAGTAATGTCACTAGCGGTCACCCATCCAACTCATGACCGCGGCGGTCGTTGCTTAACTTAGCTGATCGGTACAGAACGGATAAGCAAAAAACGCTACAAGCGATTCGAAATATAGACCAAAATAAAACACGTTACCCACAATTCAAATTGACTTTATTATAAATAATTTATTAAAATTATATAAATAAATAAAATTACGATTACACATACCATTATCATCATGATTCTAAAAATATTATTCCATCTAGGACAGACAAATCATCAGCATAAAAATTTAAAATATATACACAATATGTCAAAAAAAAACATCACTAAAAGAAATTATTTACTTAATTCATATTTTGCCTGGAAGAGATTGCTTTCAATAAGGCCGTCCATTGCAACACTATAATTGTAAATGTTCTCTGTATCTTTTAATAAAGTTTTATGTATCTATAAACAAAATGTTTCTAATACAAAGCTTTAAAATAAATAAATTATGCACGCACGTATAAAATATACTATAGTTATGGCATCATTATATATTTTTACATCTACTTAATAAATACTCAGATCTTACTAATTATCACTCACATAAAACTTGTCATTTTTTTAATTATATATAATTAGTCCCCCCCCCCCCCTCCTTTTATTACCTTCTGATCACGTGGTATAGTTTAATATAAACTTTTAGCCCCAATTTGACATCCTTAATACGTCCCTGTCGTTAACCGCTTTGCACATACTGCGATCCCCAAAATGCCTGCCAAGCTGGGGATTATGGCAACCCTACCCCCCCCCCCCCCCTCCCCTATATTGGGGGAGGCGGTGTTCAGTAGTGAACAATCCGGCTGGTACAGTATAAAAAGAATAAATATAAACCACTGGCGGGAATCGAGCCTGCAACTCCCTATCTGACATACAAAAGTAATAAGTATTTTCGTAATGAAACGTAATAATAATATATTTGAAGAAAACATTAAATTAATATTTTAGCAAAACATGCGCTCGAAGAGTCAAGTCATGAGGATGCTTCGTGTAGTAGCAAAACGCATCGAAAATTCTTCCGGTTTGGCTGCCTGACGTGTGACGTCACGTCGACTTAACAGTACAATTAGGCGGAATTATCACTAGATACATTTTTAAGGTGTTTTACTAAAATATTTATTTAATATTTTCTGTTAATATGTAATTCTATTATTTTAAATTAATATTTTCTTAAAATATTTATTAATATTAAATATGGATTTCCGCAAACTAACGCCTGAATCTATTCATTAATATGAAATGAAACTTTTCCAAAATATGAAAAATATATAAAAATTATCATGGTGTGCCAATTTACTTTTTTATTATTTACGAGCTCCAATCCGCGTGGAACACAATGAAAAGTGATGATGATTGTGTATCAATCCAGGACCTATCAATATTCCAAGTCCCATCCAAATCGGTTTAGCCATTTCAAGCGAATAAGCCACAACTATACACACTCACAAACATATCTATATATCTAAATATGATTATAAGCACTATCGCGAGCTAAGCTATAGTGCTGGTAATGGAGTACGAAATTTCGTATCGAAAGAGCGTGCCCAGGTAGCCGAGTGGTTTAGGCATCCGGCGCAAAATTGGAGGTCGCGGGTTCGATTCCCGCCCGGAGCATAAAATTTTGTGCTCCAATAGTTTGTAAATATGATATCTATAGCTCTTCGCTTTAACACCGGGACCGGGAGTGCTTTAAGATGGCATTTGAATCGCAGTTTTTATATCTTCATATTGTAGTATAGAGGTTTGTCGTCCAGGATGTTGATGTCTGTGAGCTTGGGTTCGCATCCGGGCCATAGAGGCTGGACGCTTGCCTCTGCGCCGCTTTCCACTCCAGGCGGCATTGCTGAACCCTGGAATAAGTCAAGCGATATAAAAAACAAATACACTAGCAAAAAGCTGAGCTTTGTGCTCGAGAACGCGAGCCCCCGCGTTTATGTTCAACTAATTATAGTGGTGCCATCTAGTATTGCGTAGATTAACTACGATATATTGAGTATTGAGTTTAGTTCTGTTGCAGCGATGTTAACTCTTTGGTTTTGTAACAGATGGCGTTAGTAGTACAATAGCATTCTATCCTATGAATACAAAATTGTTAATGTTCATTTTTTATGGTTATAATATTTTTTTTTTTGGTTGATAACACTTCTAGATATGAAGTTAAATTACTATGTTAAAGCACAAATCTATAGGCATGATAGTTTTTCAGTAAGGTGTGCCACAAAATGTTCAAGTTGTGGAATAGTGATAAACAAGGCTCGCTTCGCTCGCCCTTATAACTGTATGCTTTAAGTACGGTGGTACGCTGACTCTTGAAGTAAAGCATGAGTGAATCAACGTACCACCGTACTTCAAGCATTCAGATTAAATCTCTCTCCAGTCGTCAGCAAATATGTCACAATTATGGTTGGCGTCTAGAATATTATTAAGGGCCGCAAGGGACCGTGGTATCGGGGAGTTGGCGAGACATACTGTCCTATACCTATGGGTGGCCAGCAATTTGCAAAATATTATGTATGTTCGTAAAAATTTGAATAATTTTAATCAAACAGTAAGAATCACACTTATAACACTAGGAATAAAGATAAAATAGCGGTGCCAGGTTTTAGATTAGCAAAGACAAATAAAAGGTCCTTCTTAGATAATTGTGTGCGGTTTTATAGTAAAGTTCCCAAACATATGACAACGCTCACAGAAGGAAAATTCAAGTTGCATGTGAAAAACATTTTGATAAAGAAATCTTACTACACAGTTTGTGATTACTTAAACGACAAAAATGCTGGACTGGTTCGCCTCTGCCAAGCTAGCGCCTGTCACCTACGTAATTAAAACAAATATTGTAATAATTGTATTATATTGTATGAAACACATTGTTAAAATAACTTTAAAATAATGCCCCCGAGATTCTTGGCCTTTCTTCTCGCAGTGGCTCTATATTTTTTTGTTGAACGTGGCAGTACAATGTAGTATATTTCAATATTAAAATCTGTAATTTACCTTCATAAGAGCGTCGTAGACACCTAAATTTAAAAAAATGATTTTGACTTTGAATTTGACTTTGTGCACCCCACCCATAAGATAGTGATCTGGTACAAACAATCTACATATTAGAGAACGGAATTTTGACTTTTATAACTCGCATTATTCATACTCTTCATAATAATTTAAATAGTAGTATGTTGACATATTTTTAGCAATTTCATAATTTATTTTTATGATTTTAACTATTTCTATGAATTTGATTTTTATTTATGACATTGTTATTTACATATTTTGTATTTTTAATTTTATTTTGACAAGTTATATGAGTTTCGCATTTATAAATGTGAGCAGATAATGGCTAAATGTATTACCTAATGATATTATTTTTCTTAATACTTATTTAATACTTACCTATAATATGTTTATGTAACGCAAATATTTGTCTTGTAATCAATTATTACCAATAAATGAATATGAATATGGACGCCAGGGGCATCCGCTGAATATGTTGATACTAGCGGCCCGACCCGGCTTCGCGCGGGTATTTAACAAAAAATATAAATTGAAACAAATAAGAAGTAGTTATTGTGACATATCTGTAATAGTTAGACATAATGTATTGCGGATTTTTTTATAGATATTGATGTCCTCTATAAAAGTGATGTACATCACTTTGCAAAAAAAAATAAAAAATTTAACCCTTATATTTATAGTACGAATATTTTTCTTGACATTTGAATGTATGCTGTGACTTTTATTATATTGTGTATTCCTGATCTACTATAATTCTTTGTTTTTCTATTTTATAATATGGACTGTTTTATGTCTGAAATAAAGATTTTTTGATTTTGATTTGATTTTTTGCTCTATTGTCAATCATTTCCGCAGCGTACGCGATATATCGATGTTTTTGGTATTTTTTTCACACGTTTGTTTACATTATCGAAGTTTTCATACGGATCCCAAATTTTTTGATAATATTCTATACCCTCTGTTCATCAGGGATAATGTTGGATTCTAATGGTGAAATAATTTTTCAAATCGGTCTAACGGTTTTTAAGTTTATTCGTTACATACAAAAATACAAATCTTTGCTCTTTATAATATTAGTTAGATAGGGTTATTGGTAAAATGCTAACAACCCCTTAGGGTTGACTTCTGCTAGTCCTATCAAAAAATTTTGAGATAAAAAAAAATTGTCTTGAAAGAAAAAAACTTTTTTTATATTTTTTTTTTTGTATTTTTATGACCACTCCGAGGCAAGAGCGCCCGCCGCGGCAACACTCTACCGCGCCGCGCTCCCTTTCAATAAATTTTTGAATATTTACATCGAGCAAAGTAATAAAAAGTATTACATAATACATTACAGGCACAAGATACTTTTAACATCAGGTGGTCCTCGTGCTTATTCGGTAAAAACAGTAAAAAAAAACACACAAAAAATAAACAAAAAAATAATAATAATTTTAAATTTACGAATTATTGGAATACAAAATGTTTTGCCCCGGGCGGGAATTGAACCCGCGTCCTTCCGATTTCGCGCCGGATGCTTTATCTATTAAGCTACCGGGGGTACGGCTGTGTCGCCGAAATTTCGTACTCCAATGCACCGTCCCCTATGACGGTTTAAGAAATACGATTGGAGTACGAAATTTCGGCGACACAGCCGTACCCCCGGTAGCTTAATAGATAAAGCATCCGGCGCGAAATCGGAAGGACGCGGGTTCATGTCCCGCCCGGGGCAAAACATTTTGTATTCCAATAATTTGTAAATTTATGATTTTCGCTTAGTACGCGGTAGTGCTTGTAATCATAATATATAGAAATAATAATAATTTGTTTACAAAAAAATATATTTTTTTAATGTAAAAAAAAATATCTCAAAATGTTAGTTAGGACTAGCAGAAGTCAACCCTAAGAGGTTGTTAGCATTTGACCAATAACCGTGTATATTACCTGTCTGTCTGTCCCCTTGTGCCGGGACCGTTTGGGCCAGGGCTTCTTGAGATGTACGTAGGTGACGTGCGCGCGCTTCTCGCTCGCGTGCTTGAACCCCTTGCCGCACATCTCGCACGAGAACGGCTTCAGCCCGGTGTGGATCTGGGGAAAAAAAACACTATTAAAAAAAAAATATTGCGAATAGACAAACATTTGACGGGAGCGCTCGTAGCGTAGCTTGCTTAGCCGTTCTTAACCGATCAGCTAAGTTAAGCAACGTTCGTTGTGTGCACGTGCTTCGGAGGGCACGTTAAGCCGTCGCGTGTCGGTTGTTGTCTTAGTATGGCAGTCGTTACAGCATGGTGGTAGGGCATTTTGCGAATGCCCGCCTGGCTAGCTACCACCCTCAAGTGGAAAATCTGTTGGCAAGCACCTAACGGTGTGATCCGGCAGCTGTCCTTGAGCGCCAGTAACTCTAGGTTAGCCTGAACAACATCTTCGACCACATCATCACTTACCATCAGGTGATATAGGCGTCAAAGTCTAACCTATCGTGGAAAAAAAAAGAAAAAAAAACCTTGAGACATAGTTGTTAAGTCTGTATGTGCCTGTAATTTCACTGGCTCTCAAGGCAGCTGCCGGAGCACACCGTCAGGTTTCTACTTGAGGGTGGTAGCTAGCCAGGCGGGCATTCGCAAAGTGCCCTACCACCATGCTGTAACGACTGCCATCCTAAGACAACAACCGACACGCGACGGCTTAACGTGCCCTCCGAAGCACGTGCACGCTCAGTAGTAATGTCATCAGCGGTCACCCATCCAAGTCATGACCGCGGCGGACGTTGCTTAACTTTGCCGATCGGTTCAGAACGGCTAAGCAAACTTCGCTACGAGCGCTTCAATCAGTAATTCTAAGCTAGCCTGAACAACATCTTCGACCACATCATCAGTTATCGGGTGAGATAGTGGTCAAAGGCTAACCTACCAAATATAAAAAAAATTACAATCCAATTTAATAGGATATATTGAATCATGTAATTTCAGAATCCAGACGTTTTGCTGATTACTTCGTGCGAGAGGCCCACTCGCACTTGGCGTATTTTTGACCACTACCGTGGAAATGGTAAGTTACATCAAATTTCATCTCAAAGTTTTCAATTAGTTTTTTTTATATGTATCCGAAAGAGAACAAACAAATATTACGATCTAACAAATGAATTAACCAAAAACGGTTACGTGTTTAATTTATATGCTGTAGAAGTTGGAGCAAGGGGTATACCAGCGAAATCCCTATATAACCTACTTAAAGACCTTGGCCTGCCAAGAACAATCGTAACTTCCATCCTAGGACGTGTATCTAAGGCGGCATTAGAAGGATCTTACCAAATTTGGTTAGGTAGGGGAGGAGGCTTGAGCGGGAAGGGGAGCGTTGATGCATTGTAAAGAGGCCTCTTAACCCTGCTCCTGGGTTGCAAGTCCCAGGCCCCTCAAGCCTCCTCCTCTGCAACGCTATGGACCCGGCACCCGCACAGCGAATCCATGGAATACTAAGTAATTCATGTCAAAGTTGAAAGGTTATCTTAACAAATGTTATTTAGGTAGCGGAGGAAGTTCGAGCTACGTAAAGGTCTCTGACTGTACTCCATAGGTTACAAGTCGCAGGCCCCTCTAGCCTTTACCTCTGCAACGCTATGGGCCCGGCCCCCGCACGTTGAAGCTAAGTAATTAATGTGACAGTATTGCGGTATACAGGTACTCACAAACATATGTCGTTGCCTGCTGCTGTGCGTGGAGAAGTGCTTTCCGCAGATGTTGCAGGCGTTGGAATGGATGGACGTGCGATGGAACCTTAGATCATATTTTCTTTTGCTGTCCTAAGTTGTCGTATTCTCTGTATGATGTTGTAAGTCCTGATATCCCTAGACCTGTTAACTTCAAATGTCTTCTCTCATATGTCTTTACACCATTTATATTTATTTTATGTAATTTTATTAAGTCTAATAATATTCGATTATACATATAATTATTAGTTTTTAAATACTTCTCAAACTATGCTTTATTAACTAAACTATAATTGTTAATACCGGGCATTATTCATTTAAACCGTACATTGGCCACACTGTGACACTGACAGAAAAAAGCCAAGCAGCGTTTAAAAGCCATCTATTTATGATTACTCGAAATACTTTCCTAGGGATTTACGTATTCTAGCAAAAAAAAGATATGATTAATAATTGGCAAACTCTTTGGGATAGGTCACAGTATATCAAAGGTAGACGTTTTGGTGATATTCAACCGCAAATTCCTTCAAAACCATGATTTTTCAAACTTTAAAAAGTTGATAAATTGTGTTTTTCAATAATAATTCGTTCACGTTTAGGTCATGTCTGTTCTCCGGATATTCTTGCTAAAATTAGGGTCAGATATACTCTATTTGTGAATGTGGCCTCGAGGAAGGTACTCTAGATCATATCTTTTTCAATTGTCCCAAACTTTCTTATTCTTTATATGATATTCTAAATTCTGATATCCCTCGCCCTGTGCACTTTAAATCTCTCCTATCACTTGTTTTCACTCCTTTTATTTATGTTTTAAGTAATTTAAAAAAATCT
The DNA here is from genome assembly GCA_963854805.1 of Plagodis dolabraria. Taxonomy (NCBI): domain Eukaryota; kingdom Metazoa; phylum Arthropoda; class Insecta; order Lepidoptera; family Geometridae; genus Plagodis; species Plagodis dolabraria. The sequence goes on from OY978470.1 coordinate 10,977,566, forward strand.
AAACATATTAAGTTCTAACATACTTTCCCTTAACTTTTAAATTTCATATATTTTCTACTAAGTAATATTCAATACACTTGCTGAGATATTTAGATCGTTAAATTTTTTCTTATACCGTACACCGGCCACACAGACAAGACATTGGCTGTATATCGTCAAAACAACCACAAGAACCATTTATGAAGAAGAAAAGCCATAAAGAAGAAGAAGTGTACTCACAAACATATGCCGTTGCCTGTTGCTGTGCGTGGAGAAGTGCTTCCCGCAGACTTTGCTAACCCTACTCCATAGGTTACAAGTCGCAGGCCCCTCTAGCCTTTACCTCTGCAACGCTATGGGCCCGGCACTCGCACGTTGAAGCTAAGTAATGAATGTGACAGCAGTGCGGTATACAGGTACTCACAAACATATGCCGTTGCCTGTTGCTGTGTTTGGAGAAGTGCTTCTCGCAGACGTTGCTAACCCAACTCCTGTGTTACAAGTCGCAGGCCCCTCTAGCCTTTACCTCTGCAACGCTATGGGCCCGGCCCCCGCACGTTGAAGCTAAGTAATGAATGTGACAGTGTTGCGGTATACAGGTACTCACAAACATATGCCGTTGCCTGTTGCTGTGCGTGGAGAAGTGCTTCCCGCAGACGTTGCTAACTCTACTCCTTTGTACAAGTCGCAGGCCCCTCTAGCCTTTACCTCTGCAACGCTATGGGCCCGGCACTCGCACGTTGAAACTAAGTAATGAATGTGACAGTGTTGCGGTATACAGGTACTCACAAACATATGCCGTTGCCTGTTGCTGTGCGTGGAGAAGTGCTTCCCGCAGACGTTGCTAACTCTACTCCTTTGTACAAGTCGCAGGCCCCTCTAGCCTTTACCTCTGCAACGCTATGGGCCCGGCACTCGCACGTTGAAACTAAGTAATGAATGTGACAGCAGTGCGGTATACAGGTACTCACAAACATATGCCGTTGCCTGTTGCTGTGCGTGGAGAAGTGCTTCCCGCAGAGGGAGCACGCGTAGTGCGCCCTGACGGCTGCGTGCACGCGGCGGTGCGCGACGAGGCGCTGCTTCATGCGGAAGGACTTGTCGCACACCGCGCACTGGAAGGGACGCTCGCCCGTGTGCACCCAGCGGTGGTCCTTCAGCAGGGCGTAGCTCTACACATAACAATCGACATTTTGGTACCGAATGAGGGAAGGGCATTTTGTGAATGACCGCCTGGCTATATGACGGTCTGTTAGACATATACAGAGTTATTGTTAAAATGCTAACAACCTCTTAGGGCTGACTTCTGCTAGTCCTAACATTTTGAACACCCACCGGAGGGCCTTTAGGAGGGCCAAGCTCTGCACATTATGATTATTATAGTACAATACAACACCGCAAGGCGGAAGGGCATTTTACCACCCTCAAGTAGGAAATATGTCGCCAAGCACCTAACGGTGTGTTCCGGTAGCATGTTTAACAGGGCGTAGCTCTGCACATATATAGGACACTAGCTTTCCGGGCGCGGCTCCGCCCGCGCGTGTGTCGGTTATCGCGCGAAAACATTAACCTCTTTTTGCGCAGTCGGATAAAAACTATCCTATGTTTTTTCCCGGGTCTCAAACTATCTCCATACCAAATTTCATTCAAATCGGTCCGGTAGTTTTGGCGTGAAAGCGTAACAGACAGACAGACAGACAGACAGAGTTACTTTCGCATTTATAATATTAGTACTGAATAGTACTGATTATAGTACTAAAACGCATGGTAGAAGGGCATTTTGACGTTCAGTCGCACATATATAGGGTTATTGGTAAATGGATAACAACCTCTTAGGGTTGAATTCTGCTAGTTACAACATTTTGTTTTTTTTTTTTATTTATGTGTATTTGACTGAATAAGCACTAGGACCACCTGATTCTAAGCGGACTAACCTCTGCTTAGAATAGATGCAATTCGTCAAAAGTAACGAATAGCACTGCGCCCGTCACCTTAAGACATTGTTGTTAAGTCTCATGTGCATGTAATTTCACTGGCTCTCATAGACTGCTGGCGGATCACACCGTTAGGTGCTTGGCGACAGATTTTCTACTTGAGGGCGGTCGCTAGCCAGGCTGGAATTCGCGAAATGCCCTTTCGAATCAAACCGCGGGCTTGAGCTTCACAGCATAGTGGAAGGCATTTTAGGTTTAAATAAATTTATTCTCATTTAAGACATATGTCACTTCCATGAGAACATGGTTAACAGATAATAAGTAGGTATAAAGTACAATGTTCGTCGTCGTAGCGAAGCAAACTGAAAAAACAATAAGATATATTGTGAGTCAATATATCTTATTGTTTTTTCAGTTTGCTTACCACAGAAACAAAAATATGCCTACCCGTTTAACGCATTAATTACTTTCTTGTTTTATTTGCCATTATGTGTTGGGCTAGTCTTTTTTTGAATACGTTAAACGAGGTGACATTTCTTATTTCTGGGGGTATTTTATTATACAAGTGCGCACCTTCAAAAGTAATCATTCTTTTGCCGTAGTTAGTGCGAATCTTAGGCAAAACAAGATAGCTTGCACGACGAGTAAAGCGGTCGCAAACATTTTTTTGTTTAGTGAAGCGTAGGTTTGTATGTATATTTCTGTTTATTGCTTTTCTTATGAAGATACAGCTGGTAAAGTTATATAATTGTTTGATGTTCATTATTTTAGTTTCTTTGTAGACTTTTTTAGTGCTTGTAATATAGTTGTAGGTAAAAAGCATTTTTATAATTTTATTTTGTAACACTTGCAGTTCGGCTATTCTAGTTTTGGCAGCGCTCCCCCAAATTTCAACAAGATATAATAAGTGTGTTTTATGAGTGCGTTATAAATTGTGTAGCGTAAGTTGCGTGGTATACATCCAACTATATTCCTAAGAGAACCGCGGAGTGTTACTAGTTTCGTTTTTAAATGGTTAATATGGGTGTTCCATGTTAAATTAGTGTCCAAGTATAGGCCAAGATATATTTCATGGGTTTTCAATTCCAAAGGGTGTTATTTATTTTAAGAGGGTCATGTGCGGGAATAGGTTTATTTTTGCTTTAAAAATAATATAGGAAGTTTTTGAGACATTAATGGTAAGCAGGTTGTATTGAAACCAAGTGTGTAGGATGTTGAGGTCGAGTTGGGCTTGAGAAACTATGTCATGTATTGACGAACCAAAATAGAATAGACAAGTATCATCAGCATACAGGGTGATATGTCCGTTTAATCGTAACTCGTGAATATTGTTAATATAAGCTAAAAAGAGCAGAGGTCCCAAAATTGAGCCCTGCGGGATTCAGTAAGTTATAGGCTGTGGGTCACTTTTCGAGCTATAATAAATTTTTACTACTTGCGACCTATTTGTCAGGTATGATTTGAACATTTGCAAAGCTTTTCCTACAATACCGATGGCTTCCAGCTTTTTTAATAGCAGTGTGTCAGCTCACAGTATCGAACGCTTTTTTTAAGTCAATAAAAACGCCCAGGACTATGTTTTTTTTGTCTATGTTGTGCTTAATTTTGGTTATTAGGTCAATACTAGCAGACAGAGTGTTACTTTTGGACCGGAACCCATACTGCCCTTCAAAAAAGAACTGAATGGAATCAAAATATTTTTCTAGTCGGTTGTGTAATACTTTTTCCAGGATTTTTGATAGGACTGGTAGCACAGAAATTGGTCTGTAATTGCCTGGATCAGTTTTTGTTCCTGATTTATATATGGGAGTAACTTTTGCTTGTTTTAGTGAATCTGGAAACACACCGTCACTCAGGAGTTTATTAAAGCATAAAATTAATTTTGTAGTTTTTAGTTCTTTTATGCATTTAATAACCTTCGTGCTTATACCATCTAGCCCGATACTGCAGTTGGAGTCCAAATTGTTTATAATACCGAGAATTTCACTATCAGTGCATTCTTTAAAACTACTCAGTTTTGGATTCGATGCCTTAAGTAACGGTAAGGCTAAAGTATAATTATCATGGAAATCCTTATGTATGTTTTCTGCTAAGGTAGACCCTATGGTTGAAAATTAAGCATTAAATACTTGGCAGATGTCGCGGGAGTTTGTGATTTCTTTTGAGTCTACTATTAGTTTTGAAGGAGCGCACTTTTGTTTGATTTTATTGCTAGATAAAGTATTCACAAGGCTCCACATCTTCTGCGGTTTTTTAATACACTTTTCAAATTCTTTGCTGTTATATGACTGTTTCGTATTTTGGATTAGTCCAGTAACTACTGTTCGCTTCATTTGGAATCTTTCTTTTATTTGGTCATCAGCAGGGCTTTTCATTAGATCGGTCCATAATAAATTTCTTTTATTAATTTCGGCTATCACATTCCCATTAATCCAGTTTTTTTGCGGTTTGTTTATGATTTTATTTTTTATTCGTTTATTTTTTTCTACACATATTTTAATTCGTTCTTCTAATTTAGTAAATTCATCGTCTGTTTCGTGCATAATTGATTTTTCTACGGAATCAAATAGTTTTTCATAATTAATGAGTTCGAATTTTGCGTATATTTTTGGAGGGGATTTAATTTTCTTTATCTCTAGATATATTTGCTTATGGTCAGATAAAGAAGAGTTTACAAGACTCATATGGAAACAGTCGTTTTTTAAATTAGTACTTACATGGTCTAGAATTGATTTTTTTGTTGATCCTGGCCTTACTAGGCCAGGATCATGCTTCTCAGTAACTTTGTTAATTATCTTATGCCCAGCTTCTTTCAACAGCTGATTATATTGTTTATACTGCTTATCCTTTGTTAGTAAATCTACGTTGAAACCCCCGAATACAATTGTTCGATTTCTTAGTTCCAATTGTGCCTCATATTCTTCGAGGAATTCTTTGAAATATCTATAACCAGGATTATAAACTACTCCCACCTCAAGCGCATATTTTTCTAATTTTATCCATAAGTAGTGATTCCCTTTTGTGCATTTTGACTCCGTTATGTTATGTTTGAGATTATTATGGACATATGCTGATACTCCACTTCCACGGTTATCAGTTCTGTAATTGTAATTGTGGGTATAATTTGGTTATTGGAATTGTAAGGCTTGAGCTTCCGTTCGAATCCAAGTTTCCGTCAGTAAAATGACATGTATATAGTGGTAGGTATGGCCTGCAATATGCATTTTAATTCGTCAAATTTGCCTTTCTTGCAAATACTTCGTGCATTTAGGCAGAAGAAGTTTAATCGTGATTTGTTTTTTGGAAAATTTTCGTAGCCATCTAATATTTCGTATGTATTCCACCTTGTTGATATATCTTTGGGAGTGACATCTTGATTTATAAGTTTTTTGGTGTCATCTTTGTAATTGTTGGTTTTCCATTGACATATTTAATTGTGAGGTCTTTCTCACCTTCGTTTTCGCGCCGAACTGATTCATCTTTAAGATATTTCATGTAGTTTTGCTGTGCTGGAGTCTGGTCTGAGTAAATCTTTATTCCTTCTGGCAGCTTGTTCTTATTACGTAGTAGAGACTTTGCTGATCCCAAAGATTCAAAACATACTTTGATGTTGCGGTTTTTACCTGGGTTGTATTTGCCGATTCTAAAAATGTTTATTGGTTTCGTGATATCAGTACATAGTGAGGTAATTATGTCTGTTACATATTTTTCTTCTTCAGATATTCTTCCTTCTGTAATAGTTGAAGTGGACTCAGGTAAACCGGCAAGTATTATATTTTTCTCTCTAAGGTTTCGATTCTGGACTTCTTGAATATTTTTTTCACCGAGCGTAAGTTCATTTTCGAATTTTAATGGTGCTGTTAAAGATGAAATTTTGATGGTACAAACTTCAGCTTCAAGTGATTGAATTTTTTTCTCCCCAAGAGAGATCGATTCCTCTAATTTTGTCACTTTGCTAAGTATGTTTCTCTGCTCAGACAATCCGCTGGAAGTCATGGTCTTAAGGACATCGACATTTTACGAATTCCCACCTGGCTAGTTACCATCCTCAAGTAAAAAATCTGTCGCCAATGTGACGGTCAGTCGCACATATACAGGGTTGTTGGTAAATGGATAACAGCCTTTTAGGGTTTACCTTTACTAGTCCTAACAAACGTTTTGAGCACCCACTGGTGGTCCTTTAGCAAGGCGTAGCTCTGCACATTGTAATGGACATTATAGTACTAAACCGCACGGTGGAAGGTCATTTTACGAATGCTCGCCTGGGTAGTTATCACCTTCAAATAGGGAATCTGTGACCAAGCACCTAACGGTGTGTTGCAGGGTTCCAGTAGCATTTTATTTATTCAACAAAATCCACAGATCTTAATATAAATAAAAAAAGTAATTCATATGTAATTCGCATGTTTAGCAGGGCGTACCTCTGCACACTGTTAATTGACATTTTAGTACTTAATCACATGGTGAAATGGCATATTGTGAATGCCCTCCTGGCTAACTAGCCACCCTCAAGTAGAGTATATGCCGCCCGTCTGTTGCACATATAAAGGGTTATTGGTAAAAATGGCTAACAACCTCTTAGTGTCGACTTCTGCTAGTCTTAACAAATATTTTGAGTATTTTTTGTGTTTATTTACTTGTCTTTGACTGAATAAGCACAAGGGCCATCTGATGATAAGTCTCTTGTGCCTGTAATATATTATTTAATATTTTTCATTACTTTCCTCAATGTAAATATTCAAAAAAATTGGGCTTCATATGGAGCGCGGCGCGTTCCAGCCGCGTCGTCGAATATTTCAATAATTTTTATGTACTTGTTAGTAAAGAACATTATTTTACCAATATTTTTATGCACTTGTGATTAAAAAAACAGGCTTATGCATTAGACCATAAAAAGCCGTTTCAGTCCTGCTCACACATAGTATAACAAAAGAACTTATTGATTAACTCCTGATATTATGAACTAAAAGCTGTCGCGTTTTGTCCATAATTTTAATTTAGTAACCGGCTAGGACTCGCGTTATATTTACCGGATATTTCTCCGAGCAGTTTCGAACTTATTTGAAGTTCTTCGTCAGGGAGTCACGATTGTGCGCAGCACGGGACGAAGCATTATGGAGGGTAGAGGTAAGGAGAGTCTCATCTCATATAACTCGCCACACTCACATAACACACCACACTCATATAACACACCTCACACCCCCTCACATATATCCACATCCACACACATACAAAACAACCAAAACTGTATTTAGATAAAAAAATAATAATTGTATAATGGCATCATTTCTGTTTTTATAGTCGCACATTGGAGAAGGATCTGGTCTTCGAAACACAGTGACAAGCTTCATCGAAGACCAGAGGCTTCAAAATTAACATTGTTCACGATTTTGTCAATAAATGATTTTTAAGTTTATGTTTTATAAAGTTGTCGCAATCGCGATTATAAAAAAAAAATTTAATGGGAAATAAAATTCTTAAGTGTAGTAACACTGCATTTTATGCGTCTATGATGATTGTGTTTAGTCTATGGTTATTTTCTCTGACTATAGTCTTTGGTCGAACGCCTGTAATCTGTGTGTGTGCCTACAACCTACAAAGGAATTAAATAAAGTTATTTTAAATAAAGAAGTTAATCTGTCTTCTATTGTGCATTTCCATAAATATAAGAAAAATAAATACTTCCGCTACAAATTAAAACGTCAAATGACGGTAGTTAGTACTATGGGTGGGGGAACAAGATGGCGGCTGTCAGTGCCCTTAGAGCCAGCAAGAGTAACAGTCGGAAGTGTGGTAGCCGGGTAAAACGTGCATAACCTTGGAGCTCTTGTAAGTGAAACTTTATCATAATATAGCTTAATGATAAATATGTAATTACCAATGCAAAGGTGATATGAAATGGTTCTGGTGGTAAGGGACGGCTATATGGGGAAGATGAGGAGGCCGTTTTATTAACAAAGCCCTATTATATGACATTTCAAATCAGCTTGGCATAGATTATATATATATATAGTGTACATTCCCCCCCTAATAATATAGCGAAGCAGAATGTTATAACTCCATATATTTGCGCTTTCGCAACAATCGTAGAAAACTCTAAAGTGTCCAGCTGTCAGCTGTAAATAACAGTTCAAAAACCTTCCAGAATGGCGCTGGTGTCGATAAAGGGTACGTATAAAAGTAGCAATTGTAAACGAATTGAAATATGCCAAGTTAAAAAAATTTATGGCGCTTCCTTTAAAATTTATCCTGATGCTAATGTGGCTCCACCCGAATTTAATTCATTTGGACGGATACTTTGAAATTAGGTTGGCCTCAAATTTGTGTGTCAACAGTCCGATATCTATCAAAAACGATAGTGACACTGACAATAACAGTGATAGTGAGAGAAGTGACAGTTCGGACGGGGGAAATTTTGACATTGACAGCTACGGCGCAACCGTCTCTACGCCAACTACGTGCTGAGAATGACTGGAGTCTGGGAACTCCAGTCGGAGTTAGAAATATACGGTAAATTTTACACGAGTACTAGAAGTTTTTTTTTTTCTATGCCTGATGGGTTTGCCTTTGACCACTATCTCACCTGATGGTAAGTGACGATGTGGTCCAAGTTGTTGTTCAGGCTTACCTAGAATTACTGGCTCTCAAGGACAGCTGCCGGAACACACCGTTAGGTGCTTAGCGACAGATTTCCTACTTGACAGTGATAGCTAGCGAGGCGGGCATTCGCAAAATGCCCTACCACCATGCTATAACGACTGCCATCCTAAGATAACAACCGGGCTTAACGTGCCCTCCGAAGCACGTGCACGCTCAGTAGTAATGTCACCAGCGGTCACCCATCCAACTCATGACCGCGGCAGACGTTGCATAACTTTGCTGATCGATTCAGAACAGCTTAGCAAACTTCCTTAACAAATTTGCTAAAATAATAATTATTTTAGTATGTGGACCATTTTTGTATATAGAATCGAGCGTGTTTCCTTTAATATTGAGAATACAAACTTCTAATATAGGTATACGCACGGCACTCTATTTTGAGCGAGCGAGAGCGAAGCGCAAGCGAACCGTCTCCGTTTCAGCTTGGGCAAAAATGCTTGAACTGTGGAACCCGGTTGTTTATCTCTAAATTCTAGAGGACGCATTTCGCAACCGACTCTTGTGAAATTTAGTGAGCAGGTTCAAAATTAAAATAGATTTTATTGACGATACAGTTTTTGTACCTACATTTTTCAAAATGGCCGAGATATGGCGGTTTGTAAATGTAATTAATGTATTTAAAGACTATAAGAAACTGATAACCCATGCTATAACAAAGTCTACACAGTAGTGTATCGAAAAAAAAAATATACCGACCTGGAATATTCTCCCGCACAGTTCGCACATGCAGGGGGACTTCATGGAGGGGTACTTGGTTCGATTCTTGTCGGGGTGCATCCGCCGGAAGTGGCCGTGGTACGCGCGGGAGTCCTCTAGCTGGAGACCGCACTGAAACACATACATTATCATTTTAATATATGTTTGCAATAACGCATGCTCTGCGGATTACATTAAAAAAATTACAAATTTACGAGAACAAAAATTTAAGTCATGTGCGGGATTCGAACCCGCGTCCATCCACCCCTATAGCCGGGGTTTATTTTTTTTTTGTTTTTTTCTATTTTTATGCCTGATAGGTTACTCTTTGACCGCTATCTCACCTGATGGTAAGTGATGATGTGGTCGAAGATGTTGTTCAGGCTAACCTAGAATTCTCTAATCCAATTGCGCTAACATGACAATGAGTCATAACTCAAATATTTCCTATCGTTCTTTTGTATGCTTCGTGTAGAAGCGAAACGCGTCGAAAATCCTTCCGGTTTGGCTGCGTGGTGTTTGTGACATCACGTAGGCTTAAAAGGAAAAAAATTTAACAAAAAATGGAACCGACTTCAACACCCAAAAGTGTGAAATAACTTCTTGAAGTTGGTACTATGATAGTTCAAAAGTACCTATTATCACAACATTGTGCGCATGGTACCGACTTCGACAAGTTATTTCACACTTTTGGGTGTTGAAGTCGGTTCCATTTTTTGTTAAAAATTTTTTTTCAATCTTTTTAGTGTAACTCTATAACGGTTTGACCGATTTTGATGAAATTTAAAATGGGACCAAACGACAAGCATCAACTTTCAAACAAAAAAAGAATTTTCAAAATCGGTTCACCCAGTCAAGAGATCTGAGGTAACAAATATAAAAAAAAAAAAAAAAAATTACAAACGAATTGAGAACCTCCTCCTTTTTTGGAAGTCGGTTAAAAATTAGGAATTGTCACTAGATATATTTGTATAATTTTAAGTGTTTTATTAAAACATTAATTTAATGTTTTCTTAAATTATTATTTAAATATTTGTTATTATTAAGTTTAATAGTGATCCTGTGTTATTTCCTAACCTGTTCACAAGGTATGGGTCCCTCCGCTTTCCTCAGTTGGCTGGGATACATTTTCTTTGACTCGTCGCCATCATCCTGACTCTCTTCTGCTTTTGTTGTCTTTTCTCTGAAAAAATTATGAAAAATATTAAGCTAATGGATAGATTCAGGCGTTACTTTGCGAGGTCTTGACTTACCGAGCGCACGATCGAGACAGTCTCGATCGTGCGCTCGGTAAGTCAAGACCTCCTGAAGATGCTTCGTTTAGAAGCGAAACTAGTCGGGTATTCTTCCGGTTAGGCTGCGTGATGTTTGTGACGTCACGTAGATAACAGGAAAATTAGGCGGAATTGTCACTAGATATATAATTTTATGCTTTTTTGAGTGTTTTATTTAAATATTTTTTAATATTTTTTAGGATACTTTTAAAAGTATTTGTTATTATTAAATATTAAGCTACCTGTTCGAAATTTTTTTCGAGCTCAACCACTTGGCTACCTAGATATAATGAGATGTGAATATTTTGCTATTATTCATTTTTATCTTCAAACAAAGAATATATCACATCGACGCCGCGAAAATGAAAAAAAATAATTAATACATATTACTACATATATGAGTTTTTTTTTTTTTATGATTGATAGGTTATCCTTTGACCACTATCTCACCTGATGGTAAGTGATGATGTGGTCGAAGTTGTTGTTCAGGCTAACCTAGAATTACTGGCTCTCAAGGACAGCTGCCGGAACACACCGTTAGGTGCTTGGCGACAGATTTTCAACTTGAGGGTGGTAGCTAGCCAGGCGGGCATTCGCAAAGTGCCCTACCACCATGCGAAAGTACCGGAACCTCTGTTGGCTTTTATTACAGTAAAAATACCAAATTTTTCAAATGTATCAATTGTAATTATAGAGATATAACTATTTAATTTCCACGCAATTAAAGTAAAAAGCATAGTATGCAATTTTTTGGCAATTTTTTCCCCCAATAGTCTTACTATGTCATATTTCTTTTTACGAGTTTTCTTCATGGTACATTCACTGATTGATGGAATTTGGTACAACCTCTATCGAAACTATATAAAAATGGAATGACATAGTGCGAACTTCACCGTGCCTGCTTATCTCAATTGTTTGTTAACTTTTAGTTTAATTAAAATTGTCAAATTATATCATTGAAATAAATCTTATTTTGAATATTTTTGGAATTGTCGCTGGTATGATGTTATTCTTGCTTTTATCTAGCTAATTCATTTAAACATCCATATTACTTTGTCATCCCATGTTTAAATGCCCTATTAAAACACAAGCATGTGCATTTAGCTACTACTAGTTGGTATTTAAGCAATGTTGAGTCCGTAGGTACGTACATCTTTAAATGGTCTATGTCAAATGTTTCAGACATCACTTTGGGCGCCCGAGATACAGGCACAGCCTAGTTTGGGGCCCACGGGTACATATCTAAGTTTTATCAGGACTAGTAATTAAACAACTTTAGGCCTAATTTCACCATACCATGTTTGTTTACGCTAAATCAGGCATTAGCTAATGGGTCTTTAGAAATAACAGAGCTGTTAAATCAGTCTACGTTCTATGAAGTTAACTGAATTAATCATCCATTAACAGTTGGTGGGACACTCGGTTCAGTTAACAGTCCGTTAAAAGGATTAACAAGGCGTCAAATAAATAACAGAGTATGGTGAAACTAGGCCTTAAACGGTTTAAATCGCGTATATTTTTCATTATTTTATCCCGACGTTTCAAACACTTTGCAGTGATCGTGGTCACGGGGTGACTGCAAAGTGTTTGAAACGTCGGGATAAAATAATGAAAAATATACGCGATTTAAACCGTTTGAAGTTGTTTAATTACTATGTGTAACAATCGCGAAAACCTAAGACAACATTTTATCAGGACTATTTAACATAAATATTAAAAAATACTTTTAACTAACATAGATATTAAATTAAATTAAACACAACTATGTACAAAGATTCATTATATGTTAATAGTTTTATGATTAACTAGCTTTCTGGGCGCGGCTCCACCCGCGCGTATGTCGGTTATCGCGCGAAAACATTAACCTCTTTTTGCGCAGTCAGATAAAAACTATCCTATGTTTTTTCCCGGGTCTCAAACTATCTCCATACCAAATTTCATTCAAATCGGTCCAGTAGTTTTGGCGTGAAAGCGTAACAGACAGACAGACAGGCAGACAGAGTTACTTTCGCATTTATAATATTATAGTACTGATAAAGTTATTATTATTACTTATATAGACGCGGATTAAGTAACATTCAGTGAGCTAAAAGTTTTCTGCACTAAACATTTATGAATATGATTTCCGCTCAGTACGCTACAGTGCTTGTAATCATATTTAGAAATATAAAAGGGTAGTGACATCATTCCGAGAGTTGTTTAAAAAGCACTTCTTTTGATCAGATGCAGTCTGTAGTGTGTTTTTTTTTAACAAACGAGTACTGAAAATATTAATGCGTTGCTATTGGCCCATGTAAACAACATAAAGTTCGTTCCACACAAACTCTGTCGTTACATGTAGGTACATTCAGTTAAGTCTTCGACTACCTGCGCGTCAAAAAATAATGCTTGTAACGAATCAATACTAAAGTTGCAACTTTTGAATTAGGGTAAGCAAAATAAATATCGTTTTGAAAAAATGTTTGTTGTCGCCATCGTCTTGCCAGAGATAAACGGCATCACTACCGCCGTCTATCTGGCACTTTGGGACTTATAGACACTTATGATTTGATTAGAAACTACCACTGTAGCGTCAACGACTTGCTTCCGATAGTCTTTCTCTATGACAAGAGATTTACGTAATATCCGCCCAGAAAATGAGTCGGTGATACTGAGAGTGCAGCTCACTTTTGACTTGGCGTTCAGTGAGAACAGACGTTTGGCTATATTATATAAAGTTAACGAATAAGTATGTGTATTTGTGAAATCTATCATTTAAGTTGTGGTGTATACAAGTGTTCAGTGTGGGTTTATTTAAGAGAAGATAACATGTTGTATCTAAGTCATCAAATCGTCTCGTCATACGTTTGCCGACGTATCACTGTGATACCACCCAATTGAACTCGTTTGGTCTCAAGTGAAGGGCTATGGCAGGAAATAACAAAAGTTATAAAATGTATGAAGCCTGAACTCTTTTGTTACTAGGAGTAGCTAAAGTGGATAGATAAAAATGTTGGCATGTCTCAAACATTTGATAACCAATATAGAAACAAAAATGCACGGAGTCAACAATCATGTACAAAATATGTTAGAGCAATTTATTATTGACGTATCTGCAGAAAGTCATCAGAAGGATGACGATAATTTAAGATTACAAGATTGTAGCAGTATTATTTGATTTATATGTTCTAATGTATAATATATATATATATATATATATATACTATTACAATACTGTTTTATATCATAATCGCGAACAGAAAATTATGTTAAGAATATACTAAGTACGCAAATTTAAATCATAAAATAATAACGTAATTTTTTTCTACAGTACATTTTAGAAGCATTCAATATGAACGGGCCTCGTTTGTTAAAAAAACAGACTATAGTAGTCTGGTTGATGACCTCGCACCGTCCCTTATGACGCTTAAGGGTATATTTTAGACGAACGCCCCCATACAAAACGCAGCTCCAATCTCATTTTAATAATAGCGAATAAAACTCAATGATTTTTTACCTACGTAATCACTACCCTAATATCTAGGTTTGTGGTGCAGCAGATTTTCATTACATTATACAGTTTTGAAATTACACTAGCTCAAAAGAAAGACCCAACTTTAAGCATCTATTTCAAGAAAAATAAGCATGTTTTTAATATTTCTATTGCACCACAAACATGGGGTATATAATGAACTTTCTATAATGGGAAGTTATTTATATATGTGTACTATACTTTTTAAATAAATCTGGAACTACGAATAACTGGCTCAAACTCCTAAAAACGAGTGCTATATACTAAACGCTATATAATAAAAAAAAAAAAAAATCCAAAAGAAAAAGGGTTTAAGGCAGAAACGATAGGTCTAATAATACACTATATTTACATGCGAGTTTTTTTTAATAACAAGTTGAGTGTATATTAATGTTCACGCTTTGGCTGGCGGGTATATGTCCTTAAGGTAATATAATCAGAGCACAAAATTCGCTGCAATCGAGCCATCCTCGATAGCTCAGTGGTTAAGGCAATGAGTGTAGCATCAGTGACGCATATTTTATAACCAATCGGATGTAAACTTTCGTACTCTAATAATGTGTAGATGTAATATAACCTGTCCCTGATCTCCTTGGTCCTCCTCCCCTTGTTGGCTTTGTTGGCCTCCCTGGTCTCCTTGGTGGTGTGCCTCGCGGACACACTCAGGTGCTTCCTGTATGCCTCTTGGGACGCGAAGCGGACGTCGCACTGCTCGCAGAATGGACCGTCTTCTGGTACCTGGATATACGACAACACTACTCAATATTTTACAAATTATTGGAGTACAAAATTTTATGCCCAAGGCGGGAATCGAACCCGCGTCCTCCGATATCGCGTCGGATGCCTGAACCTCATCGGCCTCCTGGGCACGCTATTTCTATAGGTAAACCATTTATCTTAGTCCTCGCCTGCGCACAGAGGCGAGGGGTATGACGACAAAGGGGGTGCGGGCGGTGGGTGCGGTGTATCACACTAAGCGCTCCCGCCGCCCGCACCTCTCAGTCCCCTTTGTCGTCCCTCTGTACCGCGCAGGCGAGGACTAAGATAAACGGTTTACCTATTGCTGAAATTTCGTGCTCCAATTGCATTACTTTAACCGTCATAGAGGACGGTACGTGGTCATCAACCAGCTACTAGACTTCATCTGATCGAAATAAGTGTGTTTTCAAACATTTAACTCTCGGTATGATGTCGCTACCCTTCTATATATCTAAATATGATTACAAAAACTATCGCGTGCTAAGCGAAAATCGTATTGTACAAATTAATAGAGTACAAAATTGTATGCCCAAGGCGATATAAAAAACAATTACAATTAATTACTCCGATGTAAAAAATACTACTCAATACTTAAGGCCCTTTTTTAGTCAATCAGTAGGTAAATTTAGCGTCCGAGAGTTGCGGGCTATTGACACTACGCAGCGCTGCGCTCTAGTCGCACAGCGCGCGTCAGGACTCACGTCGCTCGCTCGATGTCCCCAGCCGCACGCTATTACCGTCACAGTGTAACTTAAAAAGCTGATCAACTGTAGGTATCGTAGCTACTAAATCCAGAACTGCATCTAAATAATTATTATGTTCTGGTGAAAGTTTTATTCGCTTATAGAATAAAAATATTCGTTTCACACTAAGTACCTATTTTTATTAGATTTTGTTCGGATACATTGTTTTTAGGGTTCCGAGCCCAAAACGCAAAACGGAGCCGTATTTATGAGTGCCCGAGTTCTGCCTGTATGTCCGTCCGTAAGTCATTGGTCTTTAGCTCGTAAATGGAATGAGTAACAAACCTGAAATTTTGATATATTGTGTAGAACGTTAACCGAAACAAAAGATGAATAATACACTAGACTTTATTTATTTTATTATTTTTGTTACCAATATGAGTAAGGTAGCTGAAAAAATGCATACTGGTATGTGGTCGCCCGTAGAGTATATGTATAGTTGGTATAAAATAACTTGGCAAAATTTGAAAATAGAGTATTTTAGATGAGCATGGTACCGACTTTAACAAGTTATTGCATACTTTTCAATGATTAGTGTACCTACCTATGTTTTTCTGGACGGGTTTATTCCTGGAATTAATTTTTCAACGTAATCCAAGTGAGGAAAGTTACTCCGATTTGGATGAAATTCAAAATCTAGGTTGTTCTGGACGTCTTTATTCCGAATTTGGAATTTATTTTTTGATGTCATCTGCCAAGTGAAGAAAGTTACTCCGATTTGGCTGAAAATTGATATCTAGGTTGTTGTATACGTTATTATTCCAAATTCGGAATTTGTATAACGATAACGTCTGCCAAGTGACAAAAGTTACTTCTATTTAGCTGAAAATGAAAATCTAGGTTGTTCTGGACGTTCTTATTCTGAATTTGGAATTGATTTTTCGTAGTCGTCTGCCAAGTGAAGAAAGTTACTCTGATTTGGCTGAAAGTCGACAACTAGGTTGTGCTGGGTGTCATTATTCCCAATTTTATTTTTGCAATGTCGGCTGCCAAGTGAAGAAAAATACATCTGATTTGGCTGAAAATCGATATCTAGGTTTTTCTGGACGTCTGTATTTCAAATTTGAAATTTATTTTTCGAAGTCGTCTACCAAATAAAGAGAGTTAGTCCGATTTGGCTGAATATCGATATCTTGGTTAAAATTCAGAATAAAAACGCCCAAAGCAACCTAGGTATCGATATTCAGCCATATTGGAATAAATTTTTTACTTGGCAGACGTCATTAAAAAATAAATTCCAAATTTAGAATAATGACGTCCAGAGCAACCTAGATTTTGAATTTCAGTCACATCGGAGGACCCTTTTTACTTGGCAGATGACATCGAATAATAAATAACAAATTCAGAATAAGAACGACTAGAACCACCCAGATACCGATTGGTAGCTAAATCGATGTATCTTTCTTCACTTTGCAGACGTCATCGACGAATAAATTCCAAGTTTGGAGTAAGGACGTCCAGAAAAACCTAGGTATCAATTTTCAGCCAAATCGGAGTAAATTTTTTCACTTGGCAGATGATATTGAAACAATAAGTCCATATTGGGAATAATGATGCCTAGCACAACCTTGATACCAATTTTCAGCCAAATCGGAGTAACATTCTTCACTTGGCAGGCGTCATCGAAAAATGAATTCCAAATTTGGCATAATGACTTCCAGAAAAACCTAAGTATCAATTTTCAGCCAAATCAGAGTAACTTTCTTCACTTGGCAGGCGTCATCGAAATATTAATTCCAAATTTAGAATACAGACGTCCAGAAAAACCTAGATATCGATTTTCAGCCAAATCGGAGTAACTTTATTCACTTGACAGACGTCATCGAAAAATGAATTTCCAATTTGGCATAAGGACTTCCAGAAAAACCTAGGTATCATATTTCAGCCAAATCGGAGTTACTTTATTCAGTGGGCAGATGATATCGAAACAAGTATTGACTGCAAGTTATTTATTTTCGCTAAGCGATTTATCGTTACATTGAAATTAAAACTGCAATGTAATATATATTTATGAAATCGTTTTATAAAGGTCTTCATTCTGATACCCCACTCGATGGGTTTGGAAGAAAAATTTTTTTTTACCTCACAATATTGGGTCTAAAATCCGCCAGTTTGTTTTTCATTTTTTTTTATTTGCCTAGTGTCACTTGGGTTATCAAGAGGAATCTAACGATATCTCTTACATAAAAATCGGTCAAGCCGTTTAGAAGTTATGGTGGAATAAAGAAACTCACAAACATACATACATGAACCCTGAAAACATAACTCTCCTTTTTTAGGCAGTCGTGTAAAAATAAGTCCATTTTGGGAATCATGACGCCCAGCACAACCTTGATATCAATTTTCAGCCAAATCAGAGTAACTTTATTCACAAAATTTCTGGTTATCAAGGACAAGGACACATAGCGGTACACACTGATAAGTGCTTGGCGACAGATTTTCAACTTGAGCGTGGTAGATAGCCAGGCACTCATTCGCAAGATGCCTTGCCACAATGCAAAATTAATGGTTCTTAAGGACACATAGCGGTACACACTGAAAAGTGCTTGGCGACAGATTTTCTTCTCGAGGGTGGTAGCTAGCCAGGCGCGTATTCGCAAAATGCCCTACTACCATGCAAAATTAATGGTCCTCAAGGACACATAGCGGTACACACCGATAAGTGCTTGGGGACAGATTTTCTTCTCGAGGGTGATATCTAACCAGGCCAAGTTTTATAATATATATTACAGTAGGATATTTTGATTGAAATAATATTTCATATTACGAAAATACCCAAACTTATCGGTAGTTGCATCGGTTAATTTTATTATGTGGGTAGCCAAGCGGTAGCCTTTATCAAGCGGCCTTCTAATGCTCTCGTGATCTCCCGATTCAGACAGCTATAATCTGTTTCCAAAACCATACTATACTTTTTTACTATGGCGCGTGAAAACAATGCCATCGAGAAAGTTTTTTTTTTATTTAGGGAGAACATACATGTTGACTGCCGCTGTGGGCTGTTCAACTCCATCGTTATTTGCATTTCTAATTAATTTTTTAACTTATTTCTAGCACGTAATTGACCGGCAGAATTTTGTTGGAGAAAACGACACGCGTCCTACCTCGATGACGCCTAGGCGGGCACTAAACGGAGTGCGTGAGAGCTTGAATCGTTAGATTTGTAGTTTTTTTTTTCTTGTTAAAAAACTATAGCTGAATTAGAAAATGTGGCTTCATACGTTACTAATAAATAGCAAGCTCTATCTATTGGTATAATTTCCACATGGTTTGATGATAGTATCTTTTAGTTCTAGTCATTTAAAAACCGAAATGGTGTCATGTTTGATAATTTTTTTTATCGAAGAAATTGTTCATAATCACGTTTTCGGCTTCATACGTTCCTGGAGAGTATGTTCAACTTTATGTAAATGATTTTATTTAATATAAATTTTCAGTGCTATTTGAGTTACAGATTTAAAAAAATGTTTAAAATAACTACAACAGGCCCTTAATTGTTTTCTGTAGTATAGACAAGGATGGTCAAAATAAGTAACGTTCATTACAGACCCTGTTGGGCGCACAATTAGGAGAAAGGAGGGTTCTTAATACTATTATAATCGATCGAGGTCATTTAAAATAAAACTCCAGCAATATCCACTGAGCTCAACTATAATCCATGTACCAATACGTCTTCACTGCACAAGAGATAAATCTGGACTGCTATGTTCCCAAGTAAAATTTACTTTTGCGACTCCCGCCGAAATGTGAAGTCAGTTTATCTACTAGAATAAATCGGGAAATCGACTCGAGTCAATTGACGACCACTTAAACATCAATGATGCACCTTGGAAGCCAAATGAATTTGGGTCCGTTTCGGAATGTCCTAATGAAGTTTCGGGTTGCTATGGAACACATAAAATAACTGAATAATAAAAATGACAGTTAATAGGTGTCGCTCCATCCCAATAAGAAGGTTATAAAGAAAGATAGGAAAAATTTGAGTTATGGACTCATTGTCATGTTAGCTCAATTAGATTAGAGCATACCCTGGCTAGAGGGGTGGATGGACGCATATGACTTAAATACTTTACCTCTCGTAAATTTATTATTTTGAAAGAAGTTAATGTCATGTCAATAATAATACTGATGAACTAATGTATGATAATAACGGGACTATATTACTATTTGAGATTTGACGATTGTATTTTTTTTTGTTCGCAGTTAAAAAAGCAAAGGAGCGCTAGCAGGGTAGGAATGGATTTTCATACAACATTCCTGTCCTGCTAAAGAGGACAGAAATGAAATTCCATATAACTTTTCCCGCCTCACATTTATATGGGAGAAATGACAAACTTTATAACACGTTTTTGAACGAGCAATGAGACACTTTCTGAGTGGGTGTGGTATAAAATAACTTACCGTGCCGCTGTCTGCCCTGTGCTTGAGTTTCTTATGTAGCTGTATGCCCTTAGCGCTGACGAAGGAGTATCCACAAAGAGAACACACGAAGTCTGAAGGGTGCTTGATGCGGACGTGGCCCATGTACGTCGTGAATTTTCTGGAATAAACAAACTAATTATAAAACACTGTTTAAAAAAAACCCCGGCCAAGTGCGAGTCGGACTCACGCACCGAGGGTTCCGTACAATCCTGTAGGTATATAAGTACAAGTTATGGTATTTTTGTAGGTAATTGAAATCCATAACATTTGAAAATTACAGTAGAGCCTCGACAATCCGAACTACAAAAAATCAACCCCTGTTCGGACTCACGGAGCGTTCGGATTGAAAAAAAAAAATTTATTTACAGCATTATATGGAAAAGTTAGACACAATGGTTGGCTTATAAATAACTAGCTTTCCTTTTTTTGTAGTATGTCGGTTATCGCGCAAAAACATTAACTTTTTTTGCGCAGTTGGATAAAAACTATCCTATGTTTTTTCCCGGGTCTCAAACTATTTCCATACCAAATTTTATTCAAATCGGTCCAGTAGTTTTGGCGTGAAAGCGTAACAGACAGACAGACAGAGTTATTTTCGCATTTATAATATTAGTACTGATTAAACATATGTCCCAAATAATGCCGAGATGGTTAATATATTTGTCAGCTGCTTATGACCTTCACACTAGGCAAGCCTGTATCGTGAAGATCTTTGACGATTATAGTATGTAAGTTCAAATTTTCTTGTTTGTTTTGGTTCAAACCGGTGATTGTAGATTTTCCGATACCACACTTTTAAGAAAGTGAAGTTGCAGATACTCCATTTTTTAAACTACACAGTTTAAAATATGGAGTATCTGCAACTATGGCACACTTTTGTCAAAGTTTTATGTTTGCTTTTCGGTGTTGGAACCATGTTTATAACCTAAAACAACACGTGGCGCGAATGCAGCACAGAGTAGCGTTTACTCGCGTGTACACGTTAACAGGCAGTGCTTATAAATGCAAAAAACATCACATCGTGGAGCCGCGAGCGGGGAGCGGGTAATGCGGGCGGGGTAATTTGGCAGTTCGGATTATAGCGACGTTCGGATTACCCTGACTTTTTTTTTTTTTTTTTTTGGTGATAGGTAAGCCTTTGACCGCAATCTCACGTGATGGTAAGTGATGATGTGGTCGAAGGTGTTAACAGGCTTAACCTAGAATGACTGGCTCTCAAGGACAGCTGCCGGAACACACCGTTAGGTGCTTGGCGACAGATTTTCAACTTGAGGGTGGTCGCTAGCCAGGCGGGCATTCGCAAAAATGCCCTTCCACCATGCGGTGAAGCTCAAGCCCGTGGCGGGATTCGAACCATGGACCTGCTGCGCGGCAGTCCATAGCCAAAGCCACTGAGCTATCACTGCTTCAAAAATGAGGCAGACGCGCCGTCGACTATCGAGGCTCTACTGTATTAAAAATATTTTCATTATATGATGTAACTAAAAATGTATGCTTTTAGCTATTTTTCCTATATATATCCTATAAGAAGTTGCTTAGTACCAAGTTTTTTCTGAGTTCACGGGGAGTACCCTGTAGGTTTCAATTCCCTAGCGAGTGTCGAAAAATTGCGACATAAACGGCTGTATATTTTGATTGCGTTGGCTCATAAGTTTGATTTTTCACTGCTCCCAAGGACAGTAGATCTGAGTATTTGATATGTAGTTTATCAGTACTAATATTATAAATGCGAAAGTAACTCTGTCTGTCTGTCTGTCTGTTACGCTTTCACGCCAATACTACTGGACCGATTTGAATGAAATTTGGTATGGAAATAGTTTGAGACCCGGGAAAAAAACATAGGATAGTTTTTATCCAACTGCGCAAAAAGAGGTTGATGATTTTGCGCGATAACCGACATGCACGCGGGCGGAGCCGCGCCCGGAAAGCTAGTTAAAAATAAATATATAAGTCAATACTCACACAAACTCCTCTGGACAATGCGGGCAGCGGTACCGCGTCCCTTTGTGCCAACGCTCGTGAAGTCGCGCCGTCTGTCTGTCAATAATATAACATAATAAACAACTTGGATACTAAGGTCTGTAATAAACCTGCGATGATTACGATGTAACGATAGCCTAGCGGTTGCGACTGAAGAGAATGCTCGCCAGGCTAGCTACCACCATCAAGTAGAAAATCTGTCGCCAAGAATTTAACAATGTGCCCCGGAAGAAGTCCTTGAGAGCTAGTAAAATTTGAGGCACATGAGACTCAACAACTGTTTGTCTCAGGATGACGGGCGCAGTGCAGTACGTCACTTGTGACTAAATGCCCCTGAAGTTACCGCTTAACATCAGGTGGGCTTCGTGCTGATTCCGTCATAAGACCACAATGAAGAAAAAAATATATTATGTATATTAGCTGTGTTAAATTCTTATCATACAATCATTCGCTTTGTATCGATTGGAGTCGATATCGTGATGATCGAAGATGTTGTTCAAGCTAGCGTAGAAATACTGGCTCTCAAGGACAGCTGCCGGAACACACCGTTAGGTGCTTGGCGACAGATTTTCTATTTGAGGGTGGAGCTAACCAGGCGAGCATTCGCAAATGCCTTACTATCATTCAATAACGACAACCATTCTAAGACGATAACCGACACGCGACGGCTTAACGTGCCCTCCGAAGCACGTGCACGCTCAGTAGTAATGTCACCAGCGGGCACCCATCCAACTCATGACCGCGGCGGACGTTGCTTAATTTAGCAGATCCGTTAATAACGGCTAAGCAAACTATGCTTTCGTTGTACTTTTTTAACCAACTTCCAAAAAAGGAGGAGGTTCTCGATTCGACTGTATTTTTTTTAAATGTTTGTTACCTCAGATCTCTTGACTGGATGAACCGATTTTGAAAATTCTTTTTTGTTTGAAAGCTGATGCTTGTCGTTTGGTCCCAATAACTGAAAAATATGTACCTATCTTGATGATATAGTCGTTAACAATGAATGATAATCGATCCCGTAAGCAGCAAGGGTCACTAAAGATTGTAAATATTTTTTTTTTACCTAAAATGAAACCGAATTCAACACCCAAAAGTGTGAAATAACTTTACCATGATAGTTCAAAAGTACCTATTATCACAAAATTGTGCGCATGGTACCGACTTCGACAAGTTATTTCACACTTTTGGGTGTTGAAGTCGGTTCCATTTTATGTTAAAAACTTTTCGTAAAATGTATTTTTTTTTTGGTTATTGTGACGGAACAAGCTCGAGGCCCACCTGATGTTAAGCGGTCTAACCTCTGCCTATAACAGGTGCATTTCGTCACAAGTCACGAATTGCACTGCGCCCGTCACTTTGAGACAGTTATAAGTCTCATGTGCCTGTAATTTCACTGGCTCTCAAGGACTGCTGCCGGAACACACCGTTAGGTGCTTGGCGACAGATTTTCTACTAGAGGGTGGTCGCTAGCCAGGCGGGCATTCGCAAAAAGCCCTTCCACCATGCGGTGAAGCTCAAGCCCGCGGCGGGATTCGAACCATGGACCTGCTGCGCGGCAGTCCATAGTCAATGCCACTGAGCCATCACTGCTTCAAAAACCTGTGTGAGCCATCACTGCTACAAAAGTATACCTGTGTGTAGTGACGTAGGGGCACTGGTTGCAACTGAACCGCTGCGTGTGATGCGCCGTTATGTGCTTGCGGAGAGCGTGGGAGTGCTTGAAGTGCGTGCGGCAGATCTCGCACTTGTGCTCGCCGCATTCCTACATAAAAACTAACAATATATCTTTTCTCTTTATCATTCAACATTGCACATACGGACAATATTCTAAAAATATTTAGATACTATATAAACTATTAATTTTAACTACTAATATACTATAAGTTTACAACGCATTCGTGTATGCATAGAAACGACACATACCTTTCTTTAAAAAATTGTCGATAGTATAAAAACTCTCCTCAACCAACTGCTTTTTTAAATCTCTACAACACCTGTTGAAAGGATTTTAATTGCATATGACTTGATAACGAATTATAGATAATGTGGTGCCATGTAAAGACAATATGGTCAATATGCTAGCCCCAAGTTTTATCGGAAGGTTCGAGACATGTTACTCCTAATAAATTTCGCCATCTCATAGATATAAATGCAAAGAACTCCTAGCAGTTTCTTTGCCTTGCAAACTTGTTTACATGATTTAGTCTACTGCATGCCATACAAAGCTCTAACACAGTTTTTTGAGCTATGTAAACTCCGAAAATGTCGGTAGCAATATTATACCATAGTGGATTCCAGAAAGTACATGTTCGGTAAACAAAGGTAAGCTATGCGGTCGGGTTGAACCCTATCTCTAGGCGGATAGTGTTCATGATCGCGAGGACGCGATCTGTTGTTCATTTGGGCGGCATCGCCACCGCCAGCATTTTTTATTTCAGAAGCAGCAGAGCTCAAGCGCTGCGTTCGACTCCCATATTTCGATATTTCGTAATAAGAGCACGCGGCGTGCGTACATGTGGGATTTTTAAAAAGCGGTCGGTTTTGTGTGTTATCGTGTTTAATTACTGGACTTTGATTTCGGTGCGGACACCGTTATTTTGGGCACCGGGCGTTCATAGTGAGTAGGGGAGTAACTAATTCCTGTCTGCGGGCCACTACGTCATCATCGGACTCGAGGAAGGTTAACACAAAATTAATTCCTTACTGACAGTAATTGATCAAGTAGCTACCCGAAGGTGTTTTGCAGTAAGTCCCCTTCGACGGAGCGACTAGCGAATCGTTAAGGGGTAAGTTATATATATCAGCTTGTGTCTTCCTGTGACGTTCTAGGAACCCAGTCGAAGACGCCACGACTTTGTGGTAAAGTGTGGGACTATGGCGATAGAAAAGGCCCACCGCCCACACAGTACATATATGTGATACACCATCAGAACAGAGGTTTAAGGAGATGATAATGTAGTTGAAGATGTTGTTCAGACTAACCTAGAATTACTGGCTCACAAAGACTACCAGAACATACCGTTAGGTTAGGTTAGGCAACAGATATTCAGAATTTTTTTTAATGCTACAGCATCTTCACTTACCTCAGTATGCCTTGTCATGTGTCCGTTGTATGCATCTTGGTCCAAAAATCCCTTGAAGCACTCCGTGCACTTAAAAACAGAGTGTTTATAGTTATCACTTTCTTGTCGCTTCTGTATCTCTGCAATTTGTTCTTCAAAAGTTAAATCGGTCACAGTGAATAGTGTTTCGTTCAAATCTTGGTTCAAGAATGGTTTTCTACGTCTGTCTATCTTGGGCTCCGTTGGTTTCTTGTCCACTTTCTTACGTACCTTCTTCACTGTTTCCTTTTTCTCTTTCTGTTTCTTCTTTCTTCTTCTTGTCACTTCTAGAGGTAAGCTGTCATCTGATTCAATGTTCTTATCTGATGTGTATGTTGTATCGTTCACATCATCTGCATTGTCGAAGTCATCAAAGTCTTTTATATCATCTGCGAATATATTTTCATTTGATTTTTCTTCAACAAACATGTTGTCATTTGTTTTTTCTTCAACAAACATGTTGTCATTTGTTTTTTCATCAGCAAACATGTTGTCATCCGTTTTTTCATCAACAAATATATTTTCATCTACTTTTTCATCTGTGAATGCATTTTTTTCAGTTTTTATGTCTATTTGTAAGTTTTCTTGTGTAGTTTTGTTTGGTTCTGATTCCAAGTGTTCTATTTCTAAGTTGTAGTGGTCTGGGATGCACGGAGCAGGTCTAAGAGATGACGTTAACTGATGACTGTCTCTGTTTATTGTTTTCAATGTTTCTGTTGTCAACTGAAATTTAAAACACAAGCAAATATGTTGAGATACATGGTATTAAACGTTAAATAAGGCAGTAAATGCACACTTTCCTAATGTCAACATTGGCTACGAAACGGAAGCCAACCATTTTGATTTTATATACCAATAGAGTACTCGGGTCTGCAATGTGGTTGTACGTTCTGTTCGCTCGCTTGCTGTTTTGTTACTATTACTACACTGATTTATTGTGATACCCAAATATGTTAACAAAATATATAAAAAAATAGGCTGGGTGTAGCGCTCAACCAGTGATCGAGTCAGTGAAGCAAGATTAAGAGCTCATTCTTAGCTGATATTTTCTTCTGCCAGGCACCAACCAGTGAAGATAGAGCTGGTATTATTGAATGTATCTCAAGTTGACATAGATTTTTTTATAGTTTTGACGTTTAAATGTATGGAACATCTGTCAAAAACTGAATCTTATGATTTCAACTGTATCAGCTGGACTGTCCACTGCTGAACACAGTCTCCTCCACTATGAGAGGTGTGCCATAATCCCCACGCTTGGCAGGCGTCTTTGGGAACGCAGTTATGAGATATCAGATCCTGAAAAAGCACTTCTGCCCACCTTCTGGTGTATTAACCTTAGTCGCCTCTTATGACGTCCACGGATAGAGATGGGGTGACATTATAGCCCAGCACTGTTAGTTGTTTATTGTGAACAGAAACAACTTTAAAATCAATTACATCTACCACACAGATTATAATTAACATACAAATATAAAACAAATCAAAAATCAATACAGTACAATTAGCAAACAAATTAGTACAAAAAAATATGACACATAAAAAGATCATATCAGTGAATAAAAATAAATGTCAAATTACAATAATGTCCCTTAAGTAAAAGATCTATGTAATATTATCTTCATATCAATACAAAGGCACCCCAGAGAAGGGATTTTTATTATTATAGATAAATAGAAAACACTATTTGCATAGGGTCAAGTGGGGCAAATGCAAGGGCCATAACTAAAATAATGTTTTTAATTTTGTACCATTTATTACCGTTTAGTAGTGAAGATTTCACATTTAGAGTACATAATAAGCATATATGACGCGATCATTTTATGTGGTGAGACAACCATGGAAATAATTTATCAGAAAGTTTAGAAGATTTTTTAAAGTCCTAATTCATTATTGCATTTGCCCGGTGTAGAGGGGCAAATGTGATAATTAAATAGCATTTCCTAACAGAATGCATATCGTAACAATTGGGGTAATAGTAATAAACAGAAAAAAATAATTATTCTTTAGTTTTTAATTCAAAGAGATCAGACTTCTTGAGTTATAAACTTACAGCTTTTTTTTCTCACGTATTTGAGCGATTCTGGTTGTCTGTGACAGACTGTGTCGATTTTTTAAATTAATTATATGTATTGACTCACTAACTCCAATATCACTTTTCGGCTCATATAATAGTCCATTATCACAATTGCCCCAAATCACTAAAAAAAACGGGGCAAATGTGATAGCGACCACGTGGTGCAAAAGTCATAAGATCTGCTAGAAATATGCTATTGAATGACTTTCTAATATGTACCAAATTCGTCACAGTATTGCAAAAAACTTACTTCACAATTCAGAATAAAACTCGATTGAAATATAGGTTATAAATTTGTGTTCCACGTTATTTCATGGCCGCTCGAGAAGTGGTTGGTCTAAGAAGTGTTCATGTCATAGCATAGATGGCAGAACTGAATTTTTTGTACGATAGTCTGGAATAGAGCGCTACTGCATTTGCCCCGCTATTGCATTTCCCCGATTTGACCCTACTTAAAAACAATATAACACTGAATTTTTTTACTATTTTTATTTTTGCAATAACGCATGCTCTGCGGATAACATTACACAATTACAAAATAACGAGAAGAAAAATTATAGACATGTGCGGGAATCGAACCCGTATAGCCGGGGCATGCTCATCAGGTGAATTAGTAAATAAAAATATTACGTAATCAAATGCTTCAATCGCAGTGTAAGTAACAGTAAAAACGTACCACATTTTGTTTATTTAGTATTTCCAACATGAGCGAGTGCGCTTTCAAACTTTTATTTCTGAAATTGTCAGCGTTAATCAACCTCCTTGCGCATTCCGAGCACAGCCTCTGAGGCAGACGGTCGTCTTCGTTGACCTGAAAACAATAAACTTATTATTATTTATTACTGCTGCGCCCCGCGGTTACATCCGCGTTGTGATGGATGATGATGATAAAAAGTATAATTTGTGTTATAAATGTTATAATCCAGCGCCTCATCCTATCTCCATACCAAATTTCATCAAAATTGGTCCAGCCCTTTGAGCGTGACGAAGTATACAAACATACTCACAAACGTTCGCCTTTATAATATTGGTTTAATGAAGATCACCTACCAAATATGCATACCCGCTAGCCAAAGTGTGAACTTTCATATAAACTCAACTTGTTATTTAAAAAAACTCGCATGTAAATATAGTGTATTATTAGACCTATCGTTTCTGGCATAAATCCTTTTTCTTTTGGACTATGATTTTTTTTTTTATTATATAGCTTTTAGTATATATGTAGCACTAGTTTTTAGGAGTTTGAGCTAGTTATTCGTAGCTCCAGATTTATTTAAAAAGTATAGTACACATGCATAAATAACTTCCCATTATAGAAAGTTCATTATATTCCCCATGTTTGTGGTGCAATACAAATATTAATAACATGCTTATTTTTCTTGAAAGAGATGCTTAAATTTGGGTCTTTCTTTTATCTAAAATTACGAGTTTTTGAGCCAGTGTAATTTCAATAATGTATAATTTTATGAAATCTGATGCACCACAAACCTAGATATTAGGGTAGTGATTACGTAGGTGAAAAATCATTGAGTTTTATTCGATATTATTAAAATGAGATTGGAGCTGCGTTTTGTATGGGGGCGTTCGTCTAAAATATACCCTTAAACATTGATTATCAATTTTCATAAGTAAGTAAATAATCATTTATTTAAAAGATACAACGTACATACAGTTAAAGGATTACAAATACAATTTCAGAATATTTAATGCGTTACAAACTATATGGTAAAATTATTACAATATTTATAATTACAATATTTGTTTAAATTACGTAGGCGACAGGCGATAGCTTGGCAGAGGCGGAGTTGTCGACGAATTTTTGTCGTTTAAATAAGACAGTTTAAATAAGACTTATCGTTGGCAGGCGCTGCTCCGGAGCAGGTCGGCCGCCACACGCACCACGCTGCATCGCTCCGAAAACACCCAGGTGGCTGCTGTACGAGAGTGGTGCTAGCCCATTGCACAAAACGTGGCAAGAGTATCACACTCCCATCACTTATTTTATTATTATTATTTGTTAAATTATTATTACTCGTATTATTTCTAAATCAAAAATGTTCTTCAGATGCAACTTATTTACAATTAAAACAATTTACAAGAAACCAATTACAATAGTCGAGTAATTACAGTGCAAATAGATTTCACTACTATATTATAGCATAATAAAATATATTTTTTTTTTATGCATGGTAGGTTAGCCTTTGACCACTATCTCACCTGATGGTAAGTGATGATGTGGTCGAGGATGTTGTTCAGGCTAACCTAGAGTTACTGGCTCTCAAGGACAGCTGCCGGAACACACCGTTAGGTGCTTGGCGACAGGTTTTCAACTTGAGGGTGGTAGCTAGCCAGGCGGACATTCGCAAAGTGCCCTATCACCATGCTCTAACGACTGCTATCCTAAGACAACAACCGGGACCGACGGCTTAACGTGCCCTCCGAAGCACGGAAGCGCTCAGTAGTAATGTCACCAGCGGTCACCCATCCAAGTCATGACCGCGGCGTACGTTGCTTAACTTTGCTGATCGATTCAGAATGGCTAAGCAAACTTGGCTACGAGCGCTTCAAAAATGTTTACCACAAAAGTGTGAAATAACTTCTTGAAGTTGGTACTATGATAGTTCAAAAGTACCTATTATCACAATATTGTGCGCATGGTACCGACTTCGACAAGTTATTTCACACTTTAGAGTGTTGAAAATGTTCCATTTTGAGGTAGAAAAAAATGTTTCGCTTTTTTTAGTGACACTTGCTACTTACGTGATCAATTGTCATTCACTATCAACGACTATATCATAATTTTTTTAAATATTGTTAAGTTTGCAATGACGCCTGCTAGGCGAATTATATTACAAAATTACTAATTTACGAGAGAAAAAATTATAATCATGTGCGGGATTCGAACCCGCGTCCATCCACCTCATGTCGCTCCATCCCAATAGGATGGTTGCATGAAGAACGAGAGCAAGAATTACAGTTATGAGTCATTGTGTCATGTTAGCTCAATTGGTTAGAGCATACCCCGGCTAAAGGGGTGGATGGACGCGGGTTCGAATCCCGCACATGACTATAATTTTTTCTCTCGTAAATTTGTAATTTTGTAATGACTATATCATCAATACAAGAAAACACTTTTCATTTATTGGAGTGTAACACAAAAACGGCTTGACCGATTTTGATGTTGGTTAGTTACTCTTAAGTGTAAATTAGCTTGGTAAACAATAAAGAATTTTTGTATTGTATTTTTTTGAAGATGGCTAAAAATCAAGTCGGCATAAAAAATAATCTTTCACTTACCGACATTCCGGTAAGTCGTTCAAACGCCTGCTCCAAATTGTAAAGTCTCATCGAAAACAGTCTATGTTCCATCACTAGACACATTCTGCATGCCTGGAATCATTAAAAAAATATAAATGAAGAGCTGAGATTGTAGCGGGGCTTGCCTACTTGCTCTAAACCTATCAACTTCCTACGCAAATGTGGTACCCTAGGATCAGAGAGTTGAAATACATAGAGTAGTTATATCCGAACACCACTGATCTAAAAGCTTACTAGAATTTACCTATATACATACCTACGCACGTCTATAAGCAGTTTGTAATGACAAGGAGAGAACATTCAAATATTATGCGTCATATCTGTTGTTAGAAATAGATAAATAAGCAATTCGTATAACCACCGAACCGCCACGATTACCACGTTCCGATCACCATTATGCTGCGATCTCTTTCACTCTCTCACACCAAACGATACACATATCTCGCTCATCCATTTCATTGAGATTAGTTCCTAAGATAAAACAAAATGACGATATTTTCTATTTCAACAATAAAAGCAATAATTAAGCGTGAAATGAAACAGTTTTCTTATCTCTCACAGTGCATGTATAATTGGTGCAGAGTCTAAAGACACAAGGAAGGCATATTGTCCACAGATTATTCATAAAAAAACACGATTAGCGGCGATGTATTCACCGGAGGCTCGAAAGTGCAAGACTGGTAGTGACTTAGGTAATTACCCTGCATTCGTCTAGTAAATATGGCCTGGTGAACAACGGTGATGGTGCTTCGTGCTTCTTCAGCTCAAACCGTTCTTGTCAGAACGGCTTATATCTCTTGTTTCGTTTACCAATAACATACCGCTCTTTTCAGGGCGGTTTCATCTATTATTTCACAAGACAACATTGCTAAATATATAATTAAAACTAACGTAAGTTTGACACATTTTTAAAGATTATTTTAGCCGATTTAACTTACTCGACGTTAACTTACCTTGTTAACGTCGAGAAGGCGTTTCGACCGGTTTCGCGACCTTCAGAGTCGCTTCATCACGGAGTGCGTGCGCTCACGACTGCGCCGACCGAAACCGGTCGAGACGCCTTCTCGACGTAAACAAACCGTAAGTTAAATCGGCTAAAATAATTTTTAAAAATTGCTAAATATGTATTGTGTGCGTTTTATTTGTGATTCCTTGGTACTGGTAAGTGGTAACGTTGTAATTGGTTAGGTATGGTTGTATGTGAAGGTTTGCGGGGGCATTCGGCACCCCTCAGAGATAGGTCCTCTCGCGATGTTGATGCCCCCATCGTGTTTGGGGGGCATAACACGAGGCGGAGGGGTGTTCCTATTGACACCCCTCACCGAGGAGGGCCCGCCACTTTACAGCGGGCTGCGGCGTCGACGGGGGCTGCGGTAGAATACTAGCGGTCCCGCGCCCCCCGTCATCTGTCGAAGACGTCGGAACACCGTGGGGTTTTAGACAGTATGGGCGCCTTTAGCCGAGCCCGTCATATCCCGCCTGCTCCCCCAGGCGGGAATGCGTAACAGCATTTCCCCAAGTACCAAAAAAAACTAAAATGTTTGTATGTGAAGGTAAATACGTTAAAAACTTCTTGTCTACTTCTGTGAGAGGTATCTCCAACAGTGTCATGGTAATGTTATCTATACAGTATTTCAACTTCATATAAAAGGACGAATCGAGATTTTTTTATACTTTAAAATTTAATAATAAAGCATTTCGTACGTCTCACAAATATTTTTCGGTAGCAAATTTTCTGATTTTTTATTCAAATATAAACATGGTTTTTTAATTAAATCTACATACTAGTCAAAAAACAACACGCATTTTTAGTGAACACTTCCTGTTCATTTCACAAAAAAAAAATTTTCTTTATATAAAAAAAATGTATATTTACAATCACAAAACTAAATGGAAACACAAAGTAGGCAAATGTAATTAAAATGCTGGAGGCGGGCAGCCCTATCGCATGTTTACGTACAGCGCGGCTGTAGGCACTTATTTCTAAGACAGAGCCGAGTTTAAATACTGTATAGATAACATTACCGTACTCTAGGTTAGTCTGAACAACATCCTCAACCACATCACCACTTACCATCAGGTGAGATAGTGGTCAAAGGCTAACCTATCAGGCATAAAAAAATAAAAAAAATAAAACCGTGACAGTGTACTAAAGGTAAGCGCATCTCGCTTTGATCCACAGATCTTAACTTAATTTACAATAGTTTCAACAAATATTATTTCTTACATCCAATGACGGATTTACTTTCATTTGATTTAATAAATAGGTTATAGAATGACGAAATAGTTACCTGTATATCTAAGTTCCCATACTCGAAACTGTTAGGAAATTCCTGCAAAAAAAAATTAATAAAAATTAATTTTATTCAATATTAATAGTCTGTGTCGGCGGGAAAAACGGAAATGTAATTTTATAATTGTAGGTTATGGTGTTAACACCTTCGACCACATCATCACTTACCATCATGTGAGATTTTGTGCAAAAGAATAACATATCAGCAATAATATATAAATAATTTTTTTTATTGTTAATTTTTATTGGATAATACCCTGCCGTTTTGGTATGTTTAAAAGCGGCATTTTGGAGTTTACAGGTCATGGTTAGATTCCCAAATTAGACTGTTTAGACTCCCATGTTCACCCCCTCCGGGAATACAGACCTGAATCAGGAATTTATCCGAAATATTTTTTAATCCAGTCATTATAGGCGGTTCACTTCGGAAAATCGACTTAGGTACGAGTATATTACCACGTAAAAACTTGTATTTTGGCATCCTAAAACTGTTCTCAAAATTCACATATCGTGGATGGTCGCAAGTTTTAAAATCAGGGTCAAAAGTCACAAAGAACAATATTATTTTTTTGCATTTTTCGCAAATATCTCGTTGTCTATGGGATTTACGCTATTTGTATATTACTATCAATATTGTAGAAAATTAAATTTTCTAAAACTTTTGTATTTAAATTTTTTTCATACCTGTACTATTTTCTAGATCCCGATCAAAATCTTGTAATATTATTAATTATTACTAAAACTAGCTTTCTGAGCGCGGCTCCGCCCGCGCGTATGTCGGTTTTCGCGAAAAAACATTAACCGCTTTTTGCGCAGTTGGATAAAAACTTTCCTATGTTTTTTCCCGGGTCCCAAACTGTTTCCATACCAAATTTCATTCAAATCGGTCCAGTAGTTTTGGCGTGAAAGCGTAACAGACAGACAGAGTTACTTTCGCATTTATAATATTAGAACTGATAAATATTATTTAAAATTAACTTTTACATAAAATTCAATCCGCTGTTCGCCACCGCACACAGTTGCTTATTACTAGGCTCTTATTCTACTTAATAAACTGAAGTATGCAATAATTACCTGAGATATAAGAGGCGCGGCGCCCGCTCGCACTTTCCTCAGTCCGTTCTTGGTTACATACAGGTCACCTGGAAGGAAATGCTCAGAGCATATAGCGCTACGCTCTCTCGGATGCCAGTGCTCTTTGCCGAGAGCATTCAACCATGCTGTGCGGTGAGCAGGTGCCGTTGGGAAACTGAAACAATAGGAAACCTACAAATAATTATAGATTATACTAGCTTTCCGGGCGCGGCTCCGCCCGCGCGTATGTCGGTTATCGCGCGAAAACATTAACCTCTTTTTGCGCAGTTGGATAAAAACTATCCTATGTTTTTTCTCGGTTATCTAACTATTTCCATACCAAATTTCATTCAGATCGGTCCAGTAGTTTTGGCGTGAAAGCGTAACAGATAGACAGACAGACAGAGTTACTTTCGCATTTATAATATTAGTACTGATTTTAGTACTAGCTTTCCGGGCGCGGCTCCGCCCGCGCGTTTGTCGTTTATCGCGCAAAAACATTAACCTCTTTTTGCGCAGTTGGATAAAAACTATCCTATGTTTTTTCTTTCAAATCGGTCCAGTAGTTTTGGCGTGAAAGCGTAAACAGACAGACAGAGTTACTTTCGCATTTATAATAATTATTAGTACTGAGTACTGATTATTACTATCCCACAACTTGAACATTTTGTGGCCCCTTTTACTGAAAAACTATCACGTCCATAGATTTGTGCATTAACTTAGTAAATTAACTTTATATCAAGATGTGTTATCTTAAGACGTGCGTGACGTCACCTGCCAGTCCCTACGGAAGATCAGCGCTGGTTGTTAACAGCCAGCATTATGCTGAGTTGGGGCCGGTTTGTGGCGGGAAACTATTGCTTTTTTGATTTTTATTTTTCATTGTTAATTGTTATTTTTGTATGTGCTTAGTTTTAGTTTTCTGTTACAAATAAATTATATTCTATTCTATTATAGTGTTTTTCATATGCATCCATTAAAAGAGTCCAATCGGAAGCTTTCCGATAAGATGGAATAATGCTTGGAGATAAAGATTTTAAACACAAGTTGCACATGATTCTACTAAGTCTGTCACATAGATGAATTTCCTAGCATTCCATGGATTCGCTGTGAGGTTCATGGTCCATAGCATTGCAGCGGATGCAGCTTAAGTACTTGGGTATTATAACCCAGGGTAAATAGCCCCTTTACAATGTCATCAGTTCTCCCCGCTGCATTTCGAGGCCCCCTGCCTAACCAAATATGGTAAGTCTTACCAATATTCCTTAGATACATGTTCCAGGATGGAAGTTACGGCTATTCTTGACAGGCCCAGGTCTTTCACTGGTTAACTTCTTGCTCTGAATTATAAATTAACTACATAGTAAATTTATATGATTTAGAAGTCTGTTTTTAGGGTTCCATACACAAAGAAAGATAATTTTATAATGTACCCAAAATGGTGATAGTTAGACAGTTGACATTTTCACAGATGATGTATTTCTATTGCCACAAAATCTATAACAACAAATACTAAATATAAAATGAATATTTAAGGGAGGCTCCCATACAATAAACCTGATCTTTTTACCGTTTCTTGCACAATACTAATAATGGTGACAGGTAGATGCTTTAACTATTCACAGAATACTTAGTTTTGTTTTATTTAAATATATTTAATTAAAATAAAATAAATAATTAAGGGGGCTCCCATACAATAAAAGAGGATTTCGCCGTTTATTTGCTAACAATAATAATAATGAAAACAGGTCGAATTTTTTCATTATTATTATTATTATATTGTTTTATATTTACTTTAAAA
The DNA here is from genome assembly GCA_963854805.1 of Plagodis dolabraria. NCBI lineage: Eukaryota > Metazoa > Arthropoda > Insecta > Lepidoptera > Geometridae > Plagodis > Plagodis dolabraria. Next base: position 11,013,185 of record OY978470.1, read on the forward strand.
ATAAACAATTAGTAAGATCACTATTTAGGGTTTGTACCTACCTTAGAATAGGATCATACCTACCCAGCTCAATCAGACACTACAAAAAGTGTCTGTAACTTGCAAGATTAGGTTACAGATAATGGTACGGAACCCTTCGTGCGCGGGTCCCACTCGCACTTCGCCTGTTTTTATTGGTTAATTACTTTGTTAAAACATCATATTTGTTTATTTTTACTGTGTGGTTTTAGGTATGTTTGTTTCCCACGGCACAGTAAGTACTATAGAATTTAGTTTTTATAAGAAATATGTACAGAAATATCTGGTCTAGATGACAAAACACCAATGTCCGCAGGAATTTTATAATGTTTTTCATATGCATCAATCAGAAGAGTCTAGTCACCAAATACGAATGGAGTAATGCTCGAAGATGGAGATTTTGTCAATGACAATTTAGTGAACTAGAACTTCTAACTAATTCATAAAATTTGTAATTATAATTCAGTAACCGGCTAGGACTCGCTTAATATTTACCGGATATTGCTCTGACCAGTTTCAAACTTATTTGAAGTTCTTCATCTGGGAGTCACAATTGTGCACAGCATCGAGCATGGGCCTCAACACGTACGTCATAAACTCAAATAAGTTCAAAACTGGTCGGAGCAATATCCGGCAAATATTACGCGAGTTCTAGCCGATTACTAAATAATAATAAAATATTTAGTTTATGTAATAGTGACAGAAAACAAGCTCTAGCCAGCAGTGGGGATTGAACCATGGACCTGCAGCATGGTATGGCATACATATTCACATTTTCACATTTCACTTTTTACACGGTAAACAATCATTTTGAAGCAGTGATGGCTCAGTGGCATTGGCTATGGACTGCCGCGCAGCAGGCACATGGTTCGAATCCCGCCGCGGGCTTGAGCTCACCGCATGGTGGAAGGGCTTTTCGCGAATGCCCGCCTGGCTAGCGACCACCCTCAAGTAGAAAATCTGTCGCCAAGCACCTAAAGGTGCGTTCCGGCAGCAGTCCTTGAGAGCCAATGAAATTAAAGGCACATGAGACAAAACAACTATGTCTCAATGTGACGGGCGCAGTGTTATTCGTGACTTGTGGCGAAATGCATCTGTTATAGGCAGAGGATACCGCTTAACATCAGGTGGGCCTCGGGCTTGTTCCGTCACAATAACATAAAAAAAAAAAAAAAAAAAAATCATTCTAAAAATTAGTAGTCCATACTGAAAGTTTACGATATGAAAGTGTTAATGTTAAGTGTTATTACACAAATAGTTGCTGTTATGTATTGATTCAAATACCCATCCATGTAGGTAGATAAATAAGTAAAGAGTAGGATGATTGCTCATGACGAATCTACCCTCTAAGGTCAGTTGATTTTGTGGACTCTGAATAAAGGTCATGTTCTGGACGCTATGTGGTTTAAATCGAGTATCCTGTAGGAACACAACAGTTGCTATGGAGACCTAGGAGCAGGATTAACTCTCGTCTGCCACTTGAGCTTCCTCCCTTGCATAGGCATATGGAGAAATCTTCAGAGTTGCCCTTGTAATGCATCTAATGGATAACCAACTTTTTGTTTTTGTTTATTTATTGCTTGGTTCCTTTAAAGCAAGGCTAAGTCACTGGCTTATTGACCGAATAATTTGAAACATAATATTTCTGAAAGTAAAGATCTTCATAAGTTAATATGAAAAGACTTTCAACTATTTAATTATGAGGGTGATTCAACCCTGCGATGTACCATTCCTGGGGCCCGGTTGATTAAACGGGTCATGTCATGATGTATGTTTAGCCAACCAATTAGTCAAACATCATAATAGTTTTTATTAATAAATTGTTTTTTAGTTTTTACATCTTTCTAGTGATGAATTAAATGTAAACATAAGTGTTGAAACATAGACAGCTATGCACAGTGTAGTGTAGCTCAGGGTAGAATATTCCAGTGTAAATTACACAGGATTATTCTACATATGAATATATGGTATTTAAAAGACAGAAGATTAAGTAGCTCTCCGGTTTATTTATTTACAAAGAAAGCAACGATACAACATTCATCACAAATAAATAACAAAATAAATAAAGTTATATTTGCTTACGCATGAAACGTGATTCCTTGGGATTTGGAGCTGTGTCTTGAATCATTCTTGCAGCCGGGAACACAGCACCGCATTTTATATGAATTTAATTTGTTTTTATTATTTTTTTAATATACGCTTGACACGCAAACAGCGGCAACTACTGCGTAAGGATATACATTACGACTCATCTTAAGATACAAGTTGTGATACTGTTAATTTTGTATCTAATTTATTACACGTTTTGTTTGTTTATTTTAAAGTTATTACATTTTACAAAATTCACAAACAAAGCGATGCTAGATTCACCCCACAGATTAATAAACACACGTCACACACCAGGATCAAAGATTATAATAACAATTGTAGATACTCCAGCAAGAATACGGCTGCCTTCCGTTTGGCTGGAAACATATGCCTTCCACTTGACGCCAATAACTTAATTTTTTATAATTTTGACCCGTAGAAAGATTATAGTAATAGAATCGGCGTAATGAATTGTACTAATTATTAGAGAAGGATGCACATACCATAACTGCAATAATAATGAGCGAGACAGATATAAATATTTTTTATCCTTTTCGCGTATACCCTTTTGCATCTGTACATCTTGCATCTGTTGGGAGCCAGTTACCACTGGCTCCCAACAGATGCAAGATGACTAGGGTAGAATACTCAGTTTACGGCCATTTAATGGCCCATTCAACTGGAAGACGCTAGAAAAAAATCTACAATTGATTGAGCCCTGCGTTGTTTATTGATATATGTACCATATATAATGAAGTTTACGTATTTAATATTTAATGGAACGTCAAGTGCTTCCTTCTTTATAGAAAAATATATAAATCCAAATATAGCGAAATCGCCGGATTTCGGCAATTTTTTTTAGTTTTCGGTCAGCAGTACCCAGTTTTCGGTCGTAACATTTAAAATTGATTTAAAATTAATGTATCCATACAATTAATTAAAAAATAATCATTTTTATGTGTAATATGTATGTATGTATCTATTTAAAATATCCTACTAGCCCAACACGCATTTATTCCAACATCCTCATAGTTTTGGCAGTACATACTTAAAACTATACTTTGATGTTTGATTTAATTTGTTACACTTTAATAGTAATACTAGTAATTCTAGGGTGGCCTGAACAACATCTTCGCCCACATCATAATTTACTATCAGGTGATATAGTGGTCAAAGGCTAGCCTATCAGCTATAATTCACTATACATTATTTTTAAAAATCGTTATTTGAAATCAAATACAATTAAAATAATTATGAAAGAATGACTATAGCTTCTCTCTTCAGCTATAAAACTATTAACAATCAACATTTACTTAGTATAACAGTAAAAAACTTACGGTTGAACGAGAGGCGAGTCACTTTTTTTTTGTATTTGCGTGTGTAACTCTTTCTCATCTGCCAACGTGAAATTAAACAATTCTTTAAAAATCGTTTGTTATAGTAACCCAACCGAATAATGTTTTAGGGTATCAGGTGATTCAATCAAAGAGTATTTACAAGACTTTCGTTCCTATATTGCAATAGTAAGTAGCTAATATCTAAATAATACTGCAAGAGGATCAGGAATGGCCGATGGATAGGTGCCGGCCGGTTGACTGGTTCCCCTACCCTACTTAATCTATGCAAAATCTATGTATTAACCGACTAGAGAAGATAGTCTTGGCTTACACGTGACCCCAATATTTTCATGCATCTTCATTAATTATTAGGGTTTCCATTGAGTTTGGGATACTATTACCCAGAAAGTAGTTTTCCCATAAAAAGACTAATTTTTTTTATTTATCTCACGAAAACCACAGCCCATAATATATTCGACAAGTTTATACTTAGCTTACCCTACGGAAAATAACGGATTTAAATTCATTTTTATTGTCAGTCCAAGTTTATTGTAGCATTAAATATACATATAAACCGTTGTTTAGTTTACTAACAATGGTTTACATTTTTAATGTTTTGACTCGATACATTTTGTCTATTTAGAACAAGTATGAAAAGTGTTGAAGTATATTATTTACTATAGTAAATTAATTCATGACTGTGCTGAAACAGTCAAAATCTGTCACAGTCAGGTCAAAATCATCATCATTACTAGAAGCTTAGGCAACAAGGTAAGTAAAGATTAACTGCATTTCTCACTCGCATGTTGTCTAGAATTTATTCGAGAATACGCAAATTTTAGTAATAATACAATGGTGCACCATAAAAATTTCCGTCAAAACTTTCGTACTTACCTTAATATATTATGTACATAAGATTTATGTTATTTCTATGTTGCTAGTTAAAAAAAAATTAATACCAGATAATGATATGGATTTTGCTTACCGGAGGCAAAAAAAAAGTAAACATAACGTACAAAGTACGGAATGCTCGAATATGCTCCGAACATTTTGAATCTCATTGCTTTCGCAGGACAACACATAATGTAACTTATTTTAGAACGGACTCAATTCCAACACTATTTATTCCTATAAGTTCTATACTTCCAGTTTACTGGGTGTTGTTTAGATGACGTGATTGTAATAATTTCCCATATTTAGACTATAATAGGAAAGCCAAAAGGAAAACATATCTTCGGGTGTAAAATTATTTTTACAACTTTAGTTTAAATTCTATAAACAATCATAAAAATCCAAAACCAATACCTTAGGTTTTATAATGAGATTGGCAACAACTTGAGTATGTGATGATAGGTATTCATGTTTATCATAATATAATTAAATTAAATCTGGTGCTGCTTTTTACCCCATCAATATGGTTAAATCTTTCACCTGGCATTTCCATAAACAACGTCATAAACGATTGCTATCCCTTAGATATACGCTCATAGCGCTTCTATTACTATACTTTTTCTACGTTTTGACCACTTTTTGTATCTATGCTTATATCGCAAAATGTGGTAAAAAACATGGAAGTAATAAGTACTACGTACAACAGGCATGAGCTCTACCTGTGCATCATGCAGCTAAAATAAAGAAAATAAAACCTTATGCTAAGGTCGTAACAGTCTTGTTGCGCGCAAAATAAAAATGAAGCCAAGTGAGAAGGCTACCACTGAACCCTGTGTCCCGTTCTAACAGTGACTTATAGTTGCCAGAGTTAAGTTGATTTCAATCCTTTCGTTTTTTGTAGAAAAAATTGAGATTTATGTATTGTAATGAAGTAAAAACATTAACTTCTAAAATGTTTCTAAATATAAATAATAATTTATTACCGACATGTTAGAGCAATATTATTTGTAGCTATTACGTGTAAAGCCTTATTAACGCAAAAAATTTGCGATTGGCGTATAGGTTTTCTTTTATTTGCATGAAATATGGACACCTGACCTGACAACCCCACATGAAATCGACGACTCGACATTAATAGCGGTGTGTTTTTTGATTACGTGATATATTTGAAGAATTTTAATAAAAATGGGGAGAATTTGTGTCGTGGAGGCTTGCGGAAGCGAGTATTATCCTGATTATGGTTTATCTTTTCACAGGTAATAGTTTTAAACATAATTTGTTAGTGAAGAATTACGGTGACCATGCATGACTATCTAATCCTTTTTTTATTTTATTGTCAAGAGGAAAATGCATTTACGCATACACACCCGCCAGGGAGCAGGTGGTTATGTCGGACTCAGAATCAATAGGGACCCCACTATCGAGTAAAAATCTCATGGTGTTCCGTAATCATTGACTGGCGGCAGGGGCCACGGAGTCACTCGCGCTCTCATCCGCAGCCCCCATCGACGTCGCTGCCCGCTTAAGCAGGCCCAGCCTCTGGGAATAACTCCCTCCCCAATGTGCCGCTTTGTGGGATGCCCACGAGGGCATCCTCACCTCATGAGGACCTAACCTTGATGGAGGGTACCGGCTGTCCCCACGGCCAACACCCCAGGTCGATGGCGACGTAGTGTGAGTATGATCGGCTCGCCTCCGTGTCCGCGCCCTGCGGAGCGGGGCAGAGAGAGGATCTCTCTCCCATTCCCGCTCCCCCGCCTCCCTCTGTGAGACGATTGTCTCAGAAAACGGGGCCACCACCTCCCACGACCTCTGGTCCCTGACCATCTTTACGATGATGGCCGTCAAAGACAAGTCGGGTCACTATCCAATCCTAGTTCAAGAACAAATAACTTAAATACCTATGCATTTTTTATTCCTTTCTCTATTAAAATAACTTTGTTTCAATTTCAGATTTCCTAAAGATCCTAATGTTAGTTTAACTCATAATCAAATGCAAAATTAGAGTCAATGAAACATATAAGGAACTAGCTGCGCCCCGCGGTTTCACCCGCGGGTTGATGGATGATGATAAAATGTGTTAATCTAGCTCATGGTACAATAATATACTACGGCAGGTATTACACTCCGAGACCGGATGTCACGTGACCGGGACACAAGCTTGTCAAGCATACCCTCATCAACGGCTCTCAAACTTTAGGTATACCTAATTTGAGGAAATTGGGGGGCAGTAAAACAGTTAATAGATTTCACCTTTTTTTTTAATAAAGAAAATCACGTGAAATTGATTTAAGTTAAACAGATTAATGATTCTTGAATAAATTATGGTTATCAAGTTCGTACAGTGTATGTTCGTAGTTTTCTTATAATAGGTACCGTCAATGCTAATAGGCCTAAATTTTTCGTAGATTGAAATCAAGTAATTATTTTCTATGCCGAAGAAAAAGCCAGTTATCTGTATTTTGGTGTACAATTTAGTTTCAAAGAAAGCTCAAAAATATCGGAAGTAAAAACCAATTAGGTAGATACGTTATATAACCAAAGAAATTTTACATTACATACCATATTTAGTAGTTGCAGTAAGAATGAAACAATTTTGCAGGAAATGAAAAAACTTCAAATCACTGCTTTTTCTACTTTTACTCTTACAGTTACTTTTTGCATGGTGGAATGGCATTTTGCGAATGCCCGCCTGGCTAGCGACCCCCTCAAGTAGAAAATCTGTCGCCAAGCACCTAACGGTGTGTTCCGGCAGCAGTCCTTGAGAGCAAGTGAAATTACAGGTACAGAGACTTGTGACGAAATGCATCTGTTATAGGCAGAGGTTAGTCTGCTTAACATCAGGTGGGCCTCGAGCTTGTTAGCTTGTTCCGTCACAATAGAAAAAAAATACATGTTTTTTATTATACTCGTAGCTTCCAGAAATGGGCCGACCACAAAGTTTGCGAATCACTGCGCATATGTGCATGAGCGAGAGCGAAACAGATTCAAATCATATACGTGAGACAGAGACGGCGATATTTGTCAAAATGGTGGAACTATAGGGAGACAACTTTTTTCATACCATTTACTGAGATGAACATTGATTCATGTGTGACTTTCTATTAGACGTTTGAAATATTGTATTGATATTTTATAACAAAACATTCGCATGAAAAAGAACCATGAACTTGTATTCTGCTGCAATCACGTTTTAATAAAGAGCCAATTTGGTAGTGACGCAAGCCTGTGATTCTTCGGGAGTAGAAGATCTTACTTTCTTAGACCATGATCTAGCTTATTTATACAATTGCTTTTTGACATTTCTTGTCGAGCTAATTTCTAATCAGTTGTTTTTTGTTTCCATGGCAACGATGCCCGTTTTTTGTTTCCATGGCAACGCTGCCCGCGACACCGGCGCGCGCACTTCGGATGACATTGTTGACGCGAGCCTTCATCCGGGTTGAGACGTCGCAAAAATTTCTAGTGTGGCTTATTAACAGTTTTTTTGATATTGTCGTCAATTTACACAGTATATCTTTATAAATTATAGCCTATGTGTTATTCTGATATATAAGCTATATTATTGCAAAGTTTCATTCAAATCCGTTCAGTAGTTTTTGCGTGAAAGAGTAACAAACATCCATACATCCATACACACTCACAAACTTTCGCATTTATAATATTAGTAGGATAAGCTGGGTTTGCAGCAGAAACTTCACAAGACTGTTTTATTTAACAATATCTGATTTAGGCTGAAACTTCACAAGACTGTTTTATTTAACAATATCTGATTTAGAATTAAACTTAAATGTAAACTTAACTGTATTTTTCTTACCTAATTAATGAAATATACCTCAATAAGTAGCTTATCGTAATTTTATCTCAGTCCAGCTTTCGTATACCACAAGGACCAGTAGGTAACTACCTACCTAAATGACGCGAGTGTAAAAAGCAAGCAAAAACAGTAAATGTACAGTGCTGCAAAGGGCAAGTTTATCAGTAGCATCTTCGATTAAAATCCATCTGAAGCAATGATCTGCTGACGTCAGATCATAAATATTTTTTTATACACATTGTGTTACATCATATTTCTATATAGTCACCATCGCCAGAGAGGGATAAGAGGCACAGTTACTGAGCTCTCGTTCGGCTTCAATTTTGCGACAACAGCTCATTCCTGTTGTACGTAGTACTTAGTACTTCCATGGGTAAAAATTATCGAACATAGCGTTATTGGCGTCAAGTGGAATACGGCCATAGTCCTCTGCCAATAGATGAGATAAAAAAATTGCAAAAAGGTCCAAGTCTATCTGAAACAAAAAGGAAAATAAAAAAAAGTAGAAATGGCGACGGCAACAAATAAATTGTTGAGCGAAATAATGTAATTTTATCGCAAAATCTATGTTAAAAGTGTAATGCAGATCTCATTGATTAATTTTGTCCTCAAATATCTACAATTTCCGTTAGAAATCAACTGTGGCAATTGTATCAAAACTGATAAATCACTTGTTACAACTTATCGCTAGGTATGTTGATGCGGAAAACTTGTGATTTCTGTGAAACAAAATGAGGTGTAGCGTTCAGAATTGTTATAACGACACTAAAAAGACAACCAAGAGCCATGGAATCACTTTTCACCTGTAAGTACCTATATTATACAAATGTGTAGCTTGTATCAACTAATTAGTACATAACTCCACTATTTTCGCTGTTGAGTTACAATATTTTAATACCATCTTGTAAACACTATTCATTTCGTAAGTATATCCTTGAGTATGTCCGTAACAGTAGGAACTCAAGAAAGGAGCTGTATAAACCTGAAAATGAGCGCAGTATCTACTAGTGCCTGCTTTACTATCAATGCTGCTAAGATATTATTAGTTGGATACTTTTTATCTTTTAAACAATATAAAGTTCTCGACAAACTGCTGAAAGTTTAGACCTGTAGTAAATATGGAAAACATTAAAATACCTTCATATTTTTCAATACTTTCATACAATTTTTTCATGTGACATCAATGTTACAATTTAGGTATGTAACATCTATGTTTGCCTCCTTACATCAATAATCATCGATGTTAAAAGATGTTAATGATAATTTATACTGTCAACTATGAGCTAAAGTGGCTCAATGTGTAAAATGCATAAATGGTGTAGTTTACTGTGTAAGTAAATAAAAAATGAAAACATAAATCAAATAATATTGAATAAATGAAAAGACTAGTAATAAAATTAGGGAACTTGTCCCATGTGATCAAATTTAAAACATAAAAAAAAATTACAGAGCTTGTTTTAGTGTGGTTTTGCTTAGCATGCAATGCGTACAGTCATATTTGGACATGTATTTTCACCACGATTTGTCAGAATAAAATTGATTATGTAGCAAAATTCTTGTTTCAGATTTCCTAAAGATCCCTCTCTACGATCAGCATGGGTAGAAGCTCTGAATCTCACCGAATGGGAGCCCAAAGAGCGCAGCACTGTCTGTTCCGAACACTTCAGGAATGATGACTTCTATCTGACTAAGACTGGACTCAGGAAAGTCAAAAGTGGTGCCATACCACTTGCAGCTCAAGTGAGTTCTTTTATGTATACAACTGTCCTATTTTTGTGGCCTAATATTCTAAAATATTTAAGTTAAAAGTAAAATTGTTTCTTTCACGATCCCTCGAGATGTAAACGACAACTGTACCAATTGTTATTAATTTACTCAAAGTGCTATAATGCACCGTTAGTGAAACATGAATTTGATTCACAAAAGTTGAAAAAGATAAATGACTAAATATTTTTATTATATACATATTTACTAGATAATAAATGATAAACAATAAAATTTCGCATGGTGGTAGGGTATTTTGCGAAAGCCCGCCTGGCTAGCTACCACCCTCAAGTTGAAAATCTGTTGCCAAACACCTAACGGTGTGTTCCAGCAGCTGTCCTTGAGAGTCAGTAATTCTAGGTTAGCCTGAACAACATCTTCGACCACATCATCACTTACCATCAGGTTAGATAGTGGTCAAAGGCTAACCTATCAGACATAAAAAAGAAATCATAGAATCCTCATATTTTACCTTGGATAACATTACAAAATGACAAATTTATGAGGGGAAATTTTAAGTCATGTGCGGGATTCGAACCCGCGTCCAACCACCTCTTTAACCAGGGTATGCTCTAACCAATTGAGCTAACATGACAATGAGTCATAACATAACTCAAATTTTTCCTTCTTTAATCATCGTACTGGGATGGAGCGACATCTATAGTTCAACTATGTTGTCCTTTATACTATGTTTTTATGGAAATAGGTAAGAAGACACTAGGTTACTAGATTACTAGTACTAGATACTACTAGGTACTAGATACTACTAGGTACTAGATACTACTAGGTACTAGATACTACTAGGTACTAGATACTACTAGGTACTAGATACTACTAGGTACTAGATACTACTAGGTACTAGATACTACTAGGTACTAGATACTACTAGGTAATAGATACTACTAGGTACTAGATACTACTAGGTAATAGATACTACTAGGTACTAGATACTACTAGGTAATAGATACTACTAGCTACTAGATACTACTAGGTAATAGATACTACTAGCTACTAGATACTACTACTTGGTACTAGATACTACATTAGGTACTAGACACTAGCTTTAAACATTGGCAATGTTGGTTCTTTTCACACAGATTCATTTCACACAGGATACCAAAAAAAATTATAGTGTTTAAGGGCGCACCGAGCTTTTTAGGCGCGCCGCGTATGTGTGCGTAAGTAAGGCACGCCATCAGCATCCGTCCCCGTCCGACGGCCGAAGAATTACTAAAGCGGATAGGGACAAAGCATCGCGGCTCTGACTAAAATGGGCAGAACATGCGTGAATTTGAGTATTTCCTTAGTATAATAAAAACAAATACCTATTTGAAAAATATAATGTGTATAGGTTATAGAAAACATGTTGTTTTTATTATTATTCAAATACGGGTGACTCTCCGTTAAGTATTTACGCCGTACTAAGGGTTTATTTCGTTTTTAGATGTAACTTTGGATTTTTTTCTATAGAGAAAATTTTAAGTAATGGTGTTTTCAAAGTGTATGATTTATAGAATGAATCCTTAAATATAGATAGATAGATAGATAGAGATAAATAGAAAACTCTTTATTGTTACACCACTTTAGAAATATAAAAGTTTACACATTAAATTATAATAACATAGTGTTAGATGGGCGGCCTTATCACTAAAAGTGATCTCTACCAGGCAACCTTAGGATGGAGTTGCACGAATAAAACAATAGAGGCGGGTGTAGTCCAAATACATAATCAAATTTCATAAAAACATTTTAAAATAAAACATATTTTAGTGTAATTTCTAAACAAATATATAAAAAAATAGCATACATATAGGTTTTTATAATAATTAAAACATATTGAGAGTCGGTGCTTGTCTGATTGATACAGGAAGAGAATTCCACAAGCGGGCAGCCTGAATAGTGAAGGATTTGCTATAAAACGAACTCGTATGGGGATGGATTTCAAGTGTGAGATTTTCTGATGACCTTAACGTGTATGAAGAACAGTGAAGGAAATCGAAGCGTTCCTTGAGATAGCGCGGGGATGTAGGACTGAACAATATATTGTAAAGGAGACTGAGAATATGAGCATTCCGGCGAAAACGTATATTCAGCCAATTGAGCTTAGAACGAAACTGAGATACGTGATCATATTTGCGTAAACCAAATATGAATCTAATGCAAAAATTTTGAAGACGCTCAAGTTTATCTAGCTGTTCCTCCGTGAGATCTAGATAGCAGGCATCAGCGAAGTCAAGAATAGGAAGTAAAAGAGATTGAGCTAATGCAATTTTAGTGGCTGTTGGAAGAAAGTTGCGCAACCTTTTTAAGGATCCTGCTGCGGCAAATAGCTTGCGACTGGTGATTTGTAGCTGTTGATCCCACCTCATATAGCGATCCATTGTTATTCCAAGATTCTTTACAGAGCTACTAAAGGGAATAGCAATACAACCAAAGAAAACTTAAGGAAGTAATGTCCAGTCTATTGTAGACAGCAATCTTGAGCTACCAATTACTATTGTTTGTGTCTTAATGGGATTTACTTGTAACCCAAAAGAATTGCTCCATTTAGCTATACGATCTCGATCGAATATAATACCTATATATTAATAACATAACTCAAAATTAAGAAATAAAGATACAGCAAAGGATCAAACGAACCACAATTAAGTATCGCTCTCGCCTCGCAGCGATACATAATTGTGCAGGCTTAAATTAATAACCAATGTTTAAAGGTCGAAGGATTAGTTAGTTGATGAATTTCTACCTACATAGCAACTACTCGAAATTCTATGAACTATTTCAAACCTTTAAATTATTTATTTATTACATTTCATTGTTTTTGGAAATGAGCGAATATGAGGGCTAATTAGATTTTTTTTTTCAGGATTCAGTGGAAGACTTAGAAGCGCCGGCCGCATTAAGGGTTAGTTTTGTTTTGTTTAAACGCACAATATTATATCACTACACAGTATAAAACAAAGTCGCTTCCACTGTCTGTTCCTATGTAAAACTAGTCAACAGTTTTTTATGTGGTTTTTTTTAATAGAAAAGTGATTCAATAGGAGAGTTTATATGTGTAATACATGCATAATATACTCGAGGAACACTGATAATTTTAGAGGTTTCTTTTTTTTATGTTATTGTGACGGAACAAGCTCAAGGCGCACCTGATGTTAAGCGATATCCTCTGCTTATAACAGATGCATTTTGTTACAAGTCACGAATCGCACTGCGCCTGTCACCTTGAGACATAGTTGTTAAGGGTTATGTGTCTGTAATTTCTAATGTGATGTCAAGAGTAACCTACTAAGTCATTACCGTTTCAGCGTTGACCCCTCGCCTCAATGATACAACTACTAGCTTGTATAACCTTGTGCCAATATTATAAATTAAGCAAAATTATGCTTGTACTTATTGTGATGTACTATTGTAATGTATATATAATAATAAGAATTAATTAATAATCAATTATTCGCATACACGTTCGAGGGTTCCTTTCTCTGCAGTCCTAACCGCTGGTAGCTAGTGCCCTACCCCGCTGCCGGCGGCATCCTAGTTCTAAGTTTTTTATAATATTTATTTTTTTGTTTATGAATGATGTAAAAAATTTTAAATGATGTTATAAAATAAATGATGATAAAATAATAATATATTTATTCATAATAATATTGTAGGTACATAAGGTCTTATTATATAATCAGTCCAGTCCAATATTCAACTGCTGCCGTGTACAAATATTTATAAAAATTGTAGCACATAAAAATAATTACACTAAGGATTAATCTAAACTTAAAAAAATAGTTTAAAATTCAATAAATATAAGTAAAAACTAATAAAATTAAATTTTTCATATTAAAATTATATATACTAGCTTTTGTCATTGCTTTAGATGTTACTCTTGACATCACAGTAGAAATCTTTAAAATTATATGTGTTTCTATTCCACATTATGCATGTATTATACATATAAACCTTCTTCTTAAATTACTCTATTAAAAAAAACCGCATCAAAATCTGTTGCGTAGTTATAAAGATCTAAGCATACATGGGGACAGACAGCGAGAAGCGACTTTGTTTTATACTATGTAGTGATATTAAATATAATATTATATTTAATACTTAAATTCGGATAATCGGACATAGACTAGTAATAAAGAAAAAATAACTGTCACACATAGAATAAACTTTATTAAGTTTAACAAACACAGTTCTACAATAACGCTTACTTGAACATCTCGTTCAGATTAAGTTGCAACCCCATCAGGCCTTAAAAAAATACTAAGTATAAAAATTCACAACAATAATAGAGGTACATGTCGCCAAACACCTAACGGTGTGTTCCGCCAGCTGTCCTTGAGAGCCAGTAATTCTAGGTTAGTCTGAACAACATCCTCGACCACATCATCACTTACCATCAGGTGAGATAGTGGTCAAAGGCTAACCTATCAGGCATAAAAAAAAAAAAAAAAAACATAGTACGCTTAGGACCGATTCGGATAATCGACGTTTGGATAAGCGTCGTACGGAAAATCGGCGTCCTACTGTATAATTATTGTGTTATCTGCAGGTGTGCAGAATATGCCTCGTGATGGATGCCAGGATGTACGATATCCGCGATCAAAAGCTAGACCGATTATATGAACAAATCAGTGGAGTTATTGTAAGTATGCATTTTACTCTTGCAATTCACTGTAGAACCACTGCCAGATTGTCCACTGCTGAACACAGCCTCCCCCATTCCCTACGCTTGGCAGGCGTCTTGGGGAACGCAGTGTCAGATATCAGATCCTCAAATAAATAAATAAAAATCTGTACCAGACGCTATTGGTTCGCGAACACAGGTCCGGGGACGTCTAAAGCATCTTTCCGCGCATGTGGCATGATGGTTGCCGTCGCCTGGATGGACCCCTATTACTTGTTTGTGCCCATCGCTGTGGAGACGGGTGTTGGAGGACTGAGGCCAGGGCTCTGATAGGTGAAATAGGGCGCAGATTGAGAGAGAAGACGGGTGACTCCCGCTCCGGATCGTACCTGATGCAAAGATTGGCCATTGCCATTTAACGCGTTGCCCGCCAGCGTTATGGGTACCCTTGCAACCGGTGCCTGGGTTGGTAGGGCTGGGTTATTTATTTAGTTTTAGGAATTATATTTTTAATTTAAATAAACTACAGCGGCTAACATTTTTGTTTCTAATAATAACAAATACTTTTAAAAGTATCCTAAAAACATTAAATAATATTTAAATAAAACACTTAAAAAAGCATAAAATCTAGACATGCATTGTCTCGATCGTATCGCACGATCGATGTCGTGCGCTCGGTAAGTCAAGACCTCCTGAAGATGCTTCGTTTAGAAGCGAAACTAGTCGGGTATTCTTCCGGTTAGGCTGCGTGATGTTTATGACGTCACGTAGATAACAGGAAAATTAGGCGGAATTGTCACTAGATATATAATTTTATGCTTTTTTAAGTGTTTTATTTAAATATTATTTAATGTTTTTTAGGATACTTTTAAAAGTATTTGTTATTATTAAATATGGATTTCCGCAAAGTAACGCCTGAATCTATTCATTTTTGTTTCTCTTTAAAATCGTTTATAGAGCCTATTAATGTTTAGTTTTTAAATTCACATGTATTTGATTTCAGTTTGGCACAGAAGACCGCCTACCGCAGCGTTTCTGTTGGGAATGCGCTCATCGACTGACGTCTGCTTGTTCGTTCAGAAACAAAGTGCTCAAATCTCACACTATACTGACGGATATGCTGAAAGCTAACACATTCGTAAGTATTTTTTGTTAATAAGTAGGTAGTATTTGCATAAGTATGTAGTATGGGCATTCTTCATTTAAACCGTACATTGTCCACACTCTGACACAGGCAGAAAAACGCCAAGCAGCGTTTAAAAGCCATCTAAAGAAGAAGAAGTATGTAGTATACCGAAGGATGGGTGATGTTGTAGTTCAAGGTGTGACGATGTCAACCTATATGGTACTGGACCTCAACAATAGCTGCAGCAACACCGTTGGGTGCTCCGCTCACTGATGTGTACTCAATAGATAACCAGGCAAAAATTTGCGACACACCTGCAGCTTCAGAAGCCCACAGCGGCTTTCAAAGCATGGACCCCCTGTTGCGGCAGTTCGTAGTCATTACCACGGGACCATAATTGCTACAAAAATAAGAATTTATATATATTTTTATTACGCTTATTGGAGCGCTCATAGTGAAGTCTGCTTAGCCGTTATGAACTGATCAGCAATGCTAAGCAACGTCCGCCGCGGTCATGAGTTGGTTAGGTGACCGCTGGTGACATTACTACTGAGCGTGCACGTGCTTCGGAGGGCACGTTAAGCCGTCGGTTCCGGTTGTTGTCTTCGGATGGCAGTCGTTATAGCATAATGGTAGGGCATTTTCTGATTGCCCGCCTGGCTAGCTACCACCGTCAAGTAGAAAATCGGTGTGTGTTCCGGTAGCTGTCCTTGAGAGCCAGTAATTCTCTTGGTTAGCCTGAACAACACCTTCGATTACATCATCACTTACCATCAGGTGAGATAGAGGTCGAGAGCTAATCTATCATGCATAAAAAATAAATATCTTGAGGCAGTTACACTCTATAATATTGTCCATAACAATGAAGATTGCATAAGTTTAGTACGTAAGTTATGTTGCGTTGTTCCAAGAACACCCAATTTACGAGAAGCTCGCTCTAGAAGACTTTTTGCACTTAGTAGTTTAACGCTAACGCGGGGCTTCGCTCCCCTGTATGTCGTTTAGTCGTTTAGTTTTTTTTTTTTTATGTTATTGCGACGGAACAAGCTCGAGGTCCACCTGATGTTAAGCGGTTACCTCTGCCTATAACAGATGCAGTTCATCGTTCAAGTGACGAATTGCACTGCGCCCGTCACCTTGAGACATAGTTGTTAAGTCTCATGTGCCTGTAATTTCACTGGCTCTCAAGGACTGCTGCCGGAACACACCGTTAGGTGCTTGGCGACAGATTTTCAACTTGAGGGTGGTCGCTAGCCAGGCGGGTATTTGCAAAAAGCCCTTCCACCATGCGGTGAAGCTCAAGTCCGCGGCGGGATTCGAACCATGGACCTGCTGCGCGGCAGTCCATAGCTAATGCCACTGAGCCATCACTGCTTCAAAATAATACTTAATTTTAATACAATTGACATATTTGCATGTCCCTTGTCTAAATTTAAACAAAATATATTTCTTTCACTTTTTGAGAAGGATTGTTCAAATATAGAATACCTGTAAACAGATTTAACGTTTATATAGTATTTCTTTTTCTTCTTTCTTTACTTACAAAATTGTTATTTCGTAACTTGTATTCCGTCTTCTGACTGAGCAAATGTCTTTGTTAACCATTTTTGTGTTTATTTATAGCACTAACAAAGCTCTCTGGCTGCATCTTTTTACACAATATGTTTAATCAATATGTGAATAGCGCCGTTGGCTGCATTATTAAAAATATCTGTAAATGTAACCAATATCTTAATATTATGTATAATGTAGCTGTTTGTTATTCCAAATAAATAAATAAATGTGAAATAATTAATTTTGAAGCAGTGATAGCTCAGTGGCTTTGGCTATGGACTGCCGCGCAGCAGGTCCATGGTTCGAATCCCGCCGCGGGCTTGAGCTTCACCGCATGGTGGAAGGGCATTTTTGCGAATGCCCGCCTGGCTAGCGACCACCCTCAAGTTGAAAATCTGTCGCCAAGCACCTAACGGTGTGTCCCGGCAGCTGTCCTTGAGAGCCAGTCATTCTAGGTTAAGCCACCTTAGACCACATCATCACTTACCATCACGTGAGATTGTGGTCAAAGGCTTACCTATCAGCTATAAAAAAAAAAAAAAAAAAAACTCTGATTTGACCATGGTCACAAAAAATAGTAACCCACGTGACTACGGAGGGCACGAAGTGTACTTGTGACCATGTTCTATCGGATCGGCAAACGTTTATAACATAAAAGTACAGAAAACCTTTCACTGCAATGTCTGCTCTGAAATCTGTCGTTTTGCGTTTCTGACGCCTAAAGCTATTCATTCCTATAGTCTGTTTTTTTTAACAAAAGAGTATGGTCTCTCGCACATTTCCGATATTGACAGAGTGAGATGGGTCATTGCCGCCATTGGTCAATGGATTTGTTCTTGTTTTGAAATTATTAAAGCTCATATTACATACTTCTAAAATTTACTGTAGAAAAAATGACTTTTTTTTTATGATTTAAACTTGCTTACATAGTATATTTGTTACAAAATTTGTAATAGTATATAATTACATTCTGCACTAGAACATATATATCAAATAATTCTACTACAACTCTTGTAATCCTAAAAATTATCGTCATTCTTCTGATTAACTTTCTGCAGATACGTAAATAATAAATTGCTCTAACATATTTTGTACATGATTGTTGACTCCGTACATTTTTGTTTCTATCTTGGTTATCACATGATTGAGACATGACCACCATTTTTATCTATCCACTTTAGCTACTCCTTGTAACAAAAGAGTTCAGACTTCATAAATTGTATAACTTTTGTTATTTCCTGCCATAGCCCTTCACTTGAGACCAAACGAGTTCAATTGGATTGAGCTCACGTCGAGTGATACGTCGGCAAACGTATGACGAGACGATTTGTTAACTTAACTACAACATATTTTTCAAAACTATCCTTGTATTAATTACCCTAATTCAATATTTGCAACTTTAGTATTGATTCGTTACAAGCAATACTTATTTATCGACGCGCATCAGGTAGTCGAAGACTCAACTGAATGTAACTACAGAGTTCGTGTGGAACGGACTTAATGTTGATTACGTGGGCCAATAGCAACGCAGTAAAATTATCAGTACTAGTTTGTTAAAAAAAATAGACTACAGGCATTTTCTGTATATAATATATCCGAACATAAAGTGCTGTTAATTAAGAATACTATTATTTATTTTCTTTCAGATAAGAGTAAGAGATATAAAATCAATAAACCGCGTACATAACAATCTAAAATCGACCTTATTACAGAAGATATACGATTGTAACGACTATGACATGTTAATACGTGACAATGAAATCATTAAATCAGAAGCTCATAACGAATCAGAATATAACGATGATGGGCATGACGATAATGGAGATAACGGTTATAACGAGGATACTAAATATGATGGTTATAATGGTACTGCAGAGGATAAAGGTATTGAGAATCTGCCGATGATGCAAGTAGAAGTGAAAGATGAGAGTGAAGCGACAAATGAGATATACTTTGATGAATTTGTTGATTTCGAGTCGGATGACAATAAGAAGTTGAGTGAAATATATCCAAACGTAAGACAAAAGCCGAAAGTAAAGGTAAAAAAGAAAAAAATCAGAGTGGAAAAGAAGGTTAGGATTCCAAAGAAAAAGCTAGAAGATGAAGATAAGCCAGACAATGTGCTAGATAAGTAAGTATCAAAAGTTGTTAGCATTTGTAAAAAAAAACGGTCAAGTGCGAGTCGGACTCACGCACGAAGGGTTCCGTACCATTAGCTATACAACATTAGACTTCATATTTTAACCTTTTTTTTAACGTGCGCGAGTCCGACTCGCACTTGGCCAACTTTTTGTATTTGTTGTTATAGCGGCAACAGAAATACATCATCTGTGAAAATTTCAACTGTCTAGCTATCACCGTTCTTGAGATACAGCCTGGTGACAGACGGACGGACGGACAACGAAGTCTCAGTAATAGGGTCCTGATTTACCCTTTGGGTACAGAACCCTAAAAAGAAATAATTTGTAATATCAGGTGAAATTTATATTGGCTTGCGTCATAAACAAGCTCAAAGCCAAATTAAAAATCTAATGTACTTCACATTGATTATAGATGGCGCTCCGTTTCCTTTTGGCGATGAAATTTTATGTATGACTTATCACTGAGATAGCTCATTTTGTATAACATGTCCCGGGCCGAGGGATAAATTAGTCGTGTGTTTGAATTTTTCCATTTATGTGCTTGTGACGGAATATGCAAGAGACCAACCTGATGTTAAACGGACTAACCTCTGCCTATAACAGATGCATCTCGTCCGGACGAATTGCACTGCGCCCGTCACACTGAGGCATGCAGTTGTTATGTCTCTTGTGCTTGTAATTTTTCTGGCTCTCAAGGACTGCTGCCGCAACACAGTCTTAGGTGATTGGCGACTGATTTTCTGCTTGAGCGTTGTAGTTAGCCAGGCGAGCTAAAGCCGTTGTCGGCAAGGCGAGCATTCGCCAAATGCTCTTCCACCATGCGGTGAAGCTAAAGCCGTCGTTGGTGGGGAAAGCTCATGTGAAGAAGAAACGCGAAGAGTTAGAACTTCGTTACAAGAAGATGTCTTGTACAAGCAAGTCCTTATGCCAGTATGGACCTATGGAGCGAGCTCAGCTATGGGGCTGTACCAAACAAAGCAACATCCAGGTAATCCAACGATTTCAAAATAAAGTACTCAAAGGTATAGTCAATGCACCATGGTACATTAGAACTATCGACCTCCATCGAGACCTGAAAATGGATGTCGTGGATATAATACAAAAACATGCAGACACTCATGAACATAGACTTCACAGACGTGAATGTTGAGGCAATCCAACTCCTTGACAATACCGACATAGTGAGAAGGCTGAAAAGGACAAACCTTTTGAGTAAGTGTAGTTGAGTGACAGTGATAAGGTAGTGAAGTGAGTGCTGCATATAAAGAACACAGACAATAAGAACGGTGTTTTAATGGACAAATTCTTAACTTTACTCTATTTAGCAGTTTAAGTCAAGCTAAAATTACTCATTAGTCCGTATTGTTGGCTAGATTGTATTATAATGACGTACTTACTAAGTATATCATTAGAAAAAAAAAAGTTGTGATTGTAACATATTACCGCTCGACCATCATTGCTTAATAAATATTATTATTCAATAAGTTCTTCTTAGACACAAATATTATAAAGTTTGTACAAATCATTGTGGTTATTATAATTTCAGATATAAAACCAATGAAATAAAACGCCGGAAGAACGACAGCCCCGACGAGAATCTGTTCACGATCACCTCTTTGACATACGATGAACAAATAGCTGAGATAGAGCGACGGCAAGAGAGTGCCGCGTACAGGAACGCGATATACAAGTGTACAGTGTGCTACCGAGGGTTCCAGATACGGGAGAGGTACGACGCGCATCTCGTCCGACATAGCGAGGTGAGGACTAAGCTTAACAACACGTGCATGGACTATTTTGTCTATAATTTTATTATTAGAAACATAAAGCTAATGATGTAAGCAAATTGCATTTTAAATAGTGTTCTAGAGTAATACGTAACAATAAGATAAAGATTTTACATAAGAAATATATTTATAATTCAATAGAATTTGTGGGTAAAGTATGTATTTGATTTAACTTTATAAGGGTATAAATATATTTTTGATATAGTCAAATTCAAATTGCAAATTTAACTGATATTTAAAGATCTAATAAATATTTCAAAAACTTGTTTTAGGGAAGCTGGTAGACTTCCTAGGGAATTATAAACTGCTGATATTCACTCCTATTTGGTATTGTTTACGCAAAATTGCCTGAAGACATACTCCTTATTCCTAATTGAAACAAGGACGCCACATTTGGACTGTGGTGCTGTATATGAGGTTTCCTCGATCTTGCCAAAGCATTCGACACAGTTTCAACTCATATTGTATCAATTAAACTAGAATGCTTTGTCATCCGAGGTAATCCACTAGTATGGTTAACCAGTTATCAGTTAAATATGCAGCAGTGTGTCAAGGTTGGCGAGTATGTAAGTGACGAAATGCAGATTGCCTACGGAGTGCCTCATGGAAGCATCCTAGGTACAACATTGTTGATTGTTTATATGGACATATCAAGAATGAATGTATAATCTGGCAAACTAAGTTGCTACGTGGGTGATACTGTAATAATATTTTGTGATGATTGTCGAAAAGAGTGCGGCGTACAGAAACGCGTTATACCAGTGTACTATGCGCTACAGAGGGTTTCAGAAATATTATCCCTATGCTTGTTGTTAAATATGTAAATACGCACTTTGGTATGAAAATAAATATGATGACGAGCCAAGCTAAAAAAAAACATGGGAAAGTCTTTACGCGGAAGACATATCCATGACCTGCAGCAACCACATGTTAAGAAGGAAGCGTCGCATGTGTAGCTGTTGGAATGTGCCCCCCCCCCCCCCTCCCCTCATTCCTAACAGAGGTGCAGGAGGGGTTCTTGAGCACCAGCACAGTGTCAGCGTCAACAAGGTCTAGACTGAACTAACATGACAGTTGTCATGTTAGTTCAGTCGGTCAGATCATACCCGGATTCGAACCCGCACATGACTATATTTTTTCCCCCCCGTAAATTTTTAATGTTAACCGAAAAGCATGGGTGATTGCAAAAAAATTTATTAAAACTATTTAATGGTTACAGCAATGCGGTGCGTTCGAGTGTTTTATTTGTAAAACCCGACTCAAAACTGGTCGAGCACTTCGGAAACATTTGACGGCGCAACACACAGAGAAATTCAGCTGCAAGGGATGTCCATTTGTCACTAGAAATAGGTATGTAGTGTCACTAGAAATAGGAATCAATTATCACTGAAAATAGGTATGTAAGTTGTTTTTTTAAATACCCACGCGTAGCCGTGGCCGCTAGTACAATATAAAACTATATTAAAATTATAGGGTTACGTCATCATTAACAAGCTTAAAGCTTATTGCAAAATTGCATCCAAATGCTGGAATAATATTCCGCCACCAATCAGGAACCTGCAAAATATTGTTACATTTAAAACAAACTTAAAGCATTTCATACTTAACCACTAACAAAGCCAAGAAGATCAATGGCATGACACAAGTGCTTTATAAACTGGTGTTTTTTGATGTAACTCACCTATTTGTAGTGAAAAAATCCTTATGACATCTGTAAATGGTATGATTAATTCATAAATTGTGCAATTAATTGCTTAAATTGCACATTGCTAATGCTTGAGATGACAGTTGTCAAAAATGTTTTATTGATAGAGAAATGGATTGTATATACATATTAATATATGCTGCAACTTATGCATTTAAAAGATTATTATATTTTTTATATATATCTTTATATTATATACTAGCTGTACCCGCGACTTCGTTCGCGATTGCCGTACCTGCACACTAATTATTCACATTTGTGCACTGTTTATCTCTTATAAAGCAACACTGTGGTCTGCGGTGAAGCACTCTTATAGTAAACCATAGCTCAGAATGGAGCTTTCTACTTTGGATTTCAAAACTCCCGGGTTGTATTTTCCAGAAGACAGTAGTTTTAAAATGTATATATATATATATAAATGTATGTTGAAAACGGTGGTTTTAAAATCTAAAAAAAAAATTAAAATTGACGGTAGATCGTTTTTTTTTTATTTCTCATTCTCGGAAAGTAGTGTTTGTTTGATCTGAGTAGCGGGTGGGAGACGCTCCTTCCCACCTAAGGCCGGGAAAACATTGGTGTAAACAAAGTTATATGTCTAAGATTTTTCGTTGTAAAATATTCTGTTGGTGTAAAACAATTAACAACAACTATGTTTGGCAGGGTAGTAACTAAATATAAGGTAGAAAGTGTGGGTATAAAAATTTTTAACTTTCCCTAAATTTCATTGTTCTAACTCCTAGTGTATCTTTGTATCTTCTACTCATGTTTATTATTTTTAGTAAATATTTAGAAAAATTACTATTTTTTTACCCTCCTCATATTTTAAATGAAAAGTAGAGTGTTTAACACGGATGTAAGTCATCGATTCCTACTTGGACTATAGCCGCATTAATTTTAAAAATATACTGCTCATGTTATTAAAATCAAAATAAATAATATAAAAAAACCTACTATATTTATATCTTTATTGCTTATATTAGTAGTGAAAAGCAGAGAGATTCCTATTCGGGCTATAGCCGCCCGTAAATATTCCAAACAAAATTTTACGTAAAATTTCACAAATAGTTCAAGCCTCTCAATAAATTTTTAGTAAGTATGTTATTTTATCAATGAATAATTTTTAGAAAAGCTACTTTATTTACTTTCTTTAAATTCGATATGAAAAGTAGAGAGCTGAACGCGGGTGAAAGTTACCAATTCTTTTCGACCCTTGTATAACAATCTACTAAAGTTGTGCACTTCCAACTTTTAAACGGATTAAATCACGTATATTTATCATTATTTTTGTCCCGACAGTCACCCCGTCACCACGATCACTACAAAGTGTTTGAAACGTCGGGACAAAAATAATGATAAATATACGCGATTAAAACCGTTTAAAGTTGTTTAATTACTAAGTGTAACAATCGCGAAAACCTAAGACACATTGTGCACTTTCATTTCGCAGTCTCCGAAATGTATCCGTCAAAAGAAATATAATTATGTAGTTTAAAAAACTGATTGTGGAAAATGTTATTTTTTTTTTATTGCTGATAGGTACGCCTTTGACCACAATCTCACCTGATGGTAAGTGACGATGTGGTCGTAGGTGTTAACAGGCTTAACCTAGAATTACTGGCTCTCAAGGACAGCTGCCGGAACACACCGTTAGGTGCTTGGCGACAGATTTTCCACTGGAGGGTGGTCGCTAGCCAGGCGGGCATTCGCAAAAATGCCCTTCCACCATGCGGTGAAGCTCAAGCCAGCGGCGGGATTCGAACCATGGACCTGCTGCGCGGCAGTCAATAGCCAAAGCCACTGAGCTATCACTGCTTCAAATGTACCACATTTTAGAGTTTTATCGTAGCAAGCTTGCAAAACTAAATAAGGGTGCCGTGCTGCCCGTGGGGCGCCAGGCTGCCCGTGGGATGCCGGTCTGTCCGTGGGGTGTCGGGCTTCCCGTGGGGTTCCGGGCTGCCTGTGGGCTTAAGATGAGCCGTACGTTAAAGGGTTTCTCAACATTCCGCGGTCCAAGTTATTTAAAACGAAATATTTAGTTTGTGATATCTGTAATTTCTGAACTGCAAAACTGAGGACTTTGAAATATTTACGGGAAAATAATTAAATAACCACTATTGTAACAAAAAAAGAATGATTGAAATCGGACTACGCGTTAATAAATTACAACTAAATGTAAATTTTGACTTTCATCCCCTTTCCCAAGAAAACCTTACTGAATTTCGGGATAAAAGTATCGTATATCCTTCTTCGTAGTATGAACTCAAATCGTGCTAAGTTTCATTAAAATCCATTCAGTAGTTTTGGAGTGATGCGAGGCCGGGATACAGACAAACAGCCAGAAAAAAAAACAGTTTTTGCATCAGTATCAGCTACAGATTGCTCTCAAAACATATTTTCAAAATATCTGCAATGTATAGAATTGGACCTGTTACAGTTTTATTATAAGTATAAATATATAAATTTAAGCGTCTTCCCTCGCGCTTCCCTATTCGCCTTCTGCAACCTGTTATAGGTATAGATTAGACTGATTAGAGCATTGCATGTTATGAAAAATATACGTAGGGAAGTTGTGCTTATCGTAATAAAAAAACTGTGTTTTATCGTTTGAAAAATCAGTCTTTTGGAGAGGTCCGACTACAGACCTATCTATTATACCTATACGATAAAGTGCAATCGCCAGCTTAAGATGAGCCGTACGTTGAAAGGTTCCTGTACATTCGGGGTGTCAAGTTATTTGGAACGTAATATTTATCAATCAATCAATCAAATTTATTTATTTGCTGAAAGTAGGTACATATAGTTCTTAAGATAAATTTAGTTCTCTACAGTCTACCAGTCCACTGGTGTACAAATATGGAAATCAGAAAACATACATCAATATTCATTTCGTTAATATTTATATACCATGCATTAAATAAGACGTGAAATAATTAATATCATAGAGTTTGAATAAATAAATGTCATTAACTTAAAACCTACAACGCATTTCTGTATGCATAGAAGCGACACGAACCTTTCTTCAAAAAATCGTCAATAGTATAAAAACTTTCCTTAACTAACCACTTTTTTAAACTTCTACAAAACCTGTTAAAAGGAAGATCGACTATATGACTTGGTAACGAATTATAGATAAGAGGTGCCATGTATACACAGTTTTTACGAAACATGGTAAGTTTGGGGGCTGGCATATTTAGACGTGTACGTGTATTTGTCCTGTGGTTTGTATTATCCGTAGGTTCGAAAAGCGACATGTTACTCCTAATAAATTTTGCCATCTCATATATGTAAATGCAAGGAACTGTAAGCAGTTTCTTTGCCTTAAAAACTGGTTTACATGATTCAGTCCACTGCATGCCATACATAGCTCGAACACATTTTTTTTGTGCTATGAAAACTCTGAAAATATCGGTAGCATTTCCCCACATTATTATACCATAGCGGATTGCTGAACATACATATGCGTGATACACCATCCGAACAGAGTCTAAAGGAGTACATTGTTTCAGCTTCTTAAGTGCAAATGTAAATTTATTTAATTTACCACAAACATAGTCAATGTGATTCTTCCAATTTAAGTGTGCGTCAATATGCAACCCTAGAATTTTTACAGTATTGGCCTGTTTAATTTTAATAGTTTTATAGTTAATATTTAAATTTATAATATCCCGTTGATAAGTTTTGAAGTCAACAATTGTAGTTTTATTTAAATTTAATTTCAGTTTATTGTTATCTAGCCAGCCTATTATACTACTTAAGCAACTATTAATGTCAGGTTCAAATTTTACTAGATCATTACATTTGAGAACGACTGTGGTGTCATCGGCGAATAATACACTTTTATGTTCCATCGCCAAAGGAAGATCATTTAAGTAGATAAGAAATAGAAGGGGCCCTAAAATGCTCCCTTGAGGAACACCGCGATGATTAGGTGCAATATTGGAGTCATAATTAACTAAAGAATTAGAATTCTCATCAAACTTAGTGATCCTAGTAAATTGTGTTCTATTCTGCAAATAAGATTGAAACCACTGCAGCGATAATCCCCGGATACCATATTTATCCAACTTATTTAACAGTATTGTGTGGTCAACAAAATCAAAAGCTTTACTTAAATCAAGAAATAACGCTGAACAAAGAAATTGAGAGTTTAAATTGTTGGAGATTAATTTGACCAAGTTATAGGCAGCTAAAGTTGTTGACATGCCCTTTCTAAAACCATATTGTTCTTTGGCTAAAATATTGTACTTATTAAGAAATGATATCAATCTTTTGTGTATAACCTTCTCAAAAACCTTGGACAAGACGGGTACCAGAGCTATAGGTCTGTAGTTGTCTTTATTTAATCTCGATCCTTTTTTATAAAGAAGTTTAATTACAGAAAGCTTAAGTCTATTAGGAAAGCACCCTTGCTCTATGGACAGGTTTATGATATATGACAAAGCTTCCACTATATAATGTCGAATATCTTTGATCAAGCCAGTATTAATATTATCATAGCCTGAGGACTCAGTGTTATTCAAATTTGCAATCATTTTTGATATTTCATCCGGGGTAGTGGGAGCTAGATATAGACTATTACATGATGAGTTTAAGTTAATTGTTGGATTAGAGCATGATAGGTTGTGATGTCTGTAATTTCTGAACTGCAAATCCGATGACTTTGAAATATTTCCGTGATAATTTTTAAAGCACCACTATTCTAATTAAAAAATCGGCCAAGTGCGAATCGGACTCGCGCACGAAGGGTTCCGTACCATTAGCTATACAACATTGGACTTCATATTTTAACCTTTTTTTGTTTTAACGTGAGCGAGTCCAACTCGCACTTGTCCAACTTTTTGTATTTGTTGTTATAGCGGCAACAGAAATACATCATCTGTGAAAATTTCAACTGTCTAGCTATCACCGTTCTTGAGATACAGCCTGGTGACAGACGGACGGACGGATGGACGGACAGACGGACGGACGGACAGCGGGACAGACCGTTTTTACCCTTTGGGTACGGAACCCTAAAAAGAACGTCTGAAATCGGACTACGCGTTAATAAATTACAACTAAGTGTATGTTTTGACTTTCATCCCCTCTCCCAAGGGAACCATGCTGAATTTCGGGATAAAAAGCTAAATTATCCTACCTTGTAGTATGAACTCCAATCATGCTAAGTTTCATTGAAATCCATCCAGTAGTTTTGGAGTGATACGCGGCCGGGATACAGACAGACAGACAGACAGACAGACAAAAATAAAAAAAAATATAGTTTCGGCATCAGTATCAGCTACAGAGTACTGTACATTTTTTTTTTTCAAAATATCTGCCATGTACAGAATTGGACCTGTTACAGTTTTATTATAAGTATAGATTGTTATTGTTGCGTGTGTGCTAAATTGATATTATCTTACACTCTAATTATGCTACAGTTTGTAATTTTTTTTTTTTCCTAATGATGTATCTAGTACCTCATTATATTAGAATCTAGCCAACAATACGGACTAATGAGTAATTTTAGCTTGACTTAAACTGCTAAATAGAGTAAAGTTAAGAATGTGTCCATTAACACCTATCTTATTGTCTCTATTAAGGGGAAGACACTATGTGTTCTTGTGTTCTTTATATGTAGCACTCACTTCACTACTTATCACTGTCACTCAACTACACTAGCTCAAAAGGTTTTGTCCTTTTTAGCCTTCTCACTTTGTCTGTGTTGTCAAGGAGCTGGATTGCCTCAACATTCACGTCTGTGAAGTCTATGTTCGTGAGCTTCTGCATGTTTTTTTATTATATCAACAACGACATCCATTTTCAGGTCTCGATGGAGGTCGACAGTTCTAATGTACCATGGTGCATTGACTATACCTTTGAGTACTTTATTTTGAAATCGTTGGATTATCTGGATGTTGCTTTGTTTGGTACAGCCCCATAGCTGAGCTCCATAGGTCCATACTGGCATAAGGACTTGCTTGTACAATACAATTTTATTTTGTACAGACAACGAGGAATGCTTTCCAAGTAGCCAGTACATCTTCTTGTAACGAAGTTCTAACTCTTTGCAAAATAATAATGAATTTTTTTTTTTTATGGAGTTGATATTTACATATATATTTTTATATACATAGTCGTTTTTGTGGTCTTTATGTAACTTTTTTTATTATTGGAACTGTTGTTTTGTAAATCCTCCGTGACGTCAACAGACCGGCCCCAACGGAAGACCAGCGCTGGTTTTATACTACCATATGCTGAGTCGGGGACCGATTTATGACATGTAGCGATTACTTTCCAATTTTTCATGTATATTTTATTTAAATTATTGTTTGTCACTTGGTGTAAATTGCTGCTGTCGTAAATAAATTATTTTTTATTTTCATTTTTCAAATTAGTATTGTTTGTAGTACAACGCAAGTTGAACTATAGATGTCGCTACATCCCAATACATTGGTTAAAGAATAAAAGGAAACAATTGAGCTATGACTCATTGTCATGTTAGCTCAATTGGATTAGAGCATACCCCGGATAAAGGGGTGGATGGACGCGGGTTCGAATCCAGCACTGTACTTAAATTTTTCCTCTCGTAAATTTGTAATGTAATCCGCAGAGCATGCGTTATTGCAAACATAAATATATTAAAAAAATTATAAAATTGTCTGATAGCAAAAATACGGTAGACGCCACAGACATAAAAAAAAAATCATTTAGTAATTGCTTATATTGATATCACGAAACTAAAAGATGTCCTAGTCAAAACAAAAAAACTTAAGTGTAGATGCGCAGGCCACATGATGAGAGAAAGTAGGAATAAATGGACGAAAGATATCACAGAATGGACCCCTAGATTTCAAACAAGAAAGGAAACGAAGAAGACAAAAAAAATTTTTAACAAAAAATGGAACCGACTTCAACACCCAAAAGTGTGAAATAACTTGTTGAAGTCGGTACCATGATGGTTCAAAAGTAGCTATTATCACAATATTGCGCATGGTACCGACTTCGACAAGTTATTTCACACTTTTGGGTGTTGAAGTCGGTTCCATTTTTTGTTAAAAATTTTTTTTCAATCTTTTTAGTGTAACTCAAAAACGGCTTGACCGATTTTGATGAAGTTTTTAATAGGACCAAACGACAAGCATCAGCTTTCAAACAAAAAAAGAATTTTCAAAATCGGTTCACCCAGTCAAGAGATCTGAGGTAACAAACATAAAAAAAATAAAAAACAATACAGACGAATTGAGAACCTCCTCCTTTTTTGGAAGTCGGTTAAGAAAACGTTTGTCTGATGACATAAAAAAGAATGCGGGTACACTTTGGCATAGATTAGCACACACAAGAGTAGAATGGAAAGAGCTGGAGGAGGCCTTTGTGTCACAAGGACATGCCGACATCAAATTAAATGGGCAAAAATGAGAATAGTAATAAAAATAATAATGAAATACTTAAATCAGTACTTCAGTACTAATATTATAAATGCGAAAGTAACTCTGTCTCTCTGTCTGTCTGTCTGTGTGTTACGCTTTCACGCCAAAACTACTGGACCGATTTGAATGAAATTTGGTATGGAGATAGTTTGAGACCCGGGAAAAAACATAGGATAGTTTTCATCCGACTGCGCAAAAAGAGATTAATGTTTTCGCGCGATAACCGACATACGCGCGGGCGGAGCCGCGCCCAGAAAGCTAGTAATATTATAAATGCGAAAGTAACTCTGTCTGTCTGTTACGCTTTCACGCCAAAACTACTGGACCGATTTGAATGAAATTTGGTATGGAGATAGTTTGAGACCCGGGAAAAAACATAGGATAGTTTTTATCCGACTGCGCAAAAAGAGGTTAATGTTTTCGCGCGATAACCGACATACGCGCGGGCGGAGCCGCGCCCGGAAAGCTAGTTGTTAATATATTTAATTGCATGCTAAAAACTTAATAATGAATTGTATACAATTATGTTGGCAATAAACGCTTCATAATTTTTTTTTTTTTTTTTTTATGCCTGATAGGTTAGCCTTTGACCACTATCTCACCTGATGGTAAGTGATGATGTGGTCGAAGATGTTGTTCAGGCTAACCTAGAATTATATATTAATAACATATTGATTCTTATATTTTTTTTTCAGAGGAGTCGCAAGGGAACACGAGAAGTGGCATTCAGGAACGAAATATCAATGTCCACATTGTCCCAGCACGTTTGAGTGAGTATTTGTTCTTTTATAGCTAAACGGTTAGCCTTTGACCACTATCTCACCTGATGGTAAGTGGTCGAAGATGTTGTTCAGGCTAACTTAGTATTAATGGCTCTCAAGGACAGTTGCCGGACACAGCGTTAGGTGCTTGGCGACAGATTTTTTACTTGAAGGTGGTAGTTAGCCAGGAGGGCATTCGCAAAGTGCCCTTTCACCATGCGGTAAAGATCAAGCTGGCGTTCGATTCCTGCCTGAACTATGGACCTGCTGCGCGGCAGACCATAGCCAATGCCACTGAGCCATCACTGCTGATGTTATGATGGAACAAGCTCGAGGCCCATCTGATGTTAAGTGGGATAACATGCATGATGCATTTCGTTACAAGTCACGAATAGCACTGCGCCCGTCACCTTGAGACATAGTTATTAAGTCTCATGTGCCTGTAATTTCACTGGCTCTCAATGACTGTTAGCTGGCCAGGCGAGCATTAGCAAAATGCCCTACCACCATGCTGTAATGACTGCCATTTTAAAATAACAACCGGGACCGACGGCTTAACGTGCCTTCCGAAGCACGTGCACGCTCAGTAGTAATGTCACTAGCGGTCACCCATCCAACTCATGACCGAGGCGGACGTTAGTTAACTTTACTGAACGGTTAAGAACAGCCAAGCAAACTACGCTACGAGCGCTTCAAAAGCAAAAACAAGACGTGTGGCACTCGGAGACTGCCTCGGTAAAGCCATTACATAGCATTTTTTATCAACTTATGCAATTATAAATCTCGACACGTTAGTTGTCAAAACCTTTTTTCTGCCAAAATTTAGTTCCTTTTACGCACTGTAGAGGCGCTGATCAAATATAGTATCACCGCTGTGCCGGTCGGAGTGGGGGGTGTTAGGTTATTTTCGTTACGGAATTTCTGGATTCGGTCTCCACGCTCAAGGCCCGCGGTAGAAGCTATGCAATAGCTTAATAAAAAGCAAATAATTTGTTACAGAAAGTTGACGACGTACATGGGGCACATCCGCATAAAGCACGCGTCGGACTTCGTATGCGAACTGTGCGGGTACACGTTCGTCAGTCAGAAAGGGATAGAAGTACACAAGAAGAAGAAGCACAGACTTCACGATAGAAATGTGAGTATGTCGCTACTTAGTACACTTTAGTATACCTATTGTGATAAAATCAGACACCTCAAATACAAACCTTGATACTATTTATTCTGCTTTGATACATTTCACTTATGGTTCACACAGTAATTGGTCAATACGTATATAAACAGAATCACACTGTAAATTATTAACTTCAAGAATACACTTGTAATAGATGTTACTCCATCGAGTTCTACCGACAGACTGAATAAGCCGATCGTTCTCCCCACCCAGCTAAACATGTCATCGGAAGATATCCAGATAGTTGGGGCCGACCAATCAGAAGGCAGCATAGTACTTAATCAATAGACTTACTGGTAATTGACACATTCGATAAAAGACAAATCAGCAACTTAATATTTGTAAATCTTAAAATAATACATATAATTATAATAATACCATAAAAATACTGAAAATAATATACAAAATCATCACACTATAGTCTGTTTTTTTTAACAAACGAGTACTGAGTATGTCTCTCGCACGTTTCCGATATTGACAGAGTGAGATGGTTCATTGCCGTCATTGGTCAATGCCTTTGTTCTTGTTTTGAAATAGTTAAGGCCCGTTCATATTGAATATTTCTAAAATGTACTGTAGAAAAAATTCATTGTCATTATTTTATGCTTTAAATTTGCATACTTAGTATATTAAGTCTAGTTTTATGTTAATAAGCATTCTTCAATTTTTCACTCCAAGTCACTGTGATTTCAACATCGTTGCCTCTCTGTCACCCTTACGCAGTCCGATAGTGACAGAATTTCAACATTCTACAGCGACTTAAGGCTTAAAACAGGGGGACGTGGCATTGATTCCAGGTCATAAAGGACAAAAATATTGTTAAATGTAATAATAGTTAAATTTGGACTGCCTGTGAGTCTGCTATGACTTGTAGGTTGTCTAAATGCTTTTATTGTAGTAGCTGTAGTGTTGTATAAAGTTCGAAGTATTTTGTTTAATATAGGCATACCGCCGGTATTAAAAAAATTTAGTCTATTTAATATTCTGTGTTTTTTATATTTATTTCGTATTTTGTCTTATTTCGGCGTCGACATTTTCACACCACCGCACATCTAAACAGCGTCAAAAGACCCACACCCACATCCAGCAGGTATACACTGTTCGCTTTTGTCGCTCATTTCTTCCGGGTACTTGTGGGATGTGGAACGACCTTCCTCCGGAGGTCTTTCCGCGAAGCTACGACATGGACCATTTCAAAAGGGGCATCTACAAATTCCTCTCTGGGCAAGCAACGCATCGGCAGCGCAGTTAGTGTTGCAGATGTCCATAGGCGGCGGTTGCCCATTACCAGCAGGCGGGCCGTCTGCTTGTTTGTCATCCATAATACAAAAAAAAATAGTTTATATTTGATGGACATAAACTTCAATTTCATTTTAATGTTTGCAGGTAGACTTAGCAGGGCCCTATTGTGAGCTGTGCAACGTGAAGTTTGTATCGGACGAGGCGCATTCGAGACATCTGAAGTTATCGGCGAGACACAGCAGTGATAGTGATCCGTAAGTATGGGCAAATGTAATGGTGAGGGTGTGTTACTGGAGGTTAGACTACAAAATCGCAGAAATTTCTTTTTATTGATAGACGAGCGGTTATAGCTATGGACTGCCTATGATAGTTCATTGTGTATTAAGGGCGGTAAGTAAGCAATAACGATCGAGACTCTTGTAGGACCTCTCTGATTCGAGGTTCGTAATTCCCGAACCGCCCGTGAAACATGCAATGTTTTCATCACATATGCGTGTAAATAATTATGAATTATAACTTTAATACACAAGTCAGCATAACTATTATTAAAAAATACGTGAACTTTTTTTTTAATCGGATAGCGGGCTTTTTACCCACATAGACATAGACTATACAAATGTTTCGTTCAGAAATGTTTCGTTCAGAAACGTTACGGGCAAATATTTACGTTGGTATACATGACGGAGTGTAAAAAAAACGACGATAAGATACAAAAAGCTATTAAAAGCGATTATTAAGAACATTCATTGAGTATTTAAGCAATATGTAGCGAGATTGCAATGAAATTCTTGTTCAGATAACATTTTAAGACAATTCTTCAATTGCGTGTAAACTCCTTGCTTGAACTTGCACGACCTGTGTGCGGTACTATAAATAAATAAAAATTACCGACCTTGGGTTTCATGACAAAAAGAAAGCTCAAGTGTTTTATATTTATTTATTTATTATATCTTAGGAAGACTATCAACTACATAGCTTATATAAGGTAAAGAAATATATACAACGAAAAAGTTATTTACAAGTATCCACATATAGAGGTAAAATGGTTATATAACAGTCCTAGTAATATGATGTTATGATAGATACAGAATATAAGGTCAACACGTAGACAGTAAATATTATCTAAGTAAAAATGCACTCACAATATAACTTATACAATATAACCTCAAATATGGGGCATTACGGCCAAGTTCACCTTTATGTTTAGATACTGTTACGAGCTGGGGGTTCGGGATAAATAATGCAATACGTATTCGACAAACTGACACCTTTATTCCACAGTTCTACAGTCACTTCCAACAACACTATAACACTGAACTGTTCGCACTTCAGAACACTATTCACAAACTTCACTGTACTTCACTATTCGCGCTTGGAGCACTTGGTCCAAAGATAATCGCACTGTTGATCGTTTCGAACTCAAAGTAAGACTGTCTGGTCGGCCCGGAGCCGTCCCTATTTATACTCAAAAGTACATTTTCCAGAATGTTCACTAATAGTCTAGATAGAAAAACAATAAGGGTCCATAAATTAACCTTTTAAACGTAAACAACTTTTGTATGAGATTCCACGTATACTAACTACTACGTATACTGTGGTTGTTTACTAGTTGGCTGAGAACAAAGGCGACACTTTTTTTATAACCTTTTGTGTGACTTTACTTGTTTACTGACGCTGGATTTTTCTAGATTGTTCGAGGCCTTGCGCCGCACAGTGGGCTGAAAATCGAGTTTCATAGACATAGACCTCTTTTATTATAAACATTTTTTTTCTGGTTGCAAATCAACGTAGAACCTCATCAGGAGGCCTAACTATGTCATATTTATGCATCTAAGACGATTATGTCTGAGTAATGATTTTTAGAAATAAAATTTGTATGGAGAAAAACACGAAAATCAATATTTTTCGGCTTCCGTGCGAGTGCCCGTTATTTCGTCTGGTATGATTAATGTACTTATTTTTTACTATTTTTTGACATATTGCACACACCGCGCACGGGCTAGAGTTTGGGTGAAAAAAATCAAAATATAAAAAAAAACATATTTCTCGATTTACTCATTATTCTTAGTGCATTGAAGGTGCATTAAGTGCTGTATTATAACATTTCGACACTTCTTATTCTAAGTAAAGAACTTACATAAAAAAATTTCGCTGCCATGTTTAGAATTCACCTGTTAATGCCATATTTTATGATAGTTTTATGATATTTAGTCATAAACGCCGATACTTTTAGTGTATTTATTTATTATAATTAGTACAAAGGGTTACTAGGATGCTCCACAATATCATAGTTACAAAATGTACTGTGGAGGTTTAGCTACATATCTTTGAATACCTGCTAAACTTCCCTAATGAGAGTTGATTGTTTTCCAATAACCTTAAAAATGACAGTACTTTCAAATGTGGGTACGTGCTTTGTTTTGGTTTATTGTAGTCAAACGGATGATGTTAGGATTTTATTTACTTATTATTGTTTATTTTGACTATTTTTTAAATGAATAGTTAGTAGCCGGTATGAAGTTAATATAAATTAGAATATTTGAGGCTGTTGGCATTGAATTTCAGTTAAATTTGAGTTAGTCTGGAGAAGATACAGACGTTCTTCCTCAAGAAGAGATTTATGTCCTCAAGTTCAAGATACGTGTGAAGCTGGTGAAATGTTTTTACTGTCTACTAGTGCATCTTTTTGTGCAACATCGACAAAAACAACAAATCCACGCAAACCTTTAACAGACCTTGGAACAAAACAAACATTTCGAAGAACTGTAGATCTCCATTACAAAGTCAATGAAAGTTCTGAATTGACCTATGTTTTAATAGCTGAGTTGAGACATGAAGGCAATGATACTCTGGCAGCAGCCATAGATCTTCTCATAAAGAACCTGAAAACAGCGTAAAACGTAGTTCAACATTTGCGGTACAAGCGAAAAAAACAAAACGTGTGGTTTTACCCCTACAAAGGCACTCGGATTATTACTATCACTTAATTATCGTATTACAAAGTCCAGCCAGCTGCGATGGATTGCTACACCTTGACAGAATCCATAACTAATACAATGGCAAAGATGGCTTTTCAAGCTCTACTTGACAAATCTGTTACCGGGTTAATAAAAGATTGAAAATCAATTTCATGATTTTGGTCTCAAAATGGGGATTTGATGGGCCTCAAGTCGGAGCACATACAAGCAAAGTTTCAAAGGAGATGGAAAAAGTGACGAACCGATTTTCATGACTACTTTGGTTCCGCTTAAACTTACTGCTGGAAAAGAAGTCATATGGGAAAACGCAAAACTCTGTTCAGAGTTATATTGTCACCCTGTGTAGTTTCTCTTCATAAGAGTCTAAATTAGTGGTACAAGAGCAGTTGTGTGCGATGGAAGGTGATATTCAATCACTGAGAAATACCGCATGTGATACAAACGAAACTATTAATTTAATTTTGTATGAAAATGATAGATGGGATCTTTCAAAAGTGAGCTCATCTGCAACGCGCTACTTGTGCTTAGCAAAACCATCTCAAATCAACGATTTAGAAGCAGTTATGAGAAGAGAAGATGCAACTGAACTATATAAGTTCGGATTATCTTCATTGCACACTCTCTGTATGGAATGTTTATTGCATACCTATATCATGGAACATATAATAATACTCCTATAGCATACAGACAGATTTAAAGACGTGGTATGTAAGGGGAGAAACTTGAGGACATAAATCTCTTCTTGAGGAAGAACGTCTGTATCTTTTCCAGACAAACTCAAATTCAACTGAAATTCAATGCTTTCTAACAGACTCAAATAGTTTTCAAGCTAACTGCTTTAGAATCACAAATAGATCCAGATTGGTTTTCAAACTACAATGTTCCATTTTTAACAATTTTTTCTTTCGTACTCTTGCACACAGGAAATTTAAAATTTAACTGAATTAATATTTAGTACCATTCTAATTTATATTAACTTCATACCGTCTACTAACTATTCATTTAAAAAATAGTCAAAATAAACAATAATAAGTAAATAAAATCCTAACATCATCCGTTTGACTACAATAAACCAAAACAAAGCATGTACCTACATTTGAAAGTACTGACATTTTTAAGGTTATTGGAAAACAATCAACTCTCATTAGGGAAGTTTAGCAGGTATTCAAAGATATGTAGCTAAACCTCCGGAATACATTTTGTAACTATGATATTGTGGAGTATCCTAGTAACCCTTTGTACTAACTATCTATACTTATAATAAAACTGTAACAGGTCCAATTCTGTACATGGCAGATATTTTGAAAAAAACAAATGTACAGTACTCTGTAGCTGATACTGATGCCGAAACTATATTTTTTTTTATTTTTGTCTGTCTGTCTGTCTGTCTGTCTGTATCCCGGCCGCGTATCACTCCAAAACTACTGAATGGATTTCAATGAAACTTAGCATGATTGGAGATCATACTACAAGGTAGGACAATTTAGCTTTTTATCCCGAAATTCAGCATGGTTCCCTTGGGAGAGGGGATGAAAGTCAAAATATACACTTAGTTGTAATTTATTAACGCGTAGTCCGATTTCAGACGTTCTTTTTAGGGTTCCGTACCCAAAGGGTAAAAACGGTCTGTCCCGCTGTCCGTCCGTCCGTCTGTCCATCCATCCATCCGTCCGTCTGTCACCAGGCTGTATCTCAAGAACGGTGATAGCTAGACAGTTGAAATTTTCACAGATGATGTATTTCTGTTGCCGCTATAACAACAAATACAAAAAGTTGGCT
This sequence comes from Plagodis dolabraria, assembly GCA_963854805.1. NCBI lineage: Eukaryota > Metazoa > Arthropoda > Insecta > Lepidoptera > Geometridae > Plagodis > Plagodis dolabraria. Next base: position 11,051,377 of record OY978470.1, read on the forward strand.
AAGTTCGAGTTGGACTCGCTCACGTTAAAACAAAAAAAGGTTAAAATATGAAGTCTAATGTTGTATAGCTAATGGTACGGAACCCTTCGTGCGCGAGTCCGACTCGCACTTGGCCGATTTTTTTAATAAGAATAGTGGTGCTTTAAAATTATCACGTAAATATTTCAAAGTTTTTGCAGACATCACAACCTAAATATTACGTTCCAATTAACTTGACACCCCGAATGTACAGGAACCTTTGAACGTGCGGCTCATCTTAAGCTGGCGTTTGCACTTTATCGTATAGGTATAATAGATAGGTCTGTAGTCGGACCTCTCCAAAAGACTGATTTTTCAAACGATAAAACACAGTTTTTTTTATTACGATAAGCACAACTTCCCTACGTATATTTTTCATAACACGCAATGCTCTAATCAGTCTAATCTATACCTATAACAGGTTGCAGAAGGCGGGTAGGGAAGCGCGAAGGGTAAGATGCTTAAATTTATCTATTTATACTTTTAATAAAACTGTAACAGGTCCAATTCTGTACATTACAGATATTTTGAAAATATGTTTTGAGAGCAATCTGAAGCTGATACTGATGCAAAAACTGTTTTTTTTTCTGGCTGTCTGTCTGTATCCCGGCCTCGCATCACTCCAAAACTACTGAATGGATTTGAATGAAACTTAGCACGATTCGAGTTCATACTACGAAGAAGGACATACGATACTTTTATCCTGAAATTCAGTACGGTTCTCTTGGGAAAGGGGATGAAAGTCAAAATGTACATTTAATTGTAATTTATTAACGCGTTGTCCGATTTCAATCATTCTTTCATCAGTTGTTATTGAATTATTTTCCCGTAAATATTTCAAAGTCCTCAGTTTTGCAGTTCAGAAATTATAGATATCACAAACTAAATATTTCGTTTTAAATAACTTGGACCGCGGAATGTTGCGAAACCCTTGAACGTACGGCTCATCTTAAGCCCACAGGCAGCCCGGAACCCCACGGGAAGACCGACAACCCACGGACAGACCGGCATCCCACGGGCAGCATGGCACCCTTATTTAGTTTTGCAAGCTTGCTACGATAAAACTCTAAAATGTGGTACATTCACCACAATCAGTTTTTTAAACTACATATCTTTCTTTTGACGGATACATTTCGGAGACTGCGCAATGAAAGTGCACAATGTTGTCTTAGGTTTTCGCGATTGTTACACTTAGTAATTAAACAACTTTAAACGGTTTAAATCGCGTATATTTATCATTATTTTTGTCCCGACGTTTCAAACACTTTGTAGTGATCGTGGTGACGGGGTGACTGTCGGGACAAAAATAATGATAAATATACGTGATTTAATCCGTTTAAAGTTGGAAGTGCACAACTTTAGTAGACGGTTATACAAGGGTCGAAAGGAATTGGTAACTTTCAGCCGCGGTCAGCTCTCTACTTTTCATATCGAATTTAAAGAAAGTAAATAAAGTAGCTTTTCTAAAAATTATTCATTGATAAAATAACATACTAACTAAAAATTTATTGAGAGGTTTGAACTATTTGTGAAATTTTACGTAAAATTTTGTTTGGAATATTTTCGGGCGGCTATAGCCCGAATAAGAATCTCTCTGCTTTTCACTACTAATATAAGGAATAACGATATAAATATAGTATGTTTTTTTATATTATTTATTTTGATTTCAATAACATGAGCAGTATATTTTTAAAATTAATGCGGCTATAGTCCAAGTAGGAATCGATGACTTACATCCGTGTTAAACACTCTACTTTTCATTTAAAATATGAGGAGGGTAAAAAAATAGTAGTTTTTCTAAATATTTACTAAAAATAATAAACATGAGTAGAAGATACAAAGATACACTAGGAGTTAGAACAATGAAATTTAGGGAAAGTTTGAATTTATTTTTAACCTACACTTTTTACCTTATATTTAGTTACTACCATGCCAAACATAGTTGTTATTAATTGTTTTACAACAACAGAATATTTTACAACGAAAAATCTTAGACATATAACTTTGTTTACACCAATGTTTTTCCCGGCCTTAGGTGGGAAAGAGCGTCTCCCACCCGCTACTCAGATCAAACAAACACTACTTTCCGAGAATGAGAAATAAAAAAAAAACGATCTACCGTCAAACAAACCGCCGTTTTAAAATCGAAATTCTAAAGAAACGCACAAGGTACTTTGCTTCAACATTTATTGTGCGAACCGGGAAAGAACTCTCTGAGTTACTTAACTACTGTCTTCTGGAAAATACAACCCCGGAGTTTTGAAATCCAAAGTAGAAAGCTGCATTCTGAGCTATGGTTTACTATAAGAGTGCTTCACCGCAGACCACAGTGTTGCTTAATATGAGATAAACAGTGCACAAATGTGAATAATTAGTGTGCAGGTACGGCAATCGCGAACGAAGTCGCGGGTACAGCTAGTAATAAATAAATACACTAAAAGTATCGGCGTTTATGACTAAATATCATAAAACTATCATAAAATATGGTGACAGGTGAATTCTAAACATGGCAGCGAAATTTTTTTATGTTAGTTCTTTACTTAGAATAAGAAGTGTCGAAATGTTATAATACAGCACTTAATGCACCTTCAATGCACTAAGAATAATGAGTAAATCGAGAAATATGTTTTTTTTTATATTTTGATTTTTTTCACCCAAACTCTAGCCCGTGCGCGGTGTGTGCAATATGTCAAAAAATAGTAAAAAATAAGTACATTAATCATACCAGACGAAATAACGGGCACTCGCACGGAAGTCGAAAAATATTGATTTTCGTGTTTTTCTCCATACAAATTTTATTTCAAAAAATCATTACTCAGACATAATCGTCTTAGATGCATAAATATGACATAGTTAGGCCTCCTGATGAGGTTCTGCGTTGATTTGCAACAAGAAAAAAAATGTTTATAATAAAAGAGGTCTATGTCTATGAAACTCGATTTTCAGCCCACTGTGCGCCGTAACAATATTGTTCACGTGCATTGCGATGAAATATTAATTGACGTTTCCGTTTGGTTCATCGTCAGAGCACACATGTACAGCATGTATGTTTACATGCATTACGGTACCACTTTGGGAATCCCGTCCATTGGAAACGGTCTCTTTCATCCCTAGATGAACAATGTGCTATTCATTTTAATTGTTAGTGAAGTATTTCCGAGCAGTTACGACTTAGGAACCTTCAAGAAGAGAGCATATTCCCTCCTTAAAGGCCGGCAACGCATCCTCAAGACCTCTGGTGTTGCGGATGTTTGTGGGCGACGGTGATCACTTACCATCAGGTGAGCTGCCTGCTCGTTTGCCCTACTATCCCATAAAAATAAATAAATTGTATCTTAAATAATAACAACGAGAGTTACCTATTATACAATAAAATTAAACTATTTTATTGTGTTTTATTATACAACTAGCTTTATGAGCGCGGCTCCGCCCGCGCTTATGTCGGTTATCGCGCAAAAACATTAACCTCTTTTTGCACAGTTGGATAAAAACTATCCTATGTTTTTTCCCGGGTCTTAAACTATTTCCATACCAAATTTCATTCAAATCGGTCCAGTAGTTTTGGCGTGAAAGAGTAACAGACAGACAGAGTTACTTTCGTATTTATAATATTAGTACTGATAAAATTAAACTATTTTATTGTATAATAACTATTTAATTTTATTACATTACAATAAAATTAAAGTCATGTTCGGCGGGTTCGATACAGCGCCATCTATCCCTATAGCCGCGGTATGCTCTAACTGCTAAGCCAACATAACATCCAACATACGGACTTTTTGCTGAGTTTTCTCCTCTGCCCACAATATTTTTTTATATCATATTATCTTTTTCTTTTCTCTTTAGGTTAGTTATGAATTATTTTTTTAAGTTTTTCTTATGTATTTTTTGTCATTGTTGTTTCTACCTATATTTTTTTTGTGCGGCAGTAAACGAATTTTGATTTTGTATTTAACAAATTGTTGGAGTACAAAATGTTTTGCTCCGGGCGGGAATTGAACCCGCGTCATTCGATTTCGCGCCGGATGCCTAAACCGCTCGGCCACCGGGGGTCGGCTATCGGAGGACGCGGTTTCAATTCCCGCCCTATGCAAAACATTTTGTACTCCAATAATTAGTAAAATATGATTTTCGATTAGCACGCGGTAGTTCTTGTAATCATATTTATGAATTATGATTTGATTTGACATATGACGTATGACTCAAAATTGTCCTTTAATTATTACAGAAACAGAATACGCAACGACTCCCAAAGCATGCGTTCGTCGCAGAGCGGGCGCGTGATGCGGCACATAGAGCGCAGGCCCGTTATACACCCGCGGGGGTACGCCGACCCCGACGTGCCGCCCGCAGGACCCGTCACTTGTGAACAGGTTATAGTTTACTTTATGCGGTTGTGACGTATCAAACACGTGGCCCATCTGGGCCCCAATTCTCTTAGCTATTGACCAAACGCAACACTACTGCGATGCTTCTGCATTCGAACTGCTGTTAATGTCAAATTCGGTAGGCTGCTAATTATAGCTCCTAAGGGGGCGTCCATTAATCACGTGATGTTTTTTTTTAGCATTTAATACTCCCCCTCCTCCCCCTTGGTGATACGTTGTGAGCTCTAGGACAAGAATAATCACGTGTATTTTTTAGTACCTACAAAAAAAATCTTAATTTCTTTGAATATTATCTTTGAATGTAGAGTAATATTCTAATTTTATTCTGAATTAGTCGTGGGGACTTTGTTCGTTACCTGGCAACGGCGAGTCAAGATACACTACACGCCGCTTTTCGGTTTAAAAATCGCGCGTTTGATGAAAAAAAAAAATACACGTGATATAATATTACACCCCCCCATTATGATATTTAGTAATTTTGCTAGACCCCCCCCCCCCTTTCAAGCCTCACGTGATTAATGCACGGTCCCTAATCGCAGTTGTATAGCAATCGCGTCGCTTTGTCTGTTCTGTGGCTTGCAAACGTTGCCACTGAAATGAGATACGTAATAAGAAACGTCACAATATGGAAAACAGACTAAAACAGGGCCCGTGGTCAAGTAAAAAAAGAGTTAACAAAAACAAAAAAAAATACATATTTTTTAATCTAAATAGAAACCGACTTCAACAGTTAAAAGTGTTAAGAAATTAACTTGTTGAAGTCAGTACCATGATAGTTCAATAGTACCTATTATGATAATATTGTGCGCATAGTACCAACTTCGACCAGTTATTTCACAAGTTATTGTCTCGATCGTGCGCTCGGTGAGTCAAGACCTCCTGAAGATGCTTCGTTTAGAAGCGAAACTAGTCGGATATTCTTCCGGTTAGGTTGCGTGATGTTTGTGACGTCACCTAGATAACAGGAAAATTAGGCGGAATTGTCACTAGATATATAATTTTATACTTTTTAAAGTGTTTTATTTAAAAATTATTTAATGTTTTCTTAAGATACTTTTAAAAATATTTGTTATTATTAAGTTATCTCACATTTTTGATTGTAAAAGTCGGTTCCATTTTTAGTAAAAAAAAAAAATTTACCAGTTTTAGTGACCCTTGCTACTGACGGGATTGATTGTCATTAATTGTCAACGACTATATCATCAAGATTAATCATGAAAAATAAATTTAAATGGGACCACACAAGCATCAGCTTTCAAATCAGTACTAATATTATAAATGTGAAAGTTACTCTGTCTGTCTGTCTGTTACGCTTTCACGCCAAAACTACTGGACCGATTTGAATGAAATTATGGTATGGAAATAGTTTGAGACCCGGGAAAAAATATAGGATAGTTTTTATCCAACTGCGCAAAAATAGCTTAATATTTTTCCGCGATAACCGACATACGCGCGGGCGAAGCCGCGCCCGGAAAGCTAGTAAAAAATAAACATCAAAATCAAAAACATAAATACAGACAAAATGAGAACCTCTTCCTTTTTTTGAAGTAGGTAAAAAAAAAACTGACCAACAGTGAAAGTATGAAATAATATATTTTAAATTTTACTTATCGTTGTTAAATGTGACTTGACCGCTGATTTCTCCTGATGGCAAGTGATGATGCGGTCGAAGATGTTGTTCAGGCTAACATTGAAATAATGAATAATTTCAGGCTTACTTGATTCAGGTTACTTTGCGGAAATCCATATTTAATAATAACAAATATTGTTTTTAAATATTTTAAGAAAACATTAAATTAACATTTTCATAAAACAATTAAAAAATATATCTAGTGACTATTCGGCCTAATTTTCCCGCTAAGCCGACGTGATGTCACAAACGCCACGCAGCCGAACCGGAAGAATATTCGACGCGTTTCGCTTCTACGCGAAGCATCCGCAGGAGGTTTTGACTCTTTGAGTCTCTGCGCTTTTAGGCGGATTTTTGAAGCGTTTCATTAAAATATTAATTTAATGTGTTCTTAAAATATTTATAAATAAATTTGTTATTATTAAGTATGAAATAACTTTTGGAAGTCGGACCATGCTGTTTGTTGTTATGTGACCATGTTTTAAATCAGCTTGGTACCGACTTCCACAAGTTATTTCATACTTTTGAGTGAAGGAGCGACCTCCTTCACTATTAATAACTTGTTCCATTTTTTTTTAATTAAATTAAGGCACACAAGAAATACATTTAAGTTAAAGAATCATATAATAAAAAATTGTTTGTATTACAGTGCGGCGTCCAGCTTCGCGACTTACGTCTGTACGCGCAACACTTCCGCCGCGCGCACCCCGACAAGAATCGAACCAAGTACCCCGCCATGAAGACGCCCTGCATGTGCGAACAATGCGGACGGATCTTTCAGGTGAGGACTTATCGCCGTGCTGGGCCTTTAAGGCCTTTTGCACTTTGATTAGTGTTAAGTAGCGCTGTTAAGTGATTAGTGTTTAGTAAAGTTGTTTAGTATAAGTAGGGTTCAATACTGGATACTAGAGTGAGGGTGAAGAAGAGACGCGCGGAACGTAGCTACTCGCAAAAAAAAATAGACCGCGCTACTAAACACTTTTACTAAACAGTTGCAGTCCAAACATGTTAGTACTAAGCGCTAAACTGCTGCACTATGCATATACATACTTGTATTAAACACTAATTAATGTGAAAAAATGCACCAATACGATCGCGGTGCTATTGGGGTCAATGTCCGATATTCTTCCTGGCTCAGCTTCCAGCTTGGCTATGTAAATAAAGCGAGCTTAATAGTGAGTTTTTTCCTCTTAATTAGCTCATTTTCCACGCACAGAACAAGTTTGTTTTCAATGGACAAGGATTTAATATTGGGGTCAATGTCCGATATTCTTCCTCTGGCTAAGCTTCCAGCTTGGCTATGTAAATAAAGCGAGCCTATTGGTGGGATTTTCCTCTTACATCACTCATTTTCGACGCACAGAACAAGTGGGTTGTCAATAGACTAGGATTTATTATTGGGGTCAACGTCCGATATTCTTCCTGGCTTTGCTTTCCTACGAGAATACTAAAATGAAGCTAACCTATTGGTGGGCCTTTCTCTCAGCCATATCTGGTGTATACGCAGCTTGCCTTGCTACAATAGATAAAAACAATGACTATAATTTTGTACCTTGGAACCCAAAAACTGTAAACTTTGAGACTATACTATTTTATGAATTTTACTATTTTGATAAACTGTGGCGGAACGAATATCAGGCCCACCTAATGTTAAGCGGACTCACCTCTGCGTATAACAGATGCGTTTCGTCACATGTGATGAATTGCACTGCGCCCGTCACACTGAGACATACAGTTGTTAACTCTCATGTGCCTGTAATTTCACTGGCTCTCAAGGACTGCTGCTGGAACACACTGTTAGGTGCTTAGCGACAGATTTTCTACTTGAGGGTGGTAGCTAGCCAGGCGAGAATTCGCAAAATGCCCTTCCATGATATGGTGAACCTCAAGCCGAAGGTGGGGATTAAACCATGGACCTGCGGCTTCGCAGTACATAGCTATTACCGCTCGGCCATCATTGCTTCATAATTTGAGTAATAAACTAGTAAAAAGCTGAGCTTTGTGAGGGCTCGCGTTTATTTTACAAACTGATTACAGTGGTGCCATCTAGTATTAAGTAGATTAACTACGATGTATTTGAGTATTGAGTTTAGTTCTGTTGCAGCGATGTTAACTCTTTAGTTTTCTAACAGATGGCGTAACATTCTATCTAATGAATACAAAATTGTTAATGTTAATTTTTTTTTATGGTTTCAATTTTTTTTAATAGATACACATCTAGATATGAAGTTAAATTACTATGTTGAAGCACAAATCTAGAGGCGTGATAGTTTTTCAGTAAAGTGTACCACAAAATGTTCGAGTTGTGGGACTGATATCAGTACTAATATTATAAATGCGAAAGTATCTCTGTCTGTCTGTCTGTCTGTCTGTCTGTCTGTCTGTCTGTTACGCTTTCACGCCAAAACTACTGGACCGATTTGAATGAAATTTGGTATGGAGATAGTTTGAGACCCGGGAAAAAACATAGGATAGTTTTTATCCGACTGCGCAAAAAGAGGTTAATGTTTTCGCGCGATAACCGACATACGCGCGGGCGGAGCCGCGCCTGGAAAGCTAGTAGCTAATAATCCCTTGATCGGTGGAATTGGGCCTAGGTATACAACTGGTATTATTACTGTCATCAGAGCATGGCCCTCCTAAAAGACCACATGTGGGTCCACACGGGAGAGAAACGGTTCAAATGCCCTCACTGTCCGAAGAGTTTCACCCAGAAGACCAACCTGGTCTTCCACGAGAGGGTCCACTCCGCGACGAGACCGAGCTACGAGTGTCCGCTGTGCGGGAAACACTTCGCGTTCTTCAACAATCGACGGAGGCACATGTTTGTAAGTAAATTTTAATGTAAAAAAATGTTTTCATATTTCATACTCGGAAAGTAGTGTTTGTTTGATCCGACTAGCGTGTGGAAAACAGTTTTTTCTACCTTAGGGCGGGAATGGCTCATGGTAATTGTTTTCCTCTCTAGGGCGGGAATGAATGTGATTTTCTCAAGTTATTGTAAATAACAAAAATTTTGGATTGTCGCATTATTATTATTGTTAATTTTATTTCCGATAAGAATTTTTGGCTCTTCAAGTACAGCTGCCGGAACTGTCATCTTAAGACACGCCACGAGACGGTTTAACGTGCCCTCCGAAGCACATATACTCTCAGTAGTCATTTCACTAGCGCTCACCCATCCAAATCATGACCGTGGTGGATGTTACTTAACGTAGCTGATCGGTTAAAAACGGGTAAGCAAACTTCGATACGAGCGCTTTAAAAATGTTTTAATATAATATTAATATTAAATACATATTGTCAGATCCACACGGGCCTGAAGCCGTTCAAGTGCGAGACGTGCGGCAAGTGCTTCACGACGGCGGGCGAGCAGCGCGCGCACGTCGACCACGTGCACCTCAAGAAGCCGTGGCCGAGGCGGCCCAGGCGGCACGACAATGGCGGGGACGGGTGTGGGGCCCTGCCCGAAGACTGAGGTTATCACTTAAGCATCATATTTACTTATTAGTTTTAAATTTTTAAATATATGTTGCTATTATAAGGGCAATAACATGATATTACATACTTTGTAATATAATTGAAGGAGATAGGAAGTAAATAATAGATCTCCCGCGTTTCAGGTGCCTCTTTGATACTCTTGTAGTGCTTAGCACAGGTACGCCGCCTCGAAATCCTTCCTATTTATTTAATCAAATTACGTAAACATATTACTTTTTATTTATTATTAGTATATTTAAAAACAGAGTATATTTAAATTCATATTTATTTATTAGTATATTTAAAATCAAAAGGAATAATAATATTGTATATATAGCACTTGCGTTGCTAAAAATGATATTAAATACTTTGCAATATGATGCACCGTTACCTTTGACGGTTAATGTTATAAAATTGGAATACAAAAGCACTAAATTCTGTTTAGTGGAGCATGTCTCGACAGCCTAGATGCTAGGGCACTGGGCGTGAATGCGATGTACGCAAGTTCGGTTATTTGTAAATCTGATCGAAGGATTATCAGTAACCGTAATCTCAAATAAATTAATAAATTGACAACCAATATAAAAGCTTTGAATTGGGGATATTATATTTGAATTTTGTAATCATATTACAAAGTTTGAAATAACATAATATAGATATAAAGCAAGTAGGTAGGCTGTGATATGATATTGAATATTGTAATATTATATTACAAAGTTGGTAATATCATAATATACATATTTCGCTACAACTATGTCCACGTCCTACGCCTTCAGGCTGCAACCACACTATCACTCGCACTGGACCCTATTCCACCCCTAAAGTGGGGTGCAACTCACCAGTCACGGCACTCGATCACATCTCACCTAACTGGCTGTCGATGGTAACTTCGATATTCCTATGATATTACAAAGTTTGTAATATCATATTTTATAAGAGCATTGACGCATGCTAAGCGAAAACATTGAAATTATTTCGGGTGGAAAAAGATAACTTCCAGCGGGACTTGAACCCACAACCCGCAGAATACCGTTCTGGTGTGTTACCAATTATGCTATAAAATTTCGACTGTCCAGCGCCCCGCTTCCATAGTTAATAATTGGTAACGCACCAGTATGCGTCAATGCTCTTATAAAATATGATATTACAAACTTTGATGTAATTTATTTGTAATATCATATTATTCATATATAGCAATTAGATAGAATCTCACTTCATAGTCGATCATGTACATCTGAAGATATATCAAGAGATGAATTATAGATAATATTTTATATATTATCAGAGTAGTTCACTCAATGATGAGATTTTAGCATAAATGAGTGTATGATATTAGTGATTTTTTTATTTGTGAATAATATCTCAAATTAAGTATCAGCATAAAATATGTAGTCGAAAAGCTAAGTATTAATGTAGATAAATATGGAGAAAAAGGCCCTAAAAGTTTATGGACGGACTTCGCTACTAAGATTGTGTGTGTGTGTGTGTGTGTCGAATAAGGATGTATGTGGAATGAATTAAATATTTATTTGACAAAAACATGGGTATAATACATAGGTCTTGTTGAGTTATGTCAGTATTTAAAACTTTCCAGCATGTTCTGCCTTGCAGCGTACAAATTTTAAATATATTAAATGTCAAAAAAAAAATATATCTATAAACTAATAAGAAGCGATACAATGTCAAAATATATAAACATTATCCGTATATACATATAAAAATTACGTGTCACGTTGTTTGTCCGCGATGCACTACTAAACAACTGAACCGATTTTAAATTTGATTTGCACACCGTGTGCAATTTGATCCAAATTGAAAGATAGGATAGCGGCCAGCAGGCCGCTACTTGGAATATATATAAATAAAAGCAGTATGTCATGAAATTATGTCAGATATATTATATCAATTAAATTAGGTCCTGTTTCAGAATGTTCGAGTAAGTTCCGGTTATACTACCCAGAGCATAATTACTAAACAAAACACTATCTTTCCGTTTCACAGTCATCGATTTAGCCTATCCATCGGTTAAAGCTTGAAACGCGCTGCATGTTAACTGTAATTTTTATCATTCAGTTATTTTATGTGTTGGTTAGCAACTCGAAACTTTATTATGACATTCTGAAACAGACCCTAAGTCGTGGGCAAAGTACGGTCTGCGAAGAGCTTTACTCTGGCCCGCCTTGTCCCTTCTATAGTAAGTCGAATTGGACCCAGGAAGCGGTGTGTGAGAACAAACTGAATGAACTCAGTGAGCGTGTAAGCGATATTGTTGCGATAGTCGCGCGATCGCGTTGTATTAGGACGTCTCCTATGTTAGTATGAAAGAGACGGCATTAGTGTATATGAGACACACATACGTCTATTTTTTATTTATTAAATTCTACGCTTGTGTGTGTATATACGACAATATAAATAAATGTATACGTATAAATTTATTCTTATAAACAGATCTCACTGTTAATTTTAGCGCAATATATCACAATATTATTTTATATTTAAATTATGGAATTAAATACTCTTTGTTGATTATTATTAGTATAATTTGAATTTTAGTTTATAAATTATTTTACATAAAAATGAGGCGCCCTCTACGGATAAATATGTAAAGAAATGTAAGTGAAGCTCAATAACAGCAGAACGCAAACCTTACCGCGGTGGGCGTGGTTTAAACTGTACCGGGCGGCGCAACCACATTAGCACGGTAATATTATCTATACAGTATTTCAACTTCATAGAAACGGACGAAACGCGAGTTATAACTACGCGCCTCGATCTCGGCATGCGCTCGGCATGCAGTAAGTCTCGAGTGTCGCGACTGTGCCCTAGAGACGAGCGAATGGTTTGCTGTTTTTTTAACAATAACCGCGCGATTTTTCCACCAAAAATAAGTTCTAGTTCATATTTACATATTTAATATGCACGAGGGTGTTAAAGTTCGGTTTATGGCCCTAAGCGCGATATAATAAAGCTCACTTTACGAGCAAGGGTGTTGGAAAATATTTTATCTATGTTTTGTCTTGTTTTCTATCTTGACATTGACACAAACATTTGTTGATATTAAGCGCCATCTATTGAGCCCTTTCAAGACAATGTTAAATGTGGATATGAAATATGTTTGCTATACCTACACTGATTGCATATATAAATAGTTCGCAATTTAGGTTCATTAATAAACAGGTCATAGATTATCTTTGCAGCTAGTCTTCCTTTGAAACAATTTTTAATAGAGTAACGTTACTGGCGCCGAGAAATTATTATTTGGCAATATATATTTTCATAGAAATTATATATGTCTGTCGAGTAACACTCGTAGATACTATATTAAAAAAAAGTTTCATTGAATTTTTTTTGCAATGACGCATGCTCCGTGGATTATATTACATAATTACAACGAATAATTGTAGTGCAGGTTACGAACCCGCATCATACAACCTTATAGCCGCGGTATTCGCTGACCGCTAAGCCAACATGACATATGACTCTAATTTTTCCTCTCTTTCTTAACCTTCGCGTGGGGATGGCGCGACATCTATAATTTAATTTACTTTATACTACATTTTTTCCAATAATCAATGATTTTTATTTTTGCAAAGCGGTTGCCGCGGTGGATGGTGCGGGTAGGAATCCCGCAAATGACTATATTTTTTCCTCTCGTAGTAACTTTGTTACTCGATGGGGAAAAAAAATCCCAACGAGTCATAGTATGACTGGTTAAGAACCCTCGGGACAAATTCATATATAGTCGTAAGCGCGACAACGAGCGAAGCCAGCGTCACGCGGCAGCGGCCGGCAAAGCAATATTGTACTTAGCGTTTTTTTTATGTGCTTGTAATACTACGTTCAAAATATTAGTGAAATAACTGGAGTATTTTTTTACCTGCGTTATGCCTTTATTAATAAAACACTACAAACTATAGAGCAGCTACAATAAAAGCGTTTAGGCAACCTAAAAGCCATTGTAGGCCTACATGCCGTCCAAACGCGTCAGCCCGCTACCAGTTTGCAGTGTGATCAACAAACTGGCAGCATTGTACCGTTCAATTGTAATTCTTAGTTTGAGCTAAATATATTGATTTGGAGATTGTACTATATATGTTTTTTAGTAAAGTTATATATAATTAAGTTTGAACATAACATCTAAAATCATAATACACCACAATCTACATCACAATCAGTATTTTTATAAGGTAAACAGGATTTTATTATATGTCTAGTTAAATAGGTATTTAATATTATTTATGACATAATGCAAATAGATCTCGAAGTGAGGCTATGAACCCCCTAGAGATGTTTCGAGGAAGATAAACGGAGTGTAAGGAAAACTAACAACATCTCCTCTTGATGTTTTTTGGTATGCCATACAGAATGTGTCGATTTTGAGAGGGTTTTTTTGTCTCACGTACTTAAACAAAAAAGCTCTTGTCATAATAAGCTTATCAGGGTATGTTATAGATAACAGTGACAACTAATTTATTTCTACAAACAGACACACACACATAAAATCATGCTTCTTTCCCGTAGGGGTAGGCAGAGCCCACAGATTCCCACTTGCTACGATCCTTACAAATCTCTTTCGCTTCATCTACACTCATCAATCCTTTCATACATAAACTTCGGTTAAGTGGGGGCAGTCAAAAATAATTCCCACGCTAGCTCCGCCTATGCGGCGGCGGAACGATCCCCGCTGCACCGACCGACGCGATGTGCAGCGGCGCACGCGTCTCGCTTATAAAAATATTTGTGTACTTGATATTAGATTCGCGAACACAGATACCATGGAGACGATTTCAACTTTTTTTATAATCTTATTCACGTGACGAATTTCGATACATAAAGTAAATTTGTATATTATACTGCAATTGATGTCATGTTTTTATTTTTAACTACATTACTAATATTTCTTAGTAAGAAATTATTCTTACGATCGACAGTAGCTCATAAAACTAAAGTCAAAAGTTTTACTTTTTACAATATGATCATGTCTGCTCGACTTTATCGGTATATGTTATTATGTACGTATGTATTGGTATATATATTATACATATTTAACTGACTACTCAAAAGAAAGAGGGTTCTTAAATAGTTTTGTCTATTATTTAATTTATGTTTAACTTTTTTACTGAACCTTACAATCTTGAAGACTATTTATTTGCTAGTACAGTTTAACTCTTAATTGGTTTCATTTTAATTTCATCAACATCGGTCGAACGGTCTGCCAGTCACAGTCAACTTACTAAAAGTAATTTGCCAAAATGCCTTGACGATCGCAGTGCTTCTAGCAACTAATGTAAGTGGCAACTATGAATATAGATGAAAGTTATTGTTAAATAGTGATACAATCTATAAATAATATGTGAATAATAATCTCTCTAGTAAAGTCTGTAGTCATCAGTATATCAAATAACCTGTCAAAGTCAGTTACATGAGCACAAAATTGAGATCATATTGCACCGGTATCAACCAGTTATTTGAGACTTTTTAACTAAAAAAAGTTTTTTCAAGTCTTTTCTTTTTCTTTGCTATGTTGTTGTGTCGCTGTCTCTGTGTTTATAGAGAAAACATATTGCACCAAACCAACAATAGGTATAACAAAAAAAGGTCGGAATATGATGATGGAACATAACAGCCTAAACGGCACGATATATATTGATAAATGGGGGGTGTTTTTAAATTCTCCGTAGTAATGAAAGTGATTTCTACTGATTAAGTCGAGGCAGTCAAAAATAATTCCCACGCTAGCTCCGCCCATGCGGGGCAACGATCCCCGCTGCACCGAACGACGCGATGTGCAGCGGCGCACGCGTCTCGCTTAAAAAAACATTTTGTGTACTTCATATTAGATTAGCGAACACAGATACCATTGAGACGATTTCAACTTTTTTTATAATCTTATTCACGTGACGAATTTCGATACATAAAGTAACTTTGTATATACTGCCATTGATGTCACGTTTTTATTTTTATCAACATTACTAATATTTCTTAGTAAGAAATTGATTATTTGATTTACTTTTCAAAATTATCCTTACGGTCGACAGTAGCTCATAAAACTAAAGCCAAAAGTTTTACTTTTTACAATATGATAATGTCTGCTCGACTTTATTGGCATATATTATTATGTATGTATTGGTATATATATTATACATATTTAACTGACTTCCCAAAAGAAAGATGGTTCCTAAATTGACTTGTCTATTATTTATTTTATGTTTGACCACACATAACTTTTTTACTGAACCTTACAATCTTGAAGATTATTTTTTTGCTAGTACAGTTTAACTCTTAATTGGTTTCATTTTAATTTCATCAACATCGGTCGAACGGTTTGCCAGTTACAGTCAACTTACTAAAAGTAATTTGCCAAAATGCCTTGACGATCGCAGTGCTTCTAGCAACTAATGTAAGTGGCAACTGTGAATATAGATGAAAGTTATTGTTAACCAGTGATAAAATCTATAAATAATATGTGAATAATACAATCTTGAAAAGTCTGTAGTCATCAGTATATCAAATAACCTGTCGACGTCATAAGCACAAAATTGAGATCATATTGAACCGATATCAATGAGTTATTCCAGTCTTTTACATTTAAAAAAATGTTTTCAAGTTGTTTATTTTTAATTTTCTTTGCTATGTTGTTGTGTCGCAGTTTCTGTGTTTATAGAGAAAACGTATTGCACCAAACCACTATAAAGTGAGACGTGGGTCGGAATATGATGATGGTACATAACAGCCCAAACGGCACGATATATATTGATAAATGGGGTGTTTTTAAATTCTCCGTAGTAACGAAAGTGATTTCTACTGATTAAACTACCTATAAAAATTTCATTACCCCTTGGCATCCGCGTGGACGATAATTTATGAATGAATGAACATTGTTCTCAGTATCTTGGAATGCGATTAATCAGATTACACATCATTAGAATAAAGTAAAATATCATCAAATTGAATGAGCATAATATTATATTATATTCGGTGAATATGGGTACGATTGACCTGAAATAAATGGATTTGATTTGATTAAATATGACCATTCATAATACCATGACTCGTCATACAAATATGAATTATAGTTTTTCATAACTGTGCTACTGTACACGTTTCCATAATAAAATAAAGTAGGTTGTTTTTTTTTTATTGCTATCATATAATTTTTAACTATTAATTACTAATGTTGAAAATATGTTCGTATACATCCTTGTACTTTTTATTTTTCAGTTACAGTGGTAAACAGAATGGTTTTATTTTACTACCACTCTGCTTTTAGATACCAACTATGGTAAAAATAAGACCAACCAGATATAAGTAGATCTAGCCACTTCTAAACAGCAGGATAAGATTTTTTTTACCAAACTTACAGAAGAGTGTATATATGCAATTGTAAGGGGTTTAATTATTTGGATATTTAATAAAAAACACACGACTGCAGAAACATTGTAGAGAACATGTTATACAGGCTTCTTTTAATGCAACATAGCAGACAAGTGAGACAGTGAGTGGCACTGGAACAGGTGACTAAATTAGACATTAAAATAAAAACAGTGGATTCTTAGATTGTTAGTAAGTGGACTATCATAATACAGATATTCGTGGATAGTCTACAGAGGTTATAGACACATTAAGTTAAGATGTATATGAATTAACAAAAAAATCATTTATGAAATAAAAATATATAGAATTTTATACAATTTTAATGAAATGCAAAAGTGTGCGTGAGAAATAACGAGTATAGGAAACGGAAAGTCAAGTTTGCAGTCCCCCCGATCGTCACCTCGTGACCACGATCACTGCAAAGTGTTTGAAACGTCATGACAAAAATAATGATAAATATACGCGATTTAAACCGTTTAATGTTGTTTAATTACTATGCGTAACAAACACTAAAACCTAAGACAATATTAAGTTAAGTCTTCTTTTTACGGTGGGAGGAGGTACTTCAGTACCTCCTCCCACCGTAAAAAGAAGTGCAAATGCTTCAGCATTTGCACTTTGATGTTGCAAGTCTCCCTCGACAGCCTCCTCTTGATTTTTTCTTTTTATAGAAGTTTCCACATATTCTTGATCCCGGATCATTCTTTTCTTTGAGTGGCGGGGATTGACCAGCTCGGGCAGAAGGCAGTCCATATAGAATGTGATTAGTTTTGTCTCAATTTTTTCCCTCCAAAATTTTTCTTCTTTTTGTAGAATTTCTATTTTTGATTTGTTGTCTCCATACTACACGGCAAATAAGCATTAGTTATATTACAAATGTGCATTTAGCCGACTTTGATGATACCAATCAGATTTTTGATTGATATATACCTGCAAAAAATATAATTATACATTTTACAGACATTCAGTTACCTGAAGCCTTCAGAAAAGCAACTGTACATATCTGTTTGTCCGACAATCAATTTCGCACAATTTGTTAGAATGTGTAGATAGAATTTGTTAGTTCGTATACGAGTGCCAAGTAAGGATAAATGTCGAGAGAGCAGTCGAATGACACCTGTCAAAAATCCAAAATGGCGATTTCAAGACGGCCACCATACAAATTGCTCCGCCCCTGCTGAAGTTCGGCCTTCAGAAAGGGGGTGTTGGGAATATGAATAAATGAATTTAAATACATATATTCAGATAATTTGCACGTCAAGAGTACAACATCGCTCTTTACCATCTATCTAATACCCTAATAACCGAAAAGGGGGCGAAGGCAAGTATAATACATATCAGCGATGGCATTCCCAAAAGGGTATTGCTTCAGATAGGAGGCCGGGCATAAAATTTAAGTCTTGCTCCGCACAATTATGTCAATGCGTTGTCTTTTGTGTAGGTACTCAGAAAAAATATATTGTTTAAACCGACCCTACAGAGGTGTGACAAGTGCAGGGCGATAATAATGTAAAGTATTATTTTTCAGTGTAAAAAGAAAATTTAAATGTATTTATAACTTTTTTTTATTTAATTTTACCTGTTGCTCTGCTATGGATAGGTCAAAATAATTTTTAGCCTAATATAGGTAGTATATAAAATATTTCCTTTACGAAATTTCCTGTGAATAAAATGTGCAAATTTAGCAATACTTTATTCAAAGAATTACTCACTTATTTTCATGTAGTGGAAGAACACAGTCTAAACTTATTATATGAGATGGCGACTCCGAGAGTTTTCCCTGTCCGAGTGATCTCAGACTTCGACTGATTTGTTATTTTTTTCATGAGAAAGAAGGTGCATTTTATGAGCACAGTCAATTATTCAACTCTATTTATGTATAAATCGATACTTATATGTACATGTCTAAGTGATAAAATGTATATTTATAAGTACCTATGCAGGTGACTTTGTATATAATATCTTGAATATATACCTACTTGCCTGATTCTGAATATTCTTTCATTGATATAAATCTACATCTAGTCTTGAGGGACATAAACAATGTTTGATGTTTTATTGCGATATAGGTACCTACCCACCAAACTAAATGCTTTGATTTGCTACGCTTGTGTTATTATTATTTAGCAACGCTCAACTCCATTTACGGTTGAACGGCAGCTGTACTTTAGAGCCAGATAATTTTACTTTATACCTGTTCGGCACCTTCAACCACATCACTTACCATCAGGTGAAACCATAATTATACATATACCAGATATTATTATAGTACCCTACTAATCATACTTAGATTAGTACGACATATAGTTATTTTATAGCTCCATTACAGTACTAAAGGAACCTAGTTGGTATAGAATCTCTTAGTTCGGTAGAGATAGTACCTATGTTTCATGAATAGAATAAACACCAAAACACAAACGATTATTAAATTTGCATAGGTACAATAGGTAAAATAAAACTGAAATATTAGTAACGAAAAATACTTACGCTTTTGCCTCTCTCATAATTCTTGCAAAGTCTTTGTATCGACTCTTCTGCATCCTTTTTTATTTTGTTAGTTATCTTTATTTCCCATATTGATATACTCGTACCTACCAAGATACGTATTTATAATGCAGAGGTGATAGCGCGCGAGCGATAGGTCCACGTCCAACGGCGCACAGCGCGGCACTGAAGGACAGCTCTTACGCATTGATTTTATTTCGTAATCGTAAGCCAATAAGGTTGAATATCGAATCTTCCGATTGACCGTAATCCTGCACAGAACTAAAGGTCGTAAGTTTAAAACACAGTTTAATTTTTTATGAGAATACTAATTACTCTAGGTAAATTTTACTTATACAGCGGATAATAAACTACATTTCCTTTCTATGTGTATTTATTATTGATATGTAACTGATGTAGTTTCCCAGAAAAATCCAATAATTTAAAGAAAAGGCTTCATTTTAAAAAATTAAAACTATCGAGTAAATTTCTTTCAAATGTGTTCCTGTCTGGACAACGGATAGAAAAAGGTTTGAAAAATCAAATATTTGAGTTATCGTGTCGATTGCATATTTAAGTTGCTTAAAAAATCTAGTCGAATGAGAGTATTTTTTCCGCAGCCTCGTCTTAAGGGTACTCCTGACCTGGCCTTTTTTCAGAAAGTCTTCAATCTGATATCGGAACGTTTGCCTAGGTCTTCCCCTTCAAACGCTTCCATTCACTTGTCCAAAGTATACTTGTTTAGTCCATTTCATTTCATTCATTCTATCTATATGTCCAAACCATCTTAACATACCTTCCTCGATGTTTGTCACCACATCCTGACACCACATCGTTCCCTTATCCACACTATTGCTTATCCTGTCACTCCGTTTTGACTCCAATCATGCTTCTAAATGCTCTCATCTACTGACATAATTAAATTTGTATTTTAAATTACCCTTAAAGTTGGGATATACTTATTGTAGTTTATTGACATTCACTAATTATCATATTAGGTACTTTTAAGACATTTACACACCAGTTATATATACTGGTAGAATGTATTGAGTCAAAATTATTTACTCATATGACTTCTTCTTCGTGTAAACGATTAATAATCGTTAACTACTTAGAATCGACTAGATATAATCTCTTCAAATTTCCTTACCTCGTTGAGGCACCGCTCCTATTGGTAGATTTTTTCTTTTTAAACCGCTCAACCGCAAATCTCAGGTACGTGCGCAGCCTTCAAATGATTTTTATATCGACGGCGTAGTTGTAGCCACATATTAGTACTATTTTATGTGATCTCAATAAGGTTCATTTTAAGAAGTTTTGTAGAAGTAAAACGAACCGTTATCGGTAGTAACCGTGTAATTGCAACTAAGTAAATTCATTATCATAATAGTGGACTTTATGGTGTGACATAGGTACCCACCTAGACATCTTTCTACTCGAGCGTGTATCTAATATAGAACTAAATACAATTAATATGAACAAAGTTAAGAAGTTAAAATAATAAGGCTGGATATGATAGCTCACAAAAAACTAGTTTTACCCAACTGCATAATACCAATCTGTGCTAATTTTATTTTAAAACAAAATGTGAATAAATGTGTGAAAATGTGATTTGATATTAACAGTTATTGTAAATGAGATTTTCTTTTGTAATCTTAGACCCGGTTTTTAATCTTTGAGAAGTAACTATAAATATATATAAATTTATTAACACACAATATAAAAAGAAAGAGTATTGGTTTAGTTGAAACGAGATTTATGTGTTTTGAACTTGGTCGGTTGACATTTTATTATTTTCATATTAGGATTGAAAAACCGAGTCTTTGATTACTAATCTAGAATTATAGGCATTATATTTATAATTAGAAAATAGAGATTAACGAAAATTATGTTTAGAGAAAAGTACTGATATGTATAACTCTTTTGTGTGCGTAATGTGTGTGTATTTATTGAAAAATAAATTATTAAAGATGTCTGTGATTTATTTCTTACTAGCTTTCCGGGCGCGGCTCCGCCCGCGCGTATGTCGGTTATCGCGCGAAAACATTAACCTCTTTTTGCGCAGTCGGATAAAAACTATCCTATGTTTTTTCCCGGGTCTCAAACTATCTCTATACCAAATTTCATTCAAATCGGTCCAGTAGTTTTGGCGTGAAAGCGTAACAGACAGACAGACAGACAGAGTTACTTTCGCATTTATAATATTAGTACTGAATAGATTCAGGCGTTACTTTGCGGATTAATAATAAATAATATTAGTACTGATGATAGTACTGACTAGCTTAGCCACAGAATAAAAAGAATCAGAAGGTTCACTCTGCAAAGCTATTCCAATAAATAAGCGACTCTAGCCACGAAGTAATAAAGTGCACTTCAGCTCGCAAAGCACGGAGTACCTAATATGTATAAATATTCACCTACAAGAGGGCACATTAACCCGTCTCGCGTCGACCCGGGTGTTATCTTTGGATAGCAGTCATTATAGCATAGCTGTTTTTTTTTAATTGCTGATAGGTAAGCCTTTGACTACAGTCTCACCTGATGGTAAGTGGTGATGTGGTCGAAGGTGTTAACAGGCCTAGCCTAGAATATACCGGTAGGGTATTTTGCGAATGTCCGCCTGTCTTGCAACCACCCTCAAGCAGAAATTTATTACCAAACACCTTTCGGTGTGTTGTGGCAGCTGTTCTAGAGAGACAGTAATTCTAGGTTAGCTTGAACATCTTCGACCACATCATCAGTCCTGCCCGAATATCCATGGAAGGAAGAATGTATTTACTACAAGGCTCTATATGATCTGATGTCGTAGATCATTAGAATACCTGCATCTCTAGCGGAAACGATTAAGTGGACAGAACGGGGATGTTTTTTTACTGTGGCGGAACAAGCACGAGGCCCAGCTGATGTAAAGCGCACTAACTTCTGCCTACTAACACAGATGCATTTCGTCGCAAGTCATGAGTCCAAGTCGCAAGCACTGCGTCCGAAACCCTGGGACAGTAGTTTTTAAGTTTCACGTGCCTGTAATTTTACTGGCTCTCAATTACTAACGCCGTAACACTGTTAGGTGCTTGGCGACAGATTTTTTACTTGAGGGTGGTGGCTAGCCAGGCGAGCAAACGCAAAATGCCTTTCGACCATGCGATGAAGATCAAGCCGGCGGCGGTGGAGAGCGAACCAAGGACCTGCGGCACGGCAGTCCATAGCTATTGCTGCTCGGCTATCGTTGCTTCTAAAAGAGTAATTTGGTTTGGTTAATGGAAGCGGACTCTTTCCTCCTGCTGGCGCTGGCGAGGCATATTATACAGGGTTATTGAAAAAATGCTCACAATCTCTTAATGTTGACTTCTGCGAGTCCTAACAAACTTATTGAGATAAAAAAAAATAGTAGTCGTTGACTGATTTTGCACATGGTCTTAACGACGATCTTTCATCTCCCGGTTGATTAAAACTAGCGGGTGACTTCTCCGCCCGGGTCGGACGAAAGTTTAAAAGAAGCCGCACGGTTTGGCCAATCAGCGACAATACAGGACGTGGAGGTCCAAGAAGCGAGACGCAGGGCTACGTTCAGAGCCTCAGAGTTTAGTTGTTTGCTTGTTTTTCAACTTACTCGTTGCTATTAAAATAATTACATTACATTGATATTAAAATAATTATATATAGTAAGTTGTTTGTAGAATTTCCTTATTTTGCAGGGAAGTAGCAAAAATATACACGTTTTATAGTATTCTACCACCATTAACTGCAAAATTTATATGATTGCCTATAATTCTGTCATCAACAAATGTCAATCATGTCAGTTAAGGTTGCAACTTGCTTATTGGTCTGTGGTTGCAACCATTTAAAGATCGATTTTGATAGTTAATAAGTTGCAACCTTCAGAGGCTCCGAAAGATCGAATTGTCAATAACTGACAACTCTACTCTAAGGTTGTGTAATTCGATAGTGTGAAAAATTGTATTCACTATACATATTGGTAGGATAGGTTCTGAACGTAGCCCAGAGCGAGTCAGCAGTCAGCAGTGTGCACTTGAATCTCCAAGTGAGACACGCGTCTATAGTAATATGACAGAGCTCGACGCTTAGAACGTACATTTTTTTGAACCCTGATAATATTAAGTACTTAATAATATGTAGTATGTGTGCACTTGCCGGTACCGATAACTGGTAACTCGACATTGTAATTATAAGTGACGTAACGACACAAACTTATGAACAGTAGAGAGCCGTTATCATAGAAAACACTTAAGGAATTATACATTGATGCTTAGGTTAGAGGAGGTCTCAAGGTATACTCATAAGTTAGCTACTAAGAAGTAGTAGATAAGGTTCTTATTTATATGACTCAAATGCCTCAATCATCAAGTCAGAGTTACCTATATACAGCAAGTTTATTTATAGGCTATGGATAGCCTATAAATAAACTTGCGGTACGTATCTGGTTTGCTATTATTGCCTGATCAGTTTCCGGAGAAACGAGTAATTCGATTATTATGATATAGATTTCTTACTTATTTCTTTCTCTATGGACACAAGTCCGTTGACTAAAATAGAATACGGTCTAATACGGCTTATTTTCACGAAAAAATATTTTAAGTAAGTTGATATGAAATCGAACTAATCCGGAATTGGCATCATTATTTGCCTCTTTGATCGTAGAAAGAGGATATGTAGTAAGTACCTCTTTCTACGTCTTTGTATGAATGCAAGCACAGAAGACAACTAGAATAATCCACAATTAATATTGTTCACGTAATACCAAAGTCCTTATACTTAAGTATAAGGTCTTAGCGTAATACGGCTTATAAAAAATTCCAAAAACTGGAGTAACAACATACTTTACTGTTTTTTATGTTATTGTGACGGAACAAGCTCGAGGCCTGCCTGATGTTAAGCGGTCTAACCTCAATAGTGTGAACTTGAGACGCCAATTGTCGCGAACTTTGTGATTATTTTTATACTCCTTGTATTAACTGTGATATAGTTTGGATAGAAGGGCAAAAACTGTTTCCATATTTATTTTCCGCCCATTGCTCCTTGTGAACTAATTAAAAAAACTATGATGATATGATCTGTGGCTAGAATATTATTGTTCTGTGTTCTGAAAGAAGTTGAAAATATCTGTGATCAGAACATGATCAGAAGATGTTGTTAAAAAATATAAAAAAGTGGAAAGTAAAATTTAATTAATTGGTAGTGAAATTACTTTAAATTAATGGATAGTAGTCTCTTTAGATGCAAGCTATCCCTCCATCGTCATACACAGTGCTGTTATTACTAAATCAAAGTGCATAAGTCGGAATCAGGTACATACTAAATTCACTTCATCGATTCATGTCTCTTCTCAAAAGTAGTGCTTGTTTTATAATTAATTATTATGAATGAAAACTACAACTGACTTGAAAAAACTTGCATGCAATTGATTACCGTTAATGTAACGCATATATTTCGATATTTTTATTCTGAAATATATAATGTACTGATTGTTTATACAGTGCAGAAAAGTCCTGACTGCATAAATCATACAGTCATACTGAGGTAGTTAACTTATTGACGTAGTGTATCTATCCTACCCTGTTTGATCTGAATACTTTGAAATAGGTATGTCTATTTGTCCAACATGCATCAATGCTAAGCCACATAAACAAAACTAACCATGTTATAATTATAGAAGGGTTTCTTGTAGCTAATTAAATGTTACTTTTCTATGTGTACCATATGAAAATGTGTATCAGAAATTAAATTTACAAGTTCCCGTGTGGAACATACTGAGAGTTTTGGGGACTCATTGTATTTTCCAAAACTTATCAGAGTGCTTGGTTGATGCGACACATGATCAAAATGCTGGACCTATTTGGCTCTATGAATAAGCATTGCAATCCAATGGGGCAATACTGCCAATGGGTAGTGGGCTGGAGCATTTGGACTGCCTGTGAGTCTGCACTAACTAAAGGTTGTCTAAATGCTATTATTGTAGTAGCTTTAGTGTTGTATATAGTTCGTAGTATTTTGTCAATAGTAAGAGCTGACATCATTGTTGTTAATACTGTGAATGTCTATAGTAGGTGATATTTTGAAAGTTTAATGAAAGCAGGGTGCGGGGTAGTTACTGGAACTATGTGATATGAGCTAGAGGCACAGAAAATTCAGACTTAAGTGGGAACAAAGAGTGCGAGGAATAAGAAAATTAACAAATTGACTTTCCATGTTCCCCTGTTTTCTCCATAACTGAGTTATTAGGATTTAGGAGATATATTAAGGAGTGGGTCAAGGCTTATAATTATTTACTTTTACATCAAAAACTTCAAAGTTGTCTGCTACTTCTCTGATCAAGGCATAAAGAGGCATTTTGTGATTTTTAGCATCATAGTAGTAATAATCTTTCACTGAAAATAAGGATATGATAGAAGCGTGTCCATAGGGGGCCTAGGTCTATCACTTTTTGTGCAGAAAACATTAATTATGACAAAACCCATGACAATATTCCTTTCACACATTGTTACTTTACACTTAAGTGCTGGCGTTCACACCAAAGAATATACTTCTTACATGTACAAGTTTATTTGTGTAATTACACTATATCCAGGTACCTATCATATGCAACCCAACATATGGTAAAATACCAATAAAATATATTGCAAAAGCTGCGGAAATTATTGACAATATAGAAAAGTGATGTATATGAAATATTTGCTAATAAGTTCACAATACTATATGTCTAACTATAACAGTTATGTCACAATAACTAATATTTATGTGTGTGAATTTATAATTTTTGTTAAATATCCATGTGAAGCCAGGGCGGGTCACTAGTATAATATAAAGTTATATCTTGGTGGGCCAAATTTATAGTAGCTGGCTCAGTGTCTGTCAGTAGAACACATCTTCTGTTAGTTATTTATTTTATTTATCTGTTTTATGTACATGTATTGAGTAGAATTCCTTTTTTTAATAGGCATAAAGAGTCCAGCATAGGAAATTATAATAATACATTTTCATATTAGTTGTTAGCAAGGTATAACAATAATATTGGATATTTTCTTTTGGACTATTAAGAAGTTGCATAAAATTTATTAGTCATATATATTTTTTAGTAGTTATTGGACTTTAGTTATATACCAGTATTAATAATAACAAAATTATATTGTAGTTGTATATCAATATAATATGGTTGCCTGGTAGAGATTTATATGATATCTAGAATGGTTATAAATATTATAGACACCACAAGGTGACGCAACAGTGCTTTCTGAGAAACTGATATCTTAAACTGCAATGCCCATGATGCCTGCCAAGCGTAAGGATTATGACAAACCTCCCCTTAATGGGGAGGCTCTGTTCAGCAGTGGACAATCTGGCTCATACAGTACAGTCATATGTCATGTTGGCTTATAGGTTATATTCATCCCAATTCACCCCTATAGCATGCCCCAGCTATAGGGGTGAATTGCGGGGTTCATATTTTTTTTATGCCTGATAGGTTAGCCTTTGACCACTATCTCACCTGATGGTAAGTGATGATGTGGTCGAAGATGTTGTGCAGACTAACGTAGAATTACTGGCTCTCAAGGACAGCTGCCGGAACAAACCGTTAGGTGCTTGGCGACAGATTTTCAACTTGAGGGTGGTAGCTAGCTAGGCGGGCATTCGCAAAGTGCCCTACCACCATGCTGTAACGACTGCCATCCTAAGACAACAACCGGGACCGACGGCTTAACGTGCCCTCCGAAGCACGGAAGCGCTCAGTAGTAATGTCACCAGCGGTCACCCATCCAACTCCTGACCGCGGCGGACGTTGCTTAACTTTGCTGATCGATTCAGAATGGCCAAGCAAACTTCGCCACGAGCGCTTCAAAAAATACTGCACATGACTATAAGTTTTCCTCTTGTTGTAATTTTGTAATGTCAGATTAAAGGCACATGAGACTTAACTACTATGTGTCAAGGTGACGAGCGCAGTGCAATTCGTAACTTGTGACGACATGCATCTGTTATAAGCAGAGGTTAGTCGGTTTAACATCAGGTGGGCCTCGAGATTGTTCAGTCACAATAATATAAAAAAAAAATGGTAATAAAAAATGTAAACGGTATAAACACGTATATTTATTATTATTTTTGTCCCGATTTTTCAAAGATTTCGCAGTTATCATGATTCATGGTGGTAAACACTAGAAAACCATTTAAAGTTGTTTTAGTACTATATGTGTAATCTTGAAAAAACCTATGTCAGTAAGGTAGACAGTGTTCTAAAGCTAACGTATTAACAGTAAAAAATATAAACCGGCCATGTGTGGGTAGGACTCACACACGAGGTTTCCGTACAAGGAACTAGTGTACCATAAAATCGTTATCCATACTTATATTATAAATGCGAAAGTAACTCTGTCTGTCTCGCTTTAACGCCAAAACTACCGTACCGATAGGGATGGAATTCGGTATGGAAATAGTTTGAGATGCGGGGAAGGACATCAGATATTTTTTATCCAACTGCGTTAAAAGAGGCTAATGTTTTGCGCGATAATCGAAACGCGCGGGCGGAGCCGCGGCCGGAAAGCTAGTATTTTAAATGCACTTTGAGATCGTTAGCGGGAGCCTGACCCGCACTGGGCCGGTTTTGAACCGACTTCCAAAAAGGAGGAGGTTCTCAATTCGTCTGTTTTTTTTTTATGACTTGTATGACAGTTATTGAACTATAATAATAGCAATTATTATTATTATTTTGTAATATTGATGTATCAAGCACGAAGCCTACCTGGTGTTTAGCATTAAACTCTGCCTATAACAGACGTAGTTTGTCACAAGGGGTTGGTGAACTGCACTGTGCACGTCACTGTCAAGTTGTTAAATCTCATGTGCCTGTAACACTTAAACAAATACAGTAATGTGACCATTACTGCTTGGCGGTACAAATAGCTATAGTGGTAGTACTTCACCGGAACAACTTTTTTTTTATGCCTATTAGGTTAGCCTTTGACCACTATTTCACCTGATGGTGAGTAATAATGTGGTCGAAGACGTAGTTCAAGCTAACCTAGAATTACTGGCTCTCAAGGAAAGTTGCCGGAACACACCGTAAGGTGCTTGGCTACAGATTTTCTTCTTGAGGGTGGTAGCTAGCCAGGCGGGCAATCGCAAAATGCCCTACCGCATTGCAAACTTGTTCACTGCTACTAAAAATATTACCGTTATTACGATAGGGCAGAAACGGATAACTTTTAAAAAGCATGTCTCTTGTAGGGAACCCATTTGATTTAAAACATTCTGTTCATATTATTATTTGTCAGGCAACCCACCACCATATTGTGTGTAAATAGCGTCCGGTAACAAGTACCGAAGATCAAACGGATTTTATACATGGACGGGCGGAAAACCCGCGTAGACATATAGTAATAGGGTAATATCATGCTGTAACCTAATTTCAATTTTTCTTCTTGTTACAGATTCTACTGAAGTAATCCTCAAACATTAAAGAATAACTAACTTAAAATAACTAGTGAAGTGGAGAATAAAATGATTGATGCATTGAAAAAAATTGTCCATAAATAATATGTTACGAACTTTAATT
Organism: Plagodis dolabraria; assembly: GCA_963854805.1. Classification (NCBI taxonomy): domain Eukaryota; kingdom Metazoa; phylum Arthropoda; class Insecta; order Lepidoptera; family Geometridae; genus Plagodis; species Plagodis dolabraria. The sequence continues at coordinate 11,080,316 of OY978470.1, forward strand.
ATATATAATCAACCCTGTCAGTGTTGCAAGAAGTTAAAAAGTAGTTTCTCAAGTAGCTGCTAATGCTAGAAAATAAAAACAGTACTTAAATGAAGATTCCCGGTGATAATTATCGACGCTAGCTATTTTTTATTAAACGTATATTAAATGTAAAGAAGGACCTAGAAAACTACCCTGTGGTACCCCTTATTTTTCAATGACATTACTTATTTCTAAGAATACGCCAATTTTCAAATTAGAAAGTTGCTTTGCTGTTATAATTTTTAAGTCAAAATGTCACAAGGTGATTTTGTTTGCGACTACTGCAGTCGATCCTTCACAAGGAAATACAATCTTCAAACTCATATCGAAAACTATCACGTCAACACCTCATGCTACTGTGAGATCTGTGACCAGAAATTTGGGAGCCCTGCTGGCTTCCAACTACATCTCTCACGTGGGCACAACAGATATGGCCAGCCGTATCCAGAGTGCGACATATGTGGACGCATTTTCACAAGAAGACAGAATATTATGTCTCATATGATCACAGTACATTTACAAGGCATAGGACCTGAGATTCGATGCCGGATATGCCGTAAAACTTTCACCACTGAACGGAATTTAAAAAGACACATCAAGATATTGCATAACCCTGATTTAGAATATCCAACTTGCGATGATTGTCACAAAGCTTTTAAAAGTAAGCATTCGCTCGTTGCTCATATTCAAGCAGCGCACAACGCAACTGACAAAACAATAAAATGCCACATGTGTGACAAAATCTACACCAACAACAGAAACTTGAAACGGCATATCGAAATGCTTCACGGAGAAAAAGAGGATCACAGGTGCCATATTTGCCCCAAAGTTTACACATCTAATCAGAGCCTAAAGCGTCACATTAGAACTACACATAATTCTGACGAAGAAAGTGTCCACTGCGAACAGAAATTGTACGATTATGAGAATTTAGATGTTTGGAATAGCACCGACGATTCCAATGATTCATACGATTCCTTAACTTGTGAAACATGCAATAAATCTTTTAATGAAGAATCTATCTTACGCCAGCACGTAAAACACGAACATCCATTCGATGTTTTCTATGAATACTGCAGAAATTATTTACAGAAACAAGCAAACCGAGATCAACTTACGACAAAACAAATGGTCTACAAATGCGAATTTTGCTTTACAGCTTACTTCAATGTTTACGAGCTAAAAGATCACATGAAAGTAAATCATGACACTGAATACAATCTGTCCACGTGTAATGTGTGCTTCTCCAAGTTTTTCAGTAAAGAAACTCTTTACAAACATAAAAAAATATGCCTGCCTCCACCCGATGTCAATTCTTGCAGTCATTGCGATAAACTCTTTACTGATATATCAAGCTTAGAATTTCACACGAGGATATTTCATCCCCAAGCCCAACTTGCCGATTCCAGAATCACTTCAACTAAACCTGATATTTCAGATCTGAAGTCATTTAAATGTAACCACTGTGCTAGAATATATTACAGCGATAGGTCGTTAAAACACCACATCAAGCTCAAACACACGACGGATGAGGTGGTCGAATGTGGATACTGCAACAAAATCTGCAGCAACAAATACTATCTCGCATCTCATATTAAAATCGTTCACAGCGCTATAGATCTCTCAAAATGCGATTACTGTGACAAGCTCTTCAAATCCAAACGTAATATTCGGAGACACATTGAATATACTCATATGGGGATGCAAAGATATAAATGTGTTGAATGCGAAACCCTTTTCAAAGAGAAACGGAGTCTCCGAAAACATGTAAGGACTAAGCATCCAAATTCGGCCTCGTTTCCACAATGTCATATCTGTCATAAAAGATTTGAATCCGCAAAATCGTGTAAAATACACCTGAAACTTCTTCACTCCATCAATATGAATACTTACCCTTGTGATTTGTGCTCCGTATCATTTGGATCGAAGGAAGCATTGAAGATACATTTGGAAAGCAAGCATTTGGCTGAGGATGAAATCTACAAATGCGAAGAGTGCAATCTAGTTTTTAAAGGATCTCAAAAGTTTGATGCACACAACGAAAACAAACACGCTAGCTTCGATTACACGGCTAGTCAAAAAGTGTTGCCGCGTTGTATTATTTGCGTGAAGGACTTCAGTACGCGTAAAACGTTGAGGCGTCACATCAAGAAGTTCCACGGTGAATTCCAAGCGGAGGAACTGGCGAACTTCGGCTGCAAGAAGCGTTCGTTCACCGTTGACTGTGAAGATTGCATCAAGAACTTTAACGATGATTTCTACGTCAACATTTACAATAAAGTTAAAAACATTCAAGACTCGATCGTTTTTAAGTGCGAAACGTGTCACTCTCGGTTTAGCTGTATCGAGTTTGCAGTACAAAGACATAGGATTTTGAACTTCGACACGGTCAAGCCGAAACTTATTCTGAGCGATCTGTGCACGACGCAGATGAGTGACGAAGAAGCTAGTTACACCGGATTTGGTTCGTTGCACGAGTACATGGAAGCAGAGAGCACCACAGCCGATATTAAATTAGAACCATCCGATCATTTGATAACGGATGACATTAAAAGTGAACCGATGTCACCGTAAAATTGGCGTGTTGACACTGTTGACTTAACCGATGCCAGCAATGCTCAGCTAAAAACAAAGTGTACTATTTTAGCCGCTGTTGTAATAGGACAGTAAAAGTGGGAAAAGCCGTTGAAGTGTTTTAAAAAAATACTAATTTAATTAAAGTTGAATTAAACGTAATATTGAACTATTCAATGTGAAGACAAACTACGAACTAACTTACGTTTAACGTAAGGTAACTTAAGAAAACTAGAGCACAAATGCTCCATCATCAAAACGTCTACTCATAGTGGGTGGTCTAGCGAAGAACGCCTAGCTAGATAAACAATATAATGCTTAGGGCGACAAAAGTTTGAGACAAGTGGATGATAGTGGTGATATATATAGTTATATTTTATTTTGACAATATTAATTATTTAATAATGTCTGAACAGTTTTCGCAAAAATATTTTACTGTACAAGCTACTCATTTATGGAATGCTTTGCCTTTGCAATTTAGGCGAGCAAAATTCCTAGATATATTGTAAAATACTTTCAAAGAACATTACTCGTCCAGCGTATCTCTAAAGTACTGAAACTGATTCTTTATGATAGTACTTGATTATATTTATCATGTATGTATTATATACGAGATTATAGGTTTATGTATTTATTTATTTATTTATTTTTTATATTGATACACAAAACAGAATACAATCACTAAAATAACACATGATATAGGTTAACATTTACGAACCAGACTATATTCCTAAATATGTGTACACATCATGATCAGGATAATTAGCAGTATGTACTAAATATATAATATGTAATTATATACAATTAAAATTTATGAAAATGATAAAATTAAAGTGGTGTTAGCAACTTTTACGATCAATTTAGGCAGTAAAAACAACTTTGCCCACATCTTTTTTGAAAATATAAAGGTTTTTGTCAAAAATGTCAAGTGAGCTGTGGTATTCCTTTAAGATTTCATTGTATTGGCGACACATTCGAACTATTGGATTGTAAAAAGATATATAATATTGTGTATTATAATAATATGTATTATGTGTAAGACTATTTTTATTTATAGTTTATGTAGGCAAAGTCACGACGTTCTTATGAAGGTCAATAACAAATTGTAATTTTGAAATATACTAATGCCACATTCAGCAAAAAAAAAAAATATAGTGCCACTGTGAGATGAATGGGCAAGAAAAATTATATAAAATATATAATTATTACAATATTTGTTTAAGTTAGGTAGGTGACAGGCGATAGCTTGGCAGAGGTGGAATTGTCCAAGCATTTTTGTCGTTTAAGTAATCACAAACTGTATAGTAGGAGTTCTTAACCCAAATGTTCTTCATATGCAAATTGAATTTTCCTTCTGTGAGGGTTGTAATATGTTTGGGAACTTTATTAAAACCCGCACACAATTACCTGAAAAGGACCTTTTATTTAGTAATATGTTTATCTATTGTAATACAAATATAAATTGTTTTTTTGTTGCACATTACACTCTACACTCATTCAAAGGTTGTCTATAAGAGATTGCATAGGCGATAAGACCGCCGATTGTGTTGCCATTATTTAATTATTATTAATTTTAACCTCGTACACTCAAATTTTATTTCGGTGAAATTGGCTGTTACGCAACTTCGTGTGTATTTTATCGAGTATTTAGCTTTTTTTACTGCTATAAAATATCCAGTCATAAATAACTTTTACTATGTATATATAATAATATGTAGTCATTAGTCTCATAAGGTTAATGCTATGATTGTATTAACAATGTGAAGAATCTCATTATTTTAAAATAAAAACTTCTAAGGGTGAATGGGCCGATCCCTTCTCCATAAAAATGTGGTAGGATGATTCCTTACACTCCCTTATTTGAGGTTTTAGGTTCAGAACTAAGCATGATAGCGAGTAATTTGTTCATTTACTAAGCTTGTATCATGTAGAATTTTTGAAAAGATAATTAGGTTGAAAGTTATGGGTTTCGAATAATTTATATGAAAACGTCTCAAGGTTCTTTTTTTTTTTTTTTAATCTACACAGACTCCAGGTTCCGTGACTTTTTTCAATTGTGACATATTTTACATTTTATTAATAAACAAGAAATATGAAATACGAAACATGCAACATTCCAAGGGGAAACAGTGTTAAAAGTTTTTTTTTTCTTCTGTTAATGTCATTAGCACTAGCATCCAGAGCAGACCAGTATCCTCTAGGAGCACCCGTTCAAGAGTTGACGTTTCAAGGTTCATAATTGTCTAGTTCTGTATCTTTAAAAAAATGTGCCTAGACTGTGCCATGCAAGCCTAGACAATGAAAAGATCAAACAATATCATGCTTAGTTCAAGACCTAAGACCTCAAATAAGGGGGCGATCATGCTATGTATGTATTGAGAAGTGATTGACCACTTCATCCGTAGATAATCGTGATAGAGTGAAAAGTGGTTAGTATCTGATTTCTGCTTTTCAAAAGTAAATAAAAGAACAGGCTATACGATATTTGAACAGTGTTTTATTTTGAGTTACCGTTCAAACCGGACCAGTTTTGTTTACAAAACACATTACTGCTTGGCGGTAAAATAGGTATACGTTATGATATTATGATTATACCACCATTTCCTCTACTCCTTATTTAGAAGTTGTTACAATACATTACGAAACAGGGACGGATACGAACACCGTCACGTGATTGTTCATCTTATTGAGTTCATCCATTTCTTATTTAGTTAATTATATAAAATGAAATAGTGTATTATAATATACCAAATTATACTAGTCTCTTGTTACAAAAACAGTTGTATAGATATAAAATGGTAACTTAAGCTGACGCTTAAAAGATAAATTGTTTTAAACGTACCTATTATTGTTTCAAAAGAGGTGTCATTATTTTGAATTAACACCTGGGCCTTTTTTGTATGCGATTTTGATGGAACAATCTCGAGGCCCACTTGGTGTACCTCTGTCTATAACAGATGCAGTTCGTCACAAGTGCACTGCACTTCATCCTGAGACAAAGATCGTCTCATGTGTCTGTAATTTTTCCAGCTCTCAAGGACAGCTGCCGGAACGCACTGTTAGGTGCTTGGCGATAGATTTTCTACTTGAGGGTGGTAGCTAGCCAGGCGAGTATTCGTGAAATGCCCTTCCACCATGCGGTGAAGCCCAAGCCCGCGGCAGGATTCGAACAATGGACCTGCTGCGCGGCAGTCCATAGCCAATGCCACTGAGCCATCACTGTTTCAAAACGAATAAAAAGAAACTGGTTTAGTTACTGGTAGCATTATACGACATTGGAATACGCGGAAAATCTCACGAGTGGTTTAAATCATATTTAAGTAATCGAAACCAGTACGTTGAAATAGAACATTTTGACCATGACGAAAAAAAGGTAAAACCAATAAAATCGACGATTACGGAAATGAACCACGCGATACCCCAAGGTAGTGTCATTGGGTGTACCATTTTTTTAATTTATATAAATGACCTTCCAAAAATTATTGACGATTCCTGTATACTTCTTGCGGATGATATTTCAATACTGACATCATTTAAAAATAATCTTAATTTAAATAATCATTTGCCTGACATTTTAAATAACGTAATAAATTGGATGACTAATCATTATCTCGACTTAAATTTAACAAAAACAAAAATAATACAATTTAGACCATATCAAAAACCCCCCCTTGACATTAATTTTATACCTATACAATAATAATAAATTAGCTTGTGTTGATGCAGCCACGCTTTTAGGCCTAGAACTAGATACGCACTTTAACGGGAAAAAACATGTAAATAAAATTAAAAACGAAATGTCTAGTTTCTCATATGCACTGAAGGAATTAAGGCGAGCTACTGATCTAAAAACAGCTTTATCTGCTTATTTTGGATCCGCGTTTTCGTGGCTTAGTTATGGCATCATAATGTGGGGCAACAGCGTAGATGCCAGTGACTTCTTTGCCTCTCAAAAAAAATGCATACGGATACTTGCCAATATAAAAGCACCTAACATAAATATACCCAACTTTCAAAAACAATATTTCATAAAATATAAAATTTTATCCTTAGTATCTATTTATATACTAGAAATTTGCAAATTTGTAAAAAAATACCCATAATTATTTCAAAAATATGCTGATCAACCACGTGATATTAGATCACAATATAGACATAAACTCATAAAACCAAAGTCCAATCTAGAGATGTACAGATCCGGCCCTAACTCAATGGCTGTAGATATATATAATAAGCTGCCGAATGGGCTTAAAGACATAGAAATGGTAGAATGTTTTATCAAAAACCTTAAATCCTTACTTGAAGCTAAATGCTATTATACCTTAGACGAATTTTTCAATGATAAATTTGATGACTTTGAAATAGATCGTTCCGTTCCCACCATTGCCATACCCTTACAGTGTCATATGTAAACAAACATGTAAAATAAATGTACACACAAACATGTTATATAAGACCTGCGTGTAACTACATATGTTGCAATAAATAATTGAGTATTGACTCCTAATTAAGTATTGAGTATACCTATCTGAAATTAATTTAATTCATGTTTTGTTTTATATTCGTAACAAGCTCCTAATTGCAAAAAAAAACTTTTTTACTAATAAATGGGACCGACTTCAACGCCTAATTGTGAAATAACTTGTTGAAGTCGGTACCATGATAGTTAAAAAGTACCTATTATCACAATATTGTGCGCATGGTACCGACTTCGACAAGCTATTTCACACTTTTGGGTGTTAAAGTTGGTTCTATATTTTGGTTTAAAAAACCCTCTTTTTAGTGACCCTTGCTATTTACGGGATTGATTGTCATTCAGTGTCAACAACTATATCATCAAGATATGTAAATATTTTTCAGTTATTGGAGTGTAACCCAAAAATGGCTCGACCAATTTTGATGTTTTTTTTTTCTTCATAGGTACAGTTACAGATATTAGGCTATAAACTTAAATTTAGACACTTTATGGAAGAAAACTTGATGGACTTTGCTAATTACTAAGTGGAGAGGTCCACAGGGAACGAGAAAACGGGGCAGACCAAAAATGAGGTGGATCAACGACATAGTCACAGTGGCAGATGAAAACTGGCTGGAGAGAGCAAAAAATAGGGAGACCTGGAAGGAGATGGAGGAGGCACATACCCGGATGGGATCAAGGCAATAAAGTGAAAACTTTCTAACAATAGTTTAAGAAATTTTATTACTAACATATTTTTATTAGAATATAGTGTAAAAATATTGTCTTGAATAAAGATGCTTTATTATTATTATTTATTATATGGAAGAAAACAGCACTGTGAACCCAAAATGCAATAACAACTATTTTCAGTGATAGCTCAGTGGCTTTGGCTATGGATTGCCGCGCAGCAGGTCCATGGTTCGAATCCCGCCGCGGGCTTGAGCTTCACCGCATGGTGGAAGGGCATTTTTGCGAGTGCCCGCCTGGCTAGCGACCACCCTCAAGTTGAAAATCTGTCGCCAAGCACCTAACGGTGTGTTCCGGCAGCTGTCCTTGAGAGCCAGTCATTGTAGGTTAAGCCTGTTAACACCTTCGACCACATCATCACTTACCATCACGTGAGATTGTGGTCAAAGGCTTACCTATCAGCATTAAAAAAAAAAAAAAAAAAAAACCACCCTTCTCTTTGTTATACTGTAGACATAAATAATAATAATAATATTTAAATGGGACCAAACAACAAACATCAACTTTCAAATAAAAAAGAATTATCAAAATTAGTTCACCCCGTCAAAAGTTCTGAAGTAACAAACATTTAAAAAAATACAGACGAAATGAGAACCTCCTCCTTTTTTAAAAGTTTGTTAAAAATAACGAAAAAATACACAAAGTAAGAAGCGGATTTATAAGAAAGAAGACAAAAATAATTGACTACTTACACTACAGTCTAAGGTTAAAATGGCAATGGGCTGGCCATTGGAATGCATAGAATAAAAGAAAAAATCATGGTAACATTATTTATTTAAGTGATTGTCTACTGCGCTTTGTGAAATTACTACCTGCTTTGTTCAATGGTAATTTCAGTACAGCCACCTTCTTACCGCTTGTCCCCTGCCGTACTATCCAAGCTCCAGTCATATTTACCTTCAAGACTAAGGTACGCTCAACTAACTTCACTTCTTTACAAAAAGCTTCAACATCCATTTTGTAATTATTTATCAATAATATAAATACTATAGCGTAGCACAATCCTTTATCTCTATACGGAATAGGTCTGAATCTCGAATTGTTCTTATAAGTGAAAAAATTATTCAGAATGATCTCATTCAACGTTTCCGAATATGGGCAGGCTACAAATTTTTTGAGTTTGATTTCTTTCGATAATTTGTGGTGACAGCTAAGAATTGCACTAGCATAAACTGCTAAAACGGTTTGTTCTTTAGACCAGTTCTCTGAAACAATTTCTTTTATGATTGGTGATAAGCCAGACTTGTAATCATGCTTGTCGATCTCATTATATATATCAGTGTATTGTTTATCAGTAAGAATAGATGTTATCGGGTATATATCATCCACTGTGGTAGCGTCTCTGTTTATCGGAGGGATGTAGGTTTCTCCCATATCAATTTTATTGTAGGACGACAGGTCGAGCTGGTCTTGTGATACATTAATGGAGATATCCTTCAACTGTTCCATAACTACTTCCTCATTCACTTTCAGTTTCTCATTCTGCTCTAATTGTTGCTTGTGCTTTTTAGAACCAAATTTTCTTCCCAAGTCTACGTAAGACGTTTCCTGTTCCGTTGTTTCTACGTCAGCTCTTGTTATTGGTTTAACTTCAACATTTTCGACTTCAACGAGTTTAATTTTACCAGTTTTACGGTTTCTTATTAATAGCATTGTGTTCCCCAGAGGTTCGTCATACTCTTCTCCGTAATATAAAATTCCGTTTATTTCTGTGGCGATAGATTTTCTCTTAGAATTTTTGTTTTCTAATAATGTACAATCTTCATGTCTAAAATTTTCGTTAGGGTTTCCATTTTGGAAGTTTATAATTGGCGTATAGTGCTGGCTTTTAGGAAATACCTCTTCGATTTGAAAATCAACCATTTTTCATCGTTTTAATGGAATTTTTTATTTTCGATTTGCATCGCGTGTTAGTATGGTATCAATAATTTGAGGTTATGTTTGTTGTTATCGTCAGAGATAATACATCTCTAGTACGTTTGTGGATAACACAACACAACTCGTTATCATAGGACTACGTTCAGAATCTTAGAGTTCAGTTGTTTTGCAACCTACTCGAAAATACGAATCGACACGGTTGTTTTTTTGCCTGATAGTTTAGCTTTTGACCACTATCTCACCAGATGGTAAGTGATGATGTGGTCGAAGATGTTGTTCAGGCTTATATAGAATTACTGGCTCTTAAGGACAGCTTCCGGAACACACCGATAAGTGCTTGGCGACAGATTTTCAACTTGAAGGGGGTAGCTAGCCAGGCGGGCATTCGCTAAATGCCCTACCACCATGCTGTAACGACTGCCATCATCTGACAACAACCTGAAACCGAAAGCATGGAAGCGTTCAATAGTAATGTCACCAGCGGTCACCCATACAACTCATGACCGCGGCGGACGTTGCTTAACTTTCCTGATGGGTTGTGAACAGCTAAGCAAACTTCACTACGAGCGCTTCAAAATTGACATTTCAGGTCGATTCCATATCACGAATTTGATGACAACTTAATTATATAATTGGTCTTGGGCCTGCCAGATGTATAATTTGGTATTCGGAATAAGTTGATCAAATCTATTTATCTATACTTATAATAAAACTGTAGCAGGTCCAATTCTGTACATTGAAGATATTTTGAAAATATTTTTTAACAGCACTGTAGCTGATTTTGATGACAAAACTGTATTTTTTTAATAATAACAAACATTATTAAAAGTATCTTAAAAAAACATTAAATAATCTCTAAATAAAATACTTAAAAAAGTATAAAAATATAATAATAAATACTTTTAAAAGTATCCTAAAAAACATTAAATAATATTTAAATAAAACACTTAAAAAAGCATAAAATTATATATCTAGTGACAATTCCGCCTAATTTTCCTGTTATCTACGTGACGTCACAAACATCACGCAGCCTAACCGGAAGAATATCCGACTAGTTTCGATTCTAAACGAAGCATCTTCAGGAGGTCTTGACTCACCGAGCGCACGATCGAGACATATATATATATGTATATTTTTAATTTTTGTCTGCCTGTCTGTATTCCGGCCATCCATCACTTCAAAGCTACTGAATTGATTGAAATGAAACTTAGCACGATTTGAATTCATACTACGAAGAAGGGCATGGGATACTTTTTATCCTGAAATTCAGCATGGTTCCTCTGGGAAAGGGGATGGAGGTCAATATGTACACTTAGTTGTAATTTATTAACGCGTAGTCCAATTTCAATCATTATTTTTTTGTTAGAATGGTGGGAATCCCTCACGTGCATGCCGGCACCCCACAGGTAGCCCAGCACCCCATGGGGCCCGGCACCCCACGGGCAGCCCTGCACCCCACGGGCAGCCCGGCACCAGACGGGCAGCCTGGCACACGACAGGCAGCCCGGCACCCCACGGGCACCCTGGCACCCAACGGGCAGCGCAGTACCCTACGGGCAGCTCGGCACCCCACGGGCAGTCCAGCACCCCAAGGGCAGTCCGGCACTCCACGGGCAGCCCAGCGTGCGCCCTTATTTAGTTTTGCGAGCTTGCTAAGATAAAAGTCTAAATCCTGGAACATTCGCCACAATCAGTTTTTTTAACTATCTATCTTTTGCCGGATACATTTCGTAGACTGCGCAATGGAAGTGCACAATCAGTACTTAATATTATAAATGCGAAAGTAACTCTGTCTGTGTGTCTGTCTGTTACGCTTTCACGCCCAAACTATTGGACCGATTTGAATGAAATTTGGTATGGAAATAGTTTGAGAGCCAGGAAAAAAAAAAGGATAGTTTTTATCCAACTGCGCAAAATGAGGTTAATGTTTTGCGCGATGACCGAAATATGCACGGGCGGAGCCGCGCCCGGAAAGTTAGTCTAATATATTTTTGTTCTACCGCCACACAAAACCACCGTTTTCAAATCGAAATTTTAAAGAAACGCACAATGTACTCTGCGTCTACATTTATTGTGCGAACCGCGAAGGAACTATCTGAGTTACTTAACATGAATACTGTCTTCTGGAAAATACAACCCGGGAGTTTTCAAATCTAAGTAAAGAGCTACTTTCTGAGCTATGCTTTACTAAGAGTGCTTCACCGCAGACCTCACAACAACGTTGTGAGATAAGCAGTGCTGAAATGTAAATAATTAGTCTGCAGGTAGGGCAATGGCGAACGAAGTCAGCTAGTTGAAAATATAATTTTAACCTTTAACTATGAACGTACCATATTTGTTACACTACCATGGACGTTTGGCCTCACAGACCACTATATTTACGGACTGGTTTCTGTCTCTGTGAGTATGTATTGTATCATTTTTTGTTTTTACCCCTTATAAGAGTTACTAATTGTAAATAAAAGATGTAATTTTAACGATTTTTTTATGTTTTATTAAATGTAACAATATATTAATCAAAGGTACTTTTTAGACTTTTTAGCTTAAGATCACATTGTAGTTATATTTCCACAGGAAAATTCCTTTTTTAGTTAGTTTAAACTATTTTACAATAAAATACAAAGATCAAAGAACATTATCTTCTCAATACTAAACATAAAAATTTCGACAAGTGTCCTACTTGGTCATATTTATTTGCATTCTCTGTATAGCATTGTAGGCATATTGGCTGTTTACAACCTACATACCGTATGGCTCTTTTATTTATTTTTATTTATAGTTTTATCTTTGATGGGCATAGTTTATCGTTTTTTGACATTTTAGTTTACAAAATCACCGTCAACGTCAATTTATGTTTCAAACCTGGACGCGCGGTCTCACAGACCGCACTCAAAATATAAAGGGAAATTACTCACGCAACATTCAGCCGTCGATGTAATTTTCACTCTCAGTGATCGTTTCGCCACTAAAACCGAAGCTACTGAAGCCGGCATAGGCGTGAGGTACGCGGAGGAGAGGGGCACGAGAATCACAAGCTTCACGCGCGGCCTGTGAGACCGCACGTACATAGTTAAAGGTTAATAACCAAGATTAAAATCAGAGACTAGTTATTTATTAGTTATTTTTTAGTAAGTGTCAGAGTAATACGCTTTCTTGTTAATTTTACAAAACATATTCTAGATAAAAATCGCTGAGCTTTGAATTAAATCGCAAGTATTGATCGCGGTCATAGATTTTTTGATTAATATTCGTTATTTATATTAACTGGACATCATAGAATCAGATAGATTCTGTAATACATCGTTACATGTTTGGTGACTATTACTAGATGAGAACGGCAGCCAGCCAGGCGAACATTCACTAAACACCGCTAGATGTTTACATGTTTTTGGATACTTATGATTAAAGTTCGTAGTGGAGCTAGCCTAGTCATGCATATCCAATAAACTAAGTTAAAGGGGTTGAGTTGTTTGGATGGATGACTGCTAGTGGCATTTACTATTGAGGTTAAGTCGTCGTCACTCGGTCCTGTTTGTTGTCATAGAATGGCAGTAATTTCAACATGGTCATAGCGCATTTTGCTTTGAGGAAGAATGCCTGCATAGCTAACTACCACCTTCAAGTCAAAAATATTTCCCAAAGCACCTAACTGTTTGTTTCTGCAGCTGTCTTTGAGTGCCAGTGCCTATTATAGGTCAAGTCTATTCACCACTTTAGACCACATCATCACATACTTTGTGTGGTGGGACTGTGATCAAAGGCTAACGGTTATTAAAACATATATTCAACTCAGCACGTAGCTCGGAAGCTGTTAAGCGACTTACTGATATATTTCTAAATATGATATTAGAAAAGAGTAACAGCCATTCAGGTGTGCATTCACAAAACTCCAAAAATATTTATGCAGTTATATATGTTATAACTCACAGTGCCGTCGCTGACCTTGCTAAGGTGACTTCGCGTTTGGTTGCACTGCAACTCTTTGTTATTTTAAAGTGGAATAAAGTGAAGTTATATGATTGAAATTTATACTGCTTCGTAGCTAAGATCAAAACGCTGTTAGTGGTATTCATTTCATTTAAATCGTTCGTGTGGCTTGGAAGATACAAGTGAGAAACCTTTCAAGTTCTTTCCGTAACGGCTAGGCGTTTTTGAAACACGCTCCGGCCGCTTACACCGACCGCTGCTGCTCGGGCATCTTCGGCGCTGAGTTATCGCGCCGACGACGAACGACACCTGCCGTGCGAGTCTAGTGGAAGCGAGGCGATTACTGTGTGACTCATCGTCCGCTGCACTACGTCGCTCGATTGTCTCCCGCTATCAACTATTTGTATGTTTTATATAATTTTATGCAAAGTCGTTATCTGCGCATTCCGTGCATTTATTAGTACTACTGCTGCTGCTAAAAACCACCGACAGCATGAATTGTTCTGCGTGTTGTGATACAATTACAGAAAAGGATGATTTTAAGCGGTGTTCAGTGGCAGATTGTAATAAAAGCTATCACCTTTTGTGTATCGGAGAGAATAAACTAGCTCATGGTGATAGTGACCATAAGAGCTGGATCTGTCCTGAGTGTAGCTGTGCTGCCAAGAAAGGCGGGGATAACAGCTTGACCCCTGTAGGACACACCAAAAAGCAACAAAACTCAAATGTTACTTTACGTCAAAAATCATCACGGCTACACGATAACTATACGTGTAAGAGTGGTGGAGTTTCGTCCGATCTGTCACACGAGGTTCAGGAGCTACGCACCGAGATTACACTTCTAAGAGAACAGTTAACTTCTTCAAATATCCAAACGGCGATCTATGACAGTAAGCTTAATCAGTCGATCGCTCTAATAGCTGACTATGACAGTAAACTTTGCCAATCGGTCTCTACCATTAAGAGTTATGAGACGAAAATAGAAGAGTATGTGTCGCAGATAGGAAAGCTGGTAGATAAGCTGCAACAATGTGAGTGCAGCAGTCGAATCAGTAATGATGCTGCTTCCAAAAAATGGCCCTTAAAAACTCAGACACAAACAGTGCCCAGTGAGTTGTTAGGATAGTTGGCTGTTAGTGGCATTTTCAGTGGTGACAGCGGTGGTAAGGCTTAAGGCAGAGAGCATGCATAGCTAATTACCATCCTTAAGTAGAAAATCTGGCGCCAAGCACCTAACTGTGTATTGCTGCTGATACTTATGAGACCCAGTTTCGATTCTACGTTAATCCTGATCCCCATCTTTACCACTAAATCATCTACCCTTAGATTTTGATACTGTAGAATATGTCGGTTTATCTGGAGCAACATCGATCATGCCCTATAGAACGATAAATATATAAATATGGATGTGATATATAAATATATATAATAGAACGCTATACTTTGATTCGATCACGCAGCAATTTACACATTTTCTAATTATCTATGTTTTTACATTCATTATTTAACGCAACAGATATATGTTCAGTTAATATATTGATTTGTAATTATAAACTTAAATTATTATCGAGGATTTCTCGAATCTATTTTATTTCTCTATGGTGCCTTGTTCGTCGTCCAAAATAGAATACGGTTTGACTATAATTCGGATTATTTTCACGGATAGTAATTTTAAATCAAGTTATAGTTTAGTTATAACCAAACTAAACCCGAATTGGCCTCATTGTCAAACTATGTCATGTAAATAGCCGTTCGGATAGCATGCAGTCATTGGTAGACATGGAAGTGATAAAACTACGTACAACAGGAATGAGCTCTATCTGTGCATCATGCAGCTAAAATAAAGAAAATAAAACCTTATGCTAAGGTCATAAGAGTCTTGTTGCATGCAAAATAAAAATGAAGCCGAGTGAGAAGGCTACCACTGAACCCTGTGTCCCGTTCTAACAGTGACTCAGAGTTGCCAGAGTTAAGTCGATTTCAATCCGTTCGTTGTTTGTCGAAAAATATGCGATTGATGTAATGTAATGAAGTAAAAACATTTACTTCTAAAATGTTTCTAAATATAAATAATTTAGTACCAATAATGTTAAAGCAATATTATTTGTTGCTACGTGTAAAGCCTTACTAACGCAAAAAAATGCGATTGGCGTATAGGTTTTCTTTTATTTGTATGAAATACGGACACCTGACTTGACAACCCCACATGAAATTGCGGACTCGGGCGTTAATAACGGAGTGTTTTTTGATTTCGTGACATTTTTGAAGAATTTTAGTCAAAATTTAAATTTGTGTCGTGGAGGTAATACTTTAAACATAATTTGTTAGTGAGGAATTACGGTGACTATGCATGACTATCCAATTATAGTTCAAGAACAAATGAATTAAATACTTATGTATATTTTATTTCTTTCTCTATTAAAATAACTTTGTTTCAATTTCAGATTTCCTAAAGATCCTAATGATAGTTTAACTCATAATGCAAAATTAGAAACAATGAAACATTTTAGGAATAAGCTGGGTTTGCGGCAAAAACTTCACAAGACTGTTTTATTTAACAATATTTGATTTAGATTACACTTAACTGTTTTTTCTTACCTAATTAATGAAATATACCACAATAGGTAGTTTATCGTAATTTTATCTTAGTCCAACTGCATGTCGTATACCACAAGGACCAGTAGCACGGTAATGTTATCTATACAGTATTTCAACTTCATATAAACGGACGAAACGCGAGCTATACCTACGCGCCACGATCTCGGCCCGCGCTCAGTACGCAGACAGTCGCGTCTATGCCACAGTAACGAATAGACGGTGTGTTATTTTTGTAACAATAAACGCACGATATTTTCGCTAAAACTAAGTTTATGTACAATGTACATATCACATATTTAATATGACGA
Organism: Plagodis dolabraria; assembly: GCA_963854805.1. Classification (NCBI taxonomy): domain Eukaryota; kingdom Metazoa; phylum Arthropoda; class Insecta; order Lepidoptera; family Geometridae; genus Plagodis; species Plagodis dolabraria. Next base: position 11,096,828 of record OY978470.1, read on the forward strand.
GTAGGATATATCGTGCTGTTTTTGGTTGCATGAATTCGTCAAAAACGCAACCAGAGATAACTTTTTTAGATAACCTGGAAACTGAAAGGTATATAAAATAATATATATATATATATATATATAATAATTATACAATACTATAAAATAATTTTACTTACTAGTAACATTATTTGATAGTCTACATAGTTGACGGTACATAATGTGTGTCTTTTAATGGACATGTATTTCCTTTAATCCCCCGAAAAAAATGTCTGGATTAATAAAAAAGGGAATAGAGTAAAGGAAAGTGATTGACACGAGTGCAATAGGTACTTATAAGCTATATATTAGAATGCGGATTTTTTAATACTCCAAAATTTAATGATAAAGCATTTCGTACGTCTCACAAATATTACTAGTCAAAAAACAACACGCATTTTTATTGAACACTTCCTGTTCATTTCACAAAGAATTTAATTTGTTCATATAAAAAAAAGAGTATATATATAATCACAGAACTAAATGGAAACACAAAGTAGGCAAATGTAATTAAAATAATGGAGGCGGGTAGCCCTATCGCATGTTTACGTACAGCGCGGTTGTAGGTAGTTATTTCAACGAGAGAGCCGAGTTAAGATACTGTATAGATAACATTAACGTGCCAGTAGGTAAGTACCTACCTATATGACGCGAGTGTGAAAAGCAAGCAAAAACAGGAAATGTACAGTGCCGCAAAGGGCAAGTTATTAGCATCTTCGATTAAAATCCATCTCAAGCAATGATCTGCTGACGTCAGATCATAAATAATTTTTTATAATGAAATTATTGTCCTTAAATCATATTTCAATATTGTCACCATTGCCAGAGAGGGATAAGAGGTACAGTTATTGCGCTCTCGTTCGGCTTCAATTTTGCGACAACAGCTCATTCCTGTTGTACGTAGTACTAATTACTTCCATGTTTTGACCACATTTGTGTCTATGGTTATTGCATTTTATCTATTGCATGCATGTAATTTCATGGAAATAAATAAGTACTAGAAAAAGGCGGGAAACGTTCAAACTTGGCGGGCGCGCTTAAATTTTTAAAATATTTAAATTTAATAATTTTGTGTATATAGTGGTCAGAAGAGTCCAAATTGTAAATAATTTTAGTTTAATTTGTATATAGTATATATTATTGTGTATATATAACTCGGTAAGTTTCATTTGTTTATTTTTCTTGGCATGGAGGAGCCCCCTGACCCAGGGGGCTCAGTCCCACCTGCTGCGTGTTTTATAACAGTTATGTCAAACGAATCGGGCATGGAGACAGATGGGTCTTTCATGGATGGGTCCATGTCTTCTCGCTCCTTGAAACGTAGCCGTCCAAGCAAGATGTGTAAGCATTGTAACAAAAGAAAACGCAAACGTAACTCTGCTTTAGAACTTAAAGAAACGGACTGCGCATGTATTTCTGTTGTTGAACCAATATCAGAAAAAGCACCGTTTTCATTAGAAAAGAAAAATCTTATTAACAGTGACGCATCCCAAGCAAACAAAGTCCTGACCATGAAAGATACAACAGACATACATCAGACCCGTCCTCAACCCCAGCCTTTTAGTCGCACATTGTATGAGTCCCATGATGTAGCACCATACATTATTCATATTCAGAGAGAGCAGCAGAATCCTGATGATGGCACCATACTGCACCCTATTGCCTTTGGAAAGTTCCTCCAAAGACAGAATTTTAAAAACATAGTTAATGGCAGTCTAAAACGCATAGGCCGAAATAGGATATCCCTCGCATTTGCACACTTTAATGATGCTAATGATTTCCTTAACCACGATAGCCTTAACAAAAATAATTTTAAAGCGTTTATACCAACATTTAATGTCACCCGCATGGGGCTTGTTCGTGGAGTTCCAGCTGATTGGTCTCCTGAAGAAGTAACAGATAACATCAATGTTCCTATTGGATGTGGAAAGATATTAAAAGTCAGACGTTTAAACTACAAAACTATCATAGATGGAAAATCACAATGGAAACCTTCTCAAACTGTAGTCATAACTTTTGATGGACAGGTTCTACCCAAAAGAATTTTTGTATGCTTTAATGCATTACCTGTAGAGCTTTATGTATACCCGACTATACAATGTTACAGCTGTTGCCGCTTTGGTCACACAAAAGTCCAATGTAGGTCCAAACCACGTTGTTACAAGTGTGGCCAAGCCCATACAGCTGACAGCTGTAATGTTGAGGAGCACAATAGCTCTTGCTGTCTTTGCTCTGGATCACATTATGCCACAAGCAAATGTTGCCCTGAACACGAAAGACAAAAACGTATTAAACAATCTATGGCTGAGAGCTGTGTATCGTATTCAGAAGCTTCCAAGCTCCACCCTCCTGTGTCCAGATCATATGCAGAAATAACATCAACAGCTCATCCCACTCCCAATAAAAATGCAATGCCTCCTCCACTCTCATCAACTAAGTCTTACAGAAAAACTGTGACCCTAAAACCTCGTTCACCACATCAGTTTGCGAAAGGTTATGACCATGCAGCACATCAAGCCCTAATAAAAGAATATGATATGCCATCTCCGTGTAACGGATGTGCATACAAATCTAATTCATCTGATAATGAAGAACATTCACTGACTAATATTATTATCACTTTAATAAATATTTTATCGCAATCAAATATAATAAAACCGAACAACGCTGCCCCTATTATTGACATGTTAAATAAAGTTATCCATGCCCAACATGGATTTACACCGACAAATGATAATTAACTGTAATCACACAACGACAGTTCCACTGCACTACCCACATGTAGTGGTGCAGTGGAACTGTCGAAGTGTGAATAATAAAAAATCTGAAATTATGTACCTGACTCATAAATATGACCCCTCAATCATCGCTTTAGCAGAAACATGGCTGCGGCCAGATTCTGTTTTTAAAATCAAAGGTTTCACCTGTCTCCGAGAAGATAGAATAGATGGATATGATGGAGTAGCCTTATGTATAAAAAATAATTTATCTTATAAAATAATTTCCCTCCCTCAACATGAGGCCTTGTATATTGTAGCAGCAGTTGTTACTAATATAACTTTTGCATCTATATATATCCCACACCCATCTTCTGTAACATTCCAAACTCTAGATAATATATTATACTCTCTACCTAAACCATATATATTATTAGGAGACTTTAATTCCCATCATAGGTTATGGGGTAGCTCTTTATCTAATACCAATGGAGAAATATTAATTGATATATTAGACCGACACAATCTCTGTGTTTTAAATACAGGGGTACCTACACGTAGAACCCGCCCTAATGAAAATGTTAGTGCTGTTGATCTCTCAATTGTTACAGAGTCTTTAGCATCAAAATTATCTTGGTACACACATAAATCTTCTTGTGGCAGTGATCACTACCCAATTATTACATCTTTCCCAAATAAACAAGTGCAAAATACAGTTCCTACACCTAGAATGAAGTATAGGTTAATAGAGGACAACTGGAATAAATATAATGAATACATAGATAAAAAATTACATACTCTACCTGACCTGACATGTAAGGCAGAACTTTGTTCTGCAGCATTTACTGCATTATTAATAGAAGCAGCTAATGCTTATTTTCCTATCAAAAATGCTTCAGATGGTAAATTACCTTCCCCACCATGGTGGGATAGTGACTGCACAGATGCTGTTAAAAGACGGAAAGAAGCTGAGGTGGAGTACAATATAAACATGACAGATGAAAATTTCCAAAATTTATTATTAATTATGGCTGACACTAAAAAACTTATAAAAGAAAAAAGATTTTCAGGCTGGAGATGTGTATGCACAACAATTTCTCCCAATACCCCCTGCTCGGTTATGTGGTCCCTTATCAGACGTTTTAGATTAGGTATTTCCGATTCCACTTTTAGAACAATTCCATCAAGTATGACTGATGAGTTTTTGGATTATTTAGCTCCTCCATTCGTTCCTGAACTTGAATTGGTTTGTCCTTTTCAAAATTCACACAATCATGATGAATCTTTCTTAAATTCGCCTTTTACTTTAAACGAACTCAAAGGCATCCTCTCTGGCATTCAGGACTCTGCACCAGGAGAAGATGGTATCCCATATTCCTTCTTCACGAATCTTGGAGAGAATAGTCTAAAGTATTATTTAGAGGTTATAAACAATGTGATCTTGACAGGTGACGTTCCGTCGCAATGGAAGTCCCAACTAGTGTTGCCTGTTTTAAAGCCTAATAAAGATCCATCAGAAGTTTCTTCCTATCGACCCATAGCTTTGTCGCCTGTCATAACCAAAATTGCGGAACATCTGGTAAAAAACAGACTAGAGTGGTTTATGGAAAGTAAAGGTTTGTTTCCAGAATCACAGTACGGATTTCGTAAAGGAAAAAGTACCCTAGACAGTGTAGCAATCTCAGACTAAGTATAGGTATAGACTTGACATATGCGTACACCCGTAAGGGACAGTCGTATAGTTCATGAAATTTTGGGGTTACCATGTCTATAAAAATATACCCCACAAAACCGCCTGTGACCGCCTTGTACCTTGATAAAAAATTTGGCAGAGATAAGTATTGCTGTGGAGTAGAAAAGCGGGATATTAACAATTGCATAATATCTCTAGGTATTATTGACGTTACGATACGATGTGTAATTAATATTGATAATGCAAATATTAATTTGAGCTCTTCGGGATAATCTTTGAATGGTTTTTTGACTTCAGTAGGTACCTTGCCTGAAACGAAATTATTATTGTAAATAATAAAACCACTTACGGATTTACTTGTATTTATTTACTAAAAAGCTAAACATCTCATATCCCACCTTCGTAATATTACTGACCTTTAAACAAAATTAACTTTGTGTACATATTACGAATGTTGTCCCCCTTATCTACCATTGATTTCGTGCTGTAATGAATTCGTACATTTAAATATTTCTTACAAATGGCCTTGATTAATAACGCATAATGTTGTCCTTCTAAATGTGAATGTTGATGGGCTTCAGAAAATAAATTCAAACCCAATGATTTTTTTAAACAAGTTTGCAACAGATAATGCATATGATTTTTTTTGCTACTAACCTTATTTGCTTTATGAGTTTGTTCGGCTATTTCACAAAGCTTTATCACTGATTTCGAGGGGTAATGTAGGCCACCTTTATCTTTTTTGTACTGCAATGTATTTGTATGTTTTTCTGTAGCAGTAAGTAATGGTAAACAGTCGCTGCATTTTACTTGTTTTTCTAAACCCTTAACCACAAAGCCTGCAATATAAATAATGACGCTTCTTGCGAATTCAGTCAGCCTAGTGGGATCGGCAATGTAATCATGATCCTTATTAACAATGACGTCTGTTTCTTTACTCTGATATAGATCAATGTCATCATCTATCAATCTGTTGCGGTCACATGTTTTATTTATAGCAAGCTCTGGCCTACTGTAGATCAATATATTTATATCGGATAACGGTACACAGTTACCTGAGTTTAAGTGTTTTAGTTCTCCGTGCAACAATAATCTTTTAAAAGCAGATTTAAATTGAACTGTGGTTGGGTTGTTATTAAATCCACCTTTTGCTCTGATCGCACTAAAAAATATTTCTAAATGGTCCTGACTTAATTTGTACGTGGACAAAAAGTCTAAGCGGCCATTTGAAACGTACTCATCAAACAAAAACAAAATGCTTTTTATGTTTATCAAAAACCCGAGAAATCCTGTTTTTCTGTTGCTGCCTAGGATATTCGTTGTACCTATTTTTAAAGATTTGATGTAGTGGAATATATTGTTAAGAATATTTTTTATGATTTCATAGTTGTTCGGGTTCAGAGGTTTCTTACATCCATATGCGTTCAAATTTCTCGAATTTAATACGTCAAATAACATATTAAACTTTCTTATAAAATCTATAGTTGCTTCAGAATTTTGAAATTGTTCAAGCTTGAGTTAATTTTTACAATATTCAATAGAAGTTGCAACAGATTCACTAAATAATTGTGCTGCAAGTTTAACTTTCATTACTTGTTGTTTAAAATTTATGTGAGCTGATCTAATCTTGTTAGCTAAGTGACAACCCTCATCTTCTTGCGAGAATTTTAATAAAATTCCAAGAAATCGTTTTTCCTTCACTGTTTGTCAAATATGCTTTATCACCTAATGTATTTCTAACGAGTTTTAACATGTGGGAAGGATCGGGGAAGATAGCAACTTTTCTTTCTTTATGTGTGAAAATTGGATTGATTTCTTCACTGTCTATTGTACAACCCAATATTTTGGCCATAGAAAAATTTGCTGGACAGCCATCAAATGTTAGGGAGACAATATTGACCCCTGTTTCTTCTACCAGGTCGAGGCAAGTTTTTACTAATGACGCCTTCTGCTCCGCAGTGATCCCATTTAGAATGAAGTAACCTAATGGAAGCTTCCAGCTGCTATTTATACAAGTCAGCATGAAAACTAAAGCCTCCTTTGCGACTGGCAAGCTATCATTATCATTCAGGTTTGAGTCTAGGTTTTGACCAAGATTAACAAAACCGATAAATTGTTGGCCATCCCAGTGCACACTTTTACGTAAAGCCATTTCATCAAAGCAGAGGCTACACAAAATTAGTTTTTTATTATTATTTTTGGCTAAAATTTTGAGTGATTCAAGGGATTCGGAAGAAAATCCCGGTTCGCCATCAATGTTTTCATACCATCGCGCCATTGTGCGTGTATGTGGCAAACATGTATTAAATTCTTTGCGCACAAAATTATAAGCTCGTGGACTAATAAAGTGGAGATTAAGTGCAAATTTACGCACTTCCGGTGAAAATTTACATTTTTTTTTAAGAAAGTCATTATTATTTGGTGCAAGTGTTGACAGTGAATCCGCTGACTCTTGGTTGATTAATCGTTTTGTCTGTAAGCTTTCAATTATAGCGGACAAATCTGCATTTTTTTTCTGCAGTCGTAGATTTTTGGACCGTAGCGCCGCTATTTTCTTTCTTCGGGAATCGGCCAGTAACGTTTTTCGTGTTAATTCAGAAGTTAACTTGACTTTTCTTGGTGTCATTGTAGTGTCATCCCTTGCTGAATTATCCAACTGTAAAAATAGATGAATTTAAGTTCATAATATCACATTGTTTTGCTAAGTTATATAAGGTTATAAGCTAGGCCTGTACTAAGCATTATGCTCATCATTATGAATAACATTTACTATGAAACTAACTGAAATCGCGAAAAAATCAGCAGTTCCATAGAAAAAGTTCACTGACTCGCAAGAACATACAGAGTAGGTACCAGACCATTGTAATAAATCGTTAAACGATCCGACTGACCGACCGACATCTTGGAAGTCTGTTTCTGTGTGTGTTTCAAAGCCGTTGATTGACAGAGATAAACATTTAACGATATTTTTCTGTCACACTTGGTTTGAACGGATTTAACAGACTTTTGAAGTCAGTCGGTCAGTCCGATGTATCGTTTGAGGTCATAAGAAAAGAAGCAAGGCGTACTTACAGTTTTCGGTTGGCAGTCCATGGTTTCATGATCTTTAGTTGAAGTTGAAGGCAAACTCTCATCTAATTGATCACCACAAATTGGAACATTCTAAAAAAACATACATTTTAGTCAACTAATAATAATAGGCTGAAAGAAATTTCGCTTAATTAACAGGCTACATTGATGATATCAGCTACAATAATCTAATTCAGTTTCAGGACGACAATCAGAGGGTACTTTAGAGGTCATATGCCAGCCTTAATATTGTTAAGAGTTTAATACCACTGTCTCAAGCTAGTTTTCTATTTTCTAGGCTGTGCCTTAAATTCTGACATGACTAAGGCAGTTAACATAAGAAATAAAACAAAAATATATTTAGAACGTAACTTACGTGTATGGACATTGTTGGAACAGCGAATTTATCTAAAAAGACCTTGTATTTAGTCTTTCGAAAGCAATTGCCTTTAAAATGTTTTGAACAAATGCGACTGTAATTTGTTGGCTCCCAATTCTGCTTCCCTGTAGCTGCTAGCCACACTTTACGCACAGTAACATCCTTCGGAAATCTGGGAAATAAGCATGTTAAATTTATAGACAGACATTTATGTCGCAATCACGAATCTCTTTTTGAATAAAACAATACGGCGCCATTGTCGGCGCCACGCCGTATTGGTTTAACTAAGTAGGCATCATCACTACTGCATCTGTTTGTTGACATTGGGTGAGGTCGCCTGCCAGAATAGTTCGGCAATTCTACAAATATGTCCACTTGTCATGACATTTTAGTGTTTTGTCAATTTTTGTTCCATACATTTTAGTGTATAGGACAGAAATATGTTAAATTGTCATGACAATTCGACATAATTGTAGATATTCCACCATGACAAATTTGTCATACGTAATTTATATAGAACAGAGTATTTTAGAATTGTCGGATTGTAACTTAGCACCTGTCGCCTGTCAATGTCGCGTTTATAGAACAGAGCCCAGGAGAGGGGCTTGGTCATGTGTTTAGTTAATTAAAATAAAAAATACACTGAAAATTATCGTTACAACTTTTGAAAATTACCCGTTAAATCGGGAATTTTTTTCGTCGTGTAACTGGTATTCCTAAAAAACTTGCAATCTGGCTAAATTGAACATATGGTACGAAACTATGACGTTCTAACCATAAAATAACCTTTCTAATTTTGGTGGATAGCACTACAAAATTCGATGAACGAATTATGGTGTATTTTCATTGATTTTACGTTAATATTAGAAGTTTTCAGTAATGAGTATTTAAATGATGAAAATACCATAAAAGTATTAATAAGAACCACTAAAATAAACCGTACTCACGTATGAAAGGTTATGTTTTCACATTTTCGTTCACTACGGCTTTTGCAGCCTATCACACAACAATGCACCATTGTTATATGAAAAAACAAGCACTCTGAAAGTTACTGACACTAAAAACTTCCTTTCAAACACTTTCTAATACCATATATTTTCCTTTGTTTCGGCCTCATGACATTCTGTTGGGCACATATTTATTTGTGCCCAACAAAAACTATGACAAAGACAAAAAATAGACCATCCAACTCTATTACTCTTATGGTTTACTGTATCAAGCCATCACGTTCCTACTTGGTATTATTATTCCGATGTCAAGTCTATGTATACTTAGTCTGAGGTAGCAATCCTGTTAGCCGACATCCGATTGGCCTTCTCCCAAAATGCATCGGTTACAGCTGTGTTTCTGGATATCAAATCTGCCTACGATAACGTCTGCTTGACAATCTTAAAAAACAAACTACAATGTCTCCAAGTTCCGCTAAACTTAACTAACTTTATTATAAATTTGATGTCTGGTCGTTCAATAACATTAGAATCGTCAAGGAGAACCATTTGGAGAGGAGTCCCTCAGTGATCAGTGCTTAGCCCAATCCTCTATAATATATACACCAGCGATTTAGATAAATATATCAGCAACACCTCAATCTTACAATATGCTGATGATTTATTATTATACAACGTGAATAGTAGTGTTAATAGTGCCTGTCTTTTACTTTCAACCTCTCTAACTAATCTTAAAGTATGGCTTGATAACAATGGATTAGATCTGTCTGTATCCAAAAGCTGTGCTCTTCTGTTCACAAGACAACGTGTACCGCTACCCATAACCTTACAATATGATGGAAGTCTTATCCCTGTAAAAACAGAAACAAAATTTTTAGGTTTAATTTTAGATGCCAAACTAAGTGGACTGCCCCACTGTGAGTATATTGCAGAAAAATGTGAACGGTCTCTTAATATTCTTAGGTGCTTATCAGGCGTTTGGTGGGGTGCCCATCCATTTTCTCTAAAGCTGGTCTATAATGCTCTTATAAGAAGTATTCTAGATTATGGGACATTCTTGTTGGAGCCATGTAGCTCAGCTGGGATGAAGAGATTGGATGGCATCCAGGCGAAAGCTCTTAGAATCATAACTGGTGCCATGAAAAGTTCTCCAATAAACGCTTTACAAGTAGAATGCGTTGAACCACCTCTGCCATTACGACGACAATTTCTCGCAGATAGATTTTTCTGTCGCATTACACAATTCGCCAAACACCCACTGATTTCAAAACTTAAAAACCTTTCAGAAATGATTAATACATCTAAATATTGGTCTCATAAACGCCTACCATGTTTGATAAATAGCCTAATAAAATTCAATAAGAACGAAGCTTTAACTCACCGCACCCATAAACTCCCCATATTTGAAACTAGTTATGAATCTCTTTTATTCCAACCAGATATACATCTTAACTTAGATATTTCCAAAGGAGACCCATTCGCCAATGAATGTTTAAATAACATAATTGATGAATTATGGCCAGATTGGAATCAAATATATTGCGATGCCTCAAAACATTCAAATAATGACTGTGTTGGTGTAGGCCTATTCCATCGACAGTTCAACATTGTAGAAAAGATAAAATTCCCTCCTCAAACATCAATTTTCACTGCAGAATGCTATGGAATCTATAAGGCTCTTGAATACATCCTTGTTATGAAACTCTCTAATAGCGTCATTTTCTCAGATTCTATGAGTGCGTTACAAGCCTTTATGAAATTTCCCTTCAAAAGAAATGCATATTTTCCGATTATAATCGAAGCCCGAGAAATGCTTATTAAGTGCGTGGATAGAGGGTGGTCAGTTTCGTTTGCCTGGATTCCCAGTCACAGTGGAATAAAGGGAAACGAGAAAGCTGATCAACTTGCAAACCAAGCAACACAGTGTGGAGACATGTTCCCATATAAGAATTATCCTCAGGATCTAGCTGCTCTCTCTAAATTAGACCTTCAACGTGCATGGAGCGAAGCTTGGACAAATAGTGCCAGATTAAAGGGCAAATACTTCTATAAAGTACAACCAATGATCCCGGTTAAGTCTTGGTTTACTAAAGTGAAACTAAGTAAACGTGCTACGTCTGTTTTGATTCGAATGCGTTTGGGCCACATGTGCACTCCGGCACATCTTGCTCGGATACGTATTCTAGACTCGGAATTGTGTGAGTGTGGAGAAGACGTGGGTGACATCGATCATATTATTTTAAAGTGTCCCCGTTATGATCACGCTCCACTTTTCAAAGACCTTGAACATCTTCAAGTCCCTTTCCCTACTAATATATTTTCCTTACTTTATAGCAATTGTCTCCCTATCTATCAAGTGTTAGCTTCATTTATTGAAGCTAACGACATCAAATTATGATAAGGTATGCTACATTATTTACTTATACAATACTATGTACCTATTTATTATCCTCCTATCCTTCCTAACTCCTCTGACCCTATTTTTTCCTCGAATCCCGATCCATAATTTATTGTATAATCTTATCGTTTCCTAATTTTTGCAATAATGTTAATCTTAATACTAACAAAAAATAAAACCAAGATAGTCTAAATCTATTCAAGAATTCTGAAGCTGAGAAGTCTTCCCAGCTTAACCAGAACAGAAGTCGTCAAGAAGCACTATATGAAGATAACAGGACACTGGCAAATGCACAAGAAGTGCGAGACCATATCCCGAGATAGGGAGAAAAAAAAAAAAAAAAAAAAAAAAAGAAAAAAAAAAAGATAAATTTGACAGTTGGGTTGAGACTTGGCGGAGATTTCAGATCAGTTTTTTTTTTAGCTTGTGAAACTTGAACACTTATTTCCAAAAATTAACAATTTGTATTTTTTTTATACATTTTTCGAAAAACACTTCGAAGCTCACCTAGGGTAGGTGTACTACGAAGTGTTTTTCGAAAAATTAATTTAAGTCACGTGAGATTGAAAACGTATTGAATTGAAATAATTCCATAAAACAACAAAGGTATGATGCCGCACATGCATTGAGCAACAGGCGGGCCATTTTGAAAATTTATTGTAATTAAACACCTTGTAATTGGATTTACTTTGCTTGCATTAGTCATAATGTAAATTAAAATTTTGCATAACACATTTATTTTTTGATTGAAGCCTTATGAATAATAAAATGAAATTTTCAGGGTAGCAACCTGATAGATATAGCAAATTTTTAAAAGCCAAACTGTATTTTTATGTGATTTTATTTTTTTAAGGGCCCTTGAAGTTGTGAACATTCTGGGTATTTTTTTTATTCCATTCACAGATCTACAAAACGGTAAATAGTAAATATTACCATACTGATTTTTTTATTGTTTATGGTGACGTGAATTATTGCGGTAAATGCTTGATCAAGCGTAAATAAAAATCTCATCGTACATATGTGAAAAATTAAAAAAAAATCTACTCCGGAAAAATCGCGGAACATAGGTACATGGGGGTGATTTAGATAGCCCGCTCTAGGTCCTCTACTTCCCAGCTTCAGTATATCACTACTTCTTTGGACACCTGTATATTAAAGGAATCATTTTTAAAATTTTGACACATCACTTCATGGTTATGGAAGAGAAGAAAAATCTCCCAATATGGCGTGTAAAATCCGCCATTTTTTTTATATACCTTGTGTCGCTCACATTACAATTAGCAGTTATGGTGGAATAAAGTAACTCCGCAATATCCGGTAAATATTACGCGAGTATTAGCCAGTTAAGTACTAAATAATAAATAAACTCACAATCATCCTATATACATGAACCCTGAAAACATAACACTCCTTTTTAGGGTAGCCGTGCAAAAATAAGGCATAGCTCTGAAAGAAAGGAAAGTTAAAAACAAATGATAGATTGTGGTGAACAAATTTAATATTTTTTTAACAAGCCGTTCGCAGCTATTATTATCACGGCTATTCTCCTGGCGTCCCCATGGCAGGGGTAAGAGGACAGGAATCTAGTGAGATGGTTGCGGACCTCCCTGACGACCAGCGGCAGGTGCGAGCGTGTGGTCGGGTTGCTCGGGTCCAGGTTGATGATGGCGTCTTCTAGATATCTGCACAATTAGAAGAAGGAAAAAATATGTAACTAGGGCAGTAGTACAAAAATAATCTTATAACTAGGACTTTAAAGGTATGAAATGTAGTTTATAAATTATAACTCAATATAGCCAAGGATCCCTGTTTTCGAAAAGCGTTTGAGTTGTAACATTTGGACATAAACAAGCGTCAAAGTAACGCTCGTAAACAGCTAACCGGCCTCATATGAGTGGGCGCGTGGAAAAGGTTTATGACGTTCGAATCTCTATAAAAGTCTGAGAAAAATATTTACCATAAATATTTTAGTAAATTTACTATTTACAAACATTTTACGCAAATGTACTAGGTAAATTATTCAAGTTGTTTTTCTTGCTAGGTGCTGGGATGAGGTGAAAAATTGTGTGTTTTGCTCGGCAACTAATTTTGTTTCTCATATCTTTGAAACCTGAGCATGCGAAGAATGCTAGAACCACATGCTCGGCTTATGGTCCACGCGCGTCAAATAACCACCTTGCATAACAAATAACTACTAAGTGTTTTTTTTTAAATATTATTTTAACGTTTGACTATTTGTTATTATTGTCCTTCATATGTTGTTAGAGAGATATAATGTACCGACCCCATATGTATTGTTTTTTTTTAATAATTTCTGATAGCTAAGCTTTTTGGCACAATCTCACCTTATAGTAAGTGATGATGTGGTCGGAGGTGTTAACAGGCTTAACCTAGAATTACTGGCTCTCAAGGACAGCTGCCGGAACACACCGTTAGGTGCTTTGCGACAGATTTTCTACTTGACGCTACATAAGCGGCATAAGCAAAAATGCCTTTCTTCTGTGCGGTGAAGCTAAAGCCCGCGGCGGGATTCAAACCATGGACCTGCTGCGCGACAGTCCATAGCCAAAGCCACTGAGCTATCAATGCAAAAAGTATTGTATTATTATTATGAATTAGGTGAGATGATAACTTCAGGAAGAAAAGGTATAAAAGCTTTAGAGTAAGTCAGTAATAAGAGGGTTACCTGCACTTGAGCTGCGTTTCGAAGAGCATGTCAGTGCTGAGCTGCTGCAGCAGCGCGAGCAGCACGTCCTGCCGCAGCGAGCAGCGCGGAGAGAACACGCGCGCCTGCAGCCGCTCCGCCTCGCGGCACGCACGCACCACCAGGGACAGGTTGAGCGCACACAGCGCGCGCGCGAACGCCGAGTTCACCTTCCCGGACTTCATCTCCGCAGATATCTCTTCGGCCAAACTCTTAGGACAAAGCTGTAACCGGTCAATAACGTGCTGAAATGCTGAGTAGTCAGCCAGTTCTGCCGCAGTTGCAGCAGGAGCTTGGGGTTTTTTTTATCCAATATAGCCAAGCATTTGACAGTGATCTCACGTGATGGAAAGTACCTATATAACGATGCGTTGCAAGATGGAGCATTCTTGGCGGGAGGAGGACATGGTTCTTTTTAAACCCAAAAATTTAGAGAGTTATTTTCTCGAAGCTCTCAGGAAATAATCATCAGGCAGGAAACAAGGACGATGGCAAGTAGTTAAATATCTTTCCTGTTTTTTTTTATTTATTTTTTTATTGCTGATACATAAGCTTTTGACCACAATCTCCCCTGATGGTCAAGTGATGATGTGGTCGAAGGTGTTAACAGGCTTAACCTAGAATAGCTGGCACTCAAGGACAGCTAACGGAACACACCGTGAGGCGCTCTGCGACAGATTTTCTAATTGAGGCTAGCCAGGCGGGCATTTGCAAAATGCCCTTCCTCCATGCGGTGAAAAGCTCAATCCCGCGGCGCGGCGGGGTTCGAACCATTTACCTACTGGCAGTCCATACCCAGTGCCACTGAGCCATCATTGATTATTTTTTTTTTTCTTTAATGAAGTGGATGCGCGATAACAAGGAACGACGGCAGTGAACGGATGTGGAATTTCCGTCTCCCTTGGTGACCGATAATGGAATGGAGATGGGGGAATAAGGTCATTAAGTTATAATTGCGATATCATTATCTCTGCTGCCTTAGGCCAAGATATTATATAACCAATTTATTAGGCGCGGCTGGCGGAAGTATTTGTGCTTAGTCTATCTTATCACCAGCATCGCCCACCAATCACGTCTCCACCTTCGTAAATACTGCGAGCCCAGCGGATCAATAAAAAAACATTACACAATAACAAATTTACGAGAGGAAAAGTTTAAGTCATATGCGGGATTCGAACCCGCGTCCATCCACCCCTCTAGCCGAGGTGGACGTGGGTTCGAATCCCGTACATGACTTTTCTTCTCGTAAATTTGTTATTGTGCAGAACATGCG